>CM046041.1:44964525-45470995 GCA_025215565.1 Flaveria ramosissima
TTCTTTTTTTGGAAAGTAAATCATGCCCGATATTTCATATTTTTTTCAAATATCATACAATAAAAACTATTACAAATCATTTATGATTTTTCTTCAATCTATAAATCAGTTTCCTTGATTGTGTTTTCCATTAAATACTCGGTTTATATTTTGAATTTTGACGAAAGTATAATAATTTTTAATCGATTCCTCTTCAGTTTGAAGGAAGGAATTCATGGGCATCTTTTTTTGGAAATGAAATCATACTCGATTTAAAATATTTCATAACCATCCTAGATTTACGACCCTCGCGATTTGTTTTATAAAGTCGAATAATATCGTATTCGACAAACTTCATTTACGTTCTCATTTTGGCTTCGGTTTTATCAAGTTTTTTTCAACACAATGTATTTATTTATTTTTTATATTTGAGCTTTCACCTCAACGATTATGATTTAACATATCATTGTTTACAATTGTGTTTTTGGATTAATATTATTTTACTTTAATTTTTTTTGAAGATGATCTACATCAACAGTCCATCTATAAAAAGATATTACATGTTTTTACTTTTTAAACTTTTTTATTATTTTTATGTGTACTGCCATATTATTATTATTATTATTATTATTATTATTATTATTATTATTATTATATTATTATTATTACTATTATTATTATTATTATTATAAATTATTAATTATTATTATTATTATTATTATTATTATTATTATTATTATATATATTATTATTATTATTATTATTATGTTTGATTGGAATTCGTTTGATATGTACAAATTGTTTTGATGTATCTGCAAGTAATATTGAAAATCTTACTTTTATTTCACGATTGACTTTGACACCTTCAGACAAAAGGATTTATTTTAATTTTAGAGAAGACAATTTTGTTCTCAGTGTGTTTTGAAATGACAATAATCAAAACAAAGACAATCGCTATCCAAAGTTAATTTGTTTTTTAATAAGGATCATGATCAGCTTTATGTTAAATTATCTCGATTTAAAAGTAGATAGAGGTTAAAACTATTAATATTAGATAATAATAGAAAATAACCAATAAAACATCAAATGTTGTATACAAATAAATTTTCAGATGTTTATGAATGAAATATTATTTTTCATGTTCAATTTAATTTGTTTATTACTTAAAGTTCTTATTTATAAAGTTATTTCATTCCAGATTATACACTATTTAGACGTATAAATATTAATAGAGAAAACCTACTAATGTTAGATATAGTTAATGTTAAAAATTATATTAAAAGTTGATATACAAAATATTATAAACAACATTATAACTAACGTATACCTTTTTAAACAAACAATGATATTTTTTGATTGAACCTGTGTGTTACACGGGACTTTAGCCTAATAATAATAGTATGACAGTACACATGAAAAAAATAAAGAAGTTTAAAAAGTAAAAGCATGTAACCTCTTTATAGATTGACTGTTGAAGTAGATCACCGTAAAAAAAATTAAAGTAAAATAATATTAATCCAAAAACACGATTTTAGACAATGATAGGTAAATATAACAAAAAATAAACACCTATTGTTGAAGAAAAACTTGATAAAACCAAAGCCAAAATGAGAACGTAAATGAAGTTTGTCGAATACGATATCATCAGACTTTATAAGACAAATCGCGAGGGTCGTAAACTTAGGATGGTTGAAAGATATTTTAAACTCGAGTATGATTTCATTTCCAATAAAAATACCTATGAGTTCCTTCAAACTGGAGATGAGTCGATTAAAAAATTCCACAACTTTTGTCAAGATTTGAATATAAATCGAGTATTTAATGGAAAAAACACAATCAATAAACCAATTTCATAGATGAAGAAAACTATAAATGATTTATACAGTTTTCATTTATGAATTATTTGAAAAAAGAAAAAAATATCATGTATTATTTAATTTCCAAAAAAAGATGTGCTTTAATTTAGGGTTTGTTTTCAATTTTTTCTTAAATATCTCTTGTATATAAGTTAACTTTTAGTCAAATGAACCTAGACTGCAATAAGAACAGATACATATTTAGGCGGGAATTAAAAAAATAGAGGCTTAAGAGAATGTCATGTGGCACTAAAGTTATTCCTTTATTAATAAGTATAGATATTAATATGTAATACATAATGTATAAATTTTAAATCATTATCGTCTTATAACAATAACTACTATATGAAGCACTCCCCCACGGTTTGTATATATTGTTGTTTACGATTTGTTTTGTTTGAATTTGATGCATTTCTATGCGTCACTCATAAAATAATCAACGGTTTTCCTCCAGTTTTCATGATTCATTCCCGTTGGATTAAGGAGCCAACTCTTATCGACATACATGATTATGAAACTGCAATATATATTAGTAATTAAGTGGATGAAAAATTATCCACAAAACATTAACAAAAAATAGGACAACATATTGAGAATTCATGAGGGTAGGCTGCTATACCCAATTTTTGAATACCTTATCTCATATATGAACGTGTATTCCTAATTGTTGTTTAAGAAAAATTCGGCAGCATTTCCTTTAGCTCCCAAGTATATAGAAATATATACCCGAGGAGCAAAGAGAAAATAACAACCAAATCTTTCTTACACAAACAATCAAGTAATATACATTCATATCCTAAATGAGATAAAATATTCAAAAAGCAGTCCCAAAACGGGGACAACCCGAAATTGATTACTAAATCAATTTCGGGCGGGTATTTCTAAGCTCGTGATGATTAGAATAAAGTTGCGAAACTTAAAAACTAATAATACATAACAATTAATAGCATATAAAAAAGTTTAATGAACCAATCTAAACATCTTTCAACCATTTAAGCAAAAATTATACATGAAATGCGTAAATATATATCAATAAAAAATTTTCAACTAAATTTTAAATAACTAAATAACAAATTCATCTACTTCAAACCTACAACATACTAAGCATCAACATATAAACATTTTTCAATCAATTAAACAAAAAGTCTACATCAAATACCCAAATACACGTAAACTCAACTAAAATTAAGCATCAAATTCTATTTATCAAATCCATAACAACTACTCTATATCAAATACCCAAAATACCTAAATTCATTTTACTAGTTCATCATTTTCACCCCAAATACCTAAATCCATCTTGCTAGTTTATCATTTTCAACTCAAAATACCTAAATCCATCTTAGTAGTTTATCATTTTCAACCCAAAATACCTAATCCATCTTACTAGTTCATTATTTCAACCACACCTAAAATTGTGTTCAACCTACTAAATATACAAATCTAAACATGTTTTAACCATACCTAAACATAAACAACCATAAATTTGTGTTTAAACCAAAAAATTACCTTGTAAGAAAAAATCAAAATGAAAGGTTTTAGCGGCAACGGTGGTCGAGATCCACGGCAACAGCGGCGACGGTGGTGACCAGATTTAAATGGATGACGTTAAGAGGGTGGTGGTGGTCCGACTTTGAGGTAACCGGAGGTGGTGGTGGGTCCGACTTTGAGGGTTGTACCGGAGGTTGAGGAATGATGAGAGGGGTTAAGGAAGATGATGATCGGAGGTTGAGGAGTGGTGGTCACGGACCGGTGGTCGTGAAATGGTGGTCGCCGGAGGTTTCAGCAGCTTGGTCGCGTGAATGGAGGTGTGGTGTGGAGGGAAAGAGGGGAAAAAGGAGGGTAATCCCGATTTATTGGGTCTGCACCCTTTAGCGGCGACATGTTGCCGCTAAAGGTGTCGCCGCTAATACTCTAGTGTATGATTAAACCTCAACCGTCAGATCTGCCGCACGTTCAACGGCCAGATCTAAGTTTAGAAACCCCAGACGGATCGTTGATAAATAGCGGCGACAGTCGCCGCTAAAGGTGTGCCGCTAATGGTTGTCGCCACTATTGGTTCTAGTCGTCGCTAAATGTGTCGCCGCTAATGGAGACATTTCTTGTAGTGGTATAGCATACCAAATAAATAGAGCAAGAAATCAATCTATACCTTGAGTTGTTATGTAGCCTTACAATTGATAGTATAGTTGTTACATTCATCCTAGCACCTTATAACCCTTTATTCGATTTTATCACAAATGGCTATACATCCCGACTTGTCATGGCACTTGCATATTAGTCATTATTTGCTAATCATTTTTTTCATCAACGTTGAACTTGTGTATGTTTCATAATCGAGCACACTATATCAGAATTCATAGTAACTTTTAGGATATTAAACATAAAACATAACTACATATTATCCATCTAGATCTTTTGGAGCCATGTTCAAGAAATTAATCAAATGATCTCTTTTTGGATATCCAACACAACTTGTTCTAATTGCCTCTAGCATGTATCACTGTTAGAAACAAAAAAAATATATATATGTTTCTCAACAAATTAAGAAAATTCAAATCGGTTTAATTAATTAGCAGTAATGTTGGAAAAAAAACAAACATACCACATCTAATTAATTGATTATAAACATTTTTTTCAAATATTCATGGCATCAAAATTATGTTAGGCTTTACACATATGATGCAGTTTCCATGAAAGTGATAGTTGGTAAAGAAGCCCTAATTGAAGAAAAAAGAACAGCAACACATACATGAAAGTGGTGTGGATGTTGGGCATCGAAAAAAAAACAAGGACTACACGTGGCCGGTAATCACTATTTATTTCCTCAAAATTAATAATAGAGTAATTGGTTTAGTTTGGATAAATTTTACATTTAAAATTATCTTTTTTGGAAATAATTTTTTAGAGTTAATTACATAAATAGTCCCTGTGGTTTATTCAAAGTAACAGGTTTAGGTACTAAGGTTTTTTGTAACATGTTATGGTATTGTGTGTTCAATTTTGTAACGAGTTAGGGTATTAAGACTAACAGACGTTAGTTATTCTATTAAATTTGATTAAAATGACTAAAATACCCTTTAAGGACTATTTTTTTAACTCTATCTTTCTTACTTAATCAATGGACTATTTGTGTAATTAGCTATGACATAAAATAAAATTTCAACCCCAACCAACACCCATCTTCTTCTTCTTCCCATTTCAGACCACAAACCTAATAAATCCACCGCTGCCGCCCCTACCATCGCCGCCACCCTCCACCTTCGCCGGCCACCATCACCGTTGCCAACCATCGTCGCTGGCCACCTTCGCAGCCGCCCATCGTATCTCTCACCTTGTCCTTGTCTTTCAAACCCAAAGCTTCAAAACCCTAAAACTCAAGTTGGGGATTTTTTAATTTAGGGCTTGTAGATAGAGTTGGTGGTGGCGACGTTAACTGTAGTGGTGGGGGTGATGGTAACTGTAGTGGTGGGGGGGGGGTGGCAGTAACTATAGTGGTGGTGGTAACTGTAGTGGTGGGGGGTGGCGGCCGGCGGCGGTAATTGTAGTGGTGGTGGTGAAAACAACTATGAAGACGTTGTTGATAGGTGTTGTTTATGTTTAATTAACTATCTGAAAACATGATGGCGATGAAGACGATGCGATGGTGTTGTAACATCCGACCCATTTGGTAATGAAACCCAAACCCGAACCCATTTTGTTTTTTATTGCAATGGAAAAAATTTTCATAATTTAATCATTATATATATATATATATATATATATATATTGATGGTTTAAAAAAAACTGTAATTGTGTTAATTAATCGAAACTATAAATTTTATTATTCAATTTTCATTTATTAAATCATATAAATCAATTTATAATAATTTTTTTTTTGTAAAACAAATTTTTATAAATTCATGAAGTTAAATTTTAGTTATGAGATTTTTACCTATTAAATTAGAATATTCAATTTAAAAGATTTTACAAGATTTACAAACTTATAAAGTTTTATCATAAGTGATATTACTTTCATTAAAATAGAGGTTATTAAGTCCAGGGTTTAGATTGCAACTTTTAAAACTTAAATCGAAAGTTTCAAACATAAAGTGTTAACTCTTGTAAATCGAAGGACCAAATTGTAAATTTCTTTTAACAACCCAACCCCCTCCCCGTCACCCTTGTCTTCTCCGGCCGCAAATCCGGCCAACCTCCGGCGACCACCTAATCACCTAATTCAGCTGATTAAAACCCAATTAAACCGCCCCATTCAATTCGCAAACCAGTTTCGAACCTGACATCGGTTTCAATTCGACTTACGGCTTTTACACCCTGTTTTATCCCTTAACCGAAGACGGAGTCAAAACATTGAAACGAATCCACCCTTAATCACACGTAATTGACCAAATTAATCAACCGGAAACGTTAACCTAATCATTCCAAGTTCAATGATGCATTTAATCTTAGTTAAAACGATCGTATAATCCTTTATTCGATTCAAAAACTTTCGAAACCTGCATTGAACTCAAATCACTCGAAACAGTCACAACCCAGCCTAATTAATCCGATGTCAAACAGTCCATTCGATCGATTTTAACTCTCTGTCGCATCAATTTCACTTAACAATCAAACTCTCAAGCAAATCGATCCTCACTCCATCTCGGTTCTGCGCAGTTGTTCCTGTTCTTAATTCACATCCAATTGACATCAATAAAGTAAGTTTCATACACCCATACACTCGATTGTATGTGGGGAATAAAAGCCCCATGGTTATTCGGGTTGACAACATCAAATCGATGTTCTATTTTACCCAAATCGAAACTAGGGTTCATGCTTGATTTGGGGATTTCTTAAAACTGGATCTTAAATTATAAAAAGAGTTTCATAACAGATTATGGGTTTACAACCCACCGGTTTAGACCTCACCTCCCTTATGCAATCGACCCGGGTTCGACCCTGGTCCAACCCAATTATTCTTTTTAAGCTATTTTTCCAAATCATGTTTATTCCAGAAATTTTTAATGAATTATTAAACTAATATATAAATTATTTTGTTAGTTTAATCTATTCCATAAATTGTTAATTAATTTTGAAAAAATTCTTAGGGTGTAAATTACATATTGTTATCTTCTAACAAAAATAAACGTTATAAAAACATACCCAATTTCTTTGAACATTCTAAATTCCTATAAGCTATTTTAAATCAAACATAAACTAATTTAAATTATTTTAAAACTTATCTTTTACAAAACCTTCAAATAGCTAGTTATTCAACTAATTATTTTGCTCAAGTTATGAATAATTAATCATTAAAAAAATTATTTATTTTTATCATATTTGATCCCAAATGTTACTTAAATCATTTTATAATTCTATTTAACTAATTACTTATTTCTATCATTCAAACATTTTATTCTAGTTTTTATTTAACTAATATATCAAATAAGTTACAATATTTTTATACAATCAAACCCCAATTGAAACCTTAATTCATATCTATTCTTCAATCATTACATTGTTTTAATCTAAAACACCATTACTTAGGTTAAATCCGGGAGGAAACCTGTAAGGATTCCTATAAGTCTGATGCAGCCACAACATCCAAAGTCTCTCTGTAAGCATGCACTAAAGAAGAGAAGTAGAAATGCTTTGGAAGTTTTACACCATGCACTAGAAATATTCTAAGTGTAAAATCTTCCGAAGCCAAGGCCAACATCTTCCGAAGCCAAAAGTGAAGTCTTCCAAAGCTTCAAAGACAAAGTCTTCCGAAGCCAAATAATGAAGACAGATTTCTTCCAAAGACTTTTAGAGATATGCCTTTATCTGATGTACTTTACCATAAAGCTGGACCACTTTTTCGCTGCCAACTCTGTAAAGTCACCAACTTACATGAGTTGGTGAAAGGTCCATGCTTTTGGTAACTGTACATTGAGGTCTTGGGTCCATGCTTTCTACTTTATGTACTTATATCCTTTTTGTAATATATTAGGATGTGAGCTATGGCATTTCATAGTCACAAGTCAAAACGCAGATATGCCTTTTGACTCTACATTTGATTTTGTAGTTGTCTAGTCAATTGTATCCAGCTGGCCTTCAAAGTATGGCCGACTGTAAGATAGTATAAAGTATCTCAAGTACTTGTAACTTTCTATCGATGCTTTGTAACTTGTAATAGAACTTGAGAAGCAATATACAGCATTCTCGAAAACCAAATACTTGTGTTGTTTGCAATCTTGTTCTGTCTCACTTTACTTGTGTTCTTAGCATCTTTTATTAACAAGTTAACTAGTTCCCTATTTGATCTGTTAAGTGTTATAAGCAACTCTCCTCATTATGTTGTGTGTTGTAAGTGAATACCCTTCACCGGTCCTGCATTTGGTATCAGAGCTTTTCAGGCTCTTGATATAAGATCTCACCATCTTAAGATCCCTCACACACACAAAATACTTAACAACTCAAATGGTAGCTATAACCAAAGCTGATATGGAAACTGGAACTATGACAAAGTCTCCACTGATCACTCCTGAAGACTTTCATACTTGGTGTCAAAGAATGGAAGGCTTCATCAAGTCTCAAGACTCCAAGATGTGGGACTCTGATGTTGAAGGACCTTACATACCAAGCACCACTTCTGCTACTGGTGGTGGTATGATTCCTAAGGCTGTGGCTGATTACTCTGAAGCAGATAGAAAGAGAATGGAGATTGATCAAAAAGCCATGAAAGCCCTTCGAACTGCTCTTCCAAACTCCATCTAAGAGGCTTCAAGAAGTGCAAAACTACCAAGCAACTATGGGAGGCACTGAAGCAAATGTATGAGGGGTCTACTGAAGCAAAGGAGAACAAGAAGGATCTCGTGAAGCAGCAGTTTGAAAACTTCACCTTCAAGGCAGGTGAAACCATGACTCAATAATATTTCAGGTATGTTGAGATTGTGGATACTCTAATGGATGTTGGAGTAACTTTTGAGAATAGGGACATTGTAAGGAAGTTTATGTCCTCTCTTCCTAGACAATGGACACATTATTGTGTTGTTATCAAGAGGATTGAGAACTTAAGACTCTTACTGTCACAAAGTTGTATGGTATTCTTAGTGGCTACCGGATGGAGATGAACATGCAAAACTCATCTGGTAACTCTAGCAATCAACTGAGTTCAACCCTCCATGTGGTTGAAAGGGAAAGCATTGAACCACATCCATCTTATATGCTTCCCTGACAACTCATAAAAGGGCCCTTTCATCACCTTTCCAAGACTCCAAGGGAAAGCTACACTCAAGGAAGTCCTTTCCAAAAGACAAGTTCTTCACATGCCTTTGTCTCTACTGATGAAACTTCAGGAAACTTTCTCTTCACTCTTGAAATTTGGACTGTATCCATCCAGATGATCTAGAGTACATGGAGATAGTCCAGCAGATGGCTCTTCTCACTCACAGAGCCAAGAAGTTCTACAAGAGGATAGGGAGAAAGTTTCCAAGCAATGCAGCCAGTGGAAAGTTTGGGCTGGACAAGAGCAAAGTAAAGTGTTACAACTGTAACTAGATGGGACACTTTGCAAGAGAGTGTAAGGCACCAAGGACAAATGGTGGCCAAGCACAAACCAGACCAAACTACGCTGAGAAAGCCCCCCCAGAATGAGAAGCCAAAGCAGCAAGCTGCAGTTGCTATTGAAGAAGGAGGCTTTGACTAGAGCTTTCAAGTAGAAGATGCATCTCCAAACCAAGCACTCATGGCAGACCACGATGAAGCCAAGGTATTGGAACATCTTTGTACTCTTTAATGCATTGCTAAAGTTAATAGATACAGGTCCTATAATTTAGAAATGAGATCTGATCTTGAGTCCTTAAATATTTTAAAAGTTGATTTTAAAAGAGATGAAAATGATTATAAACTAAAGATAGAGGACTTAGAGAAAACCATTTCAACTCTTAAACATGAGCATACAAACTACAGGACTCAGATCAAAGATCTCATTACTAAATTAACTGAATGCCAAGTTGAGCTTGTGATCAGCAAAGCCAAGGTAGAAAAATGTGTTCTTGAAGAAGAGACCTTCAAGAACATAATATCCTCATCCTTGCATGCAAAAGTTTGTTATCAAAATAAGCAGGGACTAGGATCTTGTGAGATAGCTCGTCCACAAACAATCTTGTTTGTAAAATCTCCTAGGTGTGGAACTTGTGAAGATGAGGCTGGTGGTGAGAGAGAGGACTTTGGTCCAATCATCTCATCCCCACTAATTCTTCTGATGAAGAAGAGGGGAATCTGATACTAAAGGTGCAAAAACTGTCAAAAACAAGCTCCTATTTAGTCTCTAAGGTTAGTCACCTTGAATCTCAGGTGACTACCTTGCATAATAGGGTCAATGATCAGCAACTTGAGATATCTTATCTCAGGGAAAAACTAGCTGGGAGACCTTTAAGAAGAGCTCAACCAGGAACACAAGAACCTGTGAATGTGGTTGACCTAACCTCTAGCTCACCTATGCAAGCGGGTGATGCTACCAAAAGGAGGAGAAAGTCATTATAGTCACAGAACCTGGGAGTTCTTCAGGGAGTATGGACATTAAGGATTCACCATCCTCACTTGCAACTGTGTATACTCAACAACTTCCTCAAGTTCACATTAATGTGGACATAATTGACTCTGTCATTAGGAGTCTCTTTGAGGAAGGCATTCCAAGGGCTGTGTCATCTCCACCTCAAGGAATTCAAGCTACATTATTGGATGGAGGTATGATGCTGATCTGATAAAAGAGCCCTCATTCTTCACATGTAACACCCGGAATTTTCTTTGAAGCCGACGACAGAATTAAAAAGAAATAAAGTCTAAAGTCGAGGGACCAAGCTCGCCAACGAGAGAAACTTCAATGAATAGGGGTATAAAAGGGGGAAGACACCCCATTCTTGCCATTTTCAGCCAAAGAGAGGGAGAAGAGAAGAGAGGAAAAGAGGAGAGAAAAAGCTTGGTTCGGGTGGATTCGAGCGTGGAAATCGTCATGTAGCGGGTCAAATCGGAGCTAACTAAACGGGATTGTTTCTGTGAGTTCTAGGACCCTTTTACACATTTTTGAATGTTTTGGGGCTGGAACACATCTGAAACCCCTTTTTTGAGTTTTTGGTGTAAACCCTTTATGTATGTATGTGTATGTGTATGATTTGTTTGGGGATGATTTCATGCTTGGTTATGCTTAAATGAGTCGTGGTATGCTTCCCTAAGGTTTAGAATGGTGATTTGAGCTTAAAAGAGGTTGGAAGAGGTTGGAGGCCGAACCTCCGCTTTGCAGTTCGGGATGAACTGCATTGCGCACAGCTAGGGCTATGCGACTGGAGGCCCATGCGACACCGAATGCCAATGTGACTGGGTCCATACGCACGACAGGAGCGCGACTGAGGTTCATTCGTGTGAATCCAAGGATCGTCGACAGGAATTATCAGTGTGAATCGATGTCAAGTCAACGTTAGCGGAATTAACGTTGATTTGGTTTAATTGTATTAAGCAATTTTAAATATCAATGAAATATCAAGAACACACGAAACAAAACACAATTAATGATTAATAATATTTTATTATAATGTGTTGATGATTACAAAAGAATGAATGAACGATATCAATGAATGCTATGATTTGTATATGTTTGATGATCGAAAGACTTTTGATGATTGTTGTAATGCTATTGCTGTTCTCAATCAATCAATCGTCTGAATCAATCTGCTTGAATCGAAACCTAGGATCCATATTTATAGACAATGATGTTTCAGTTATAGGAAACACCGGATCTCTTGGGATTTGATTTGTTTCTGATAAGGAATCATCGGATTTCTCGGGATTCGTGTAACCGCCTTGTTGACTTGTTGACTTGTTGACTTGTAACACTTGTATTATACAAGTGTTTGGACTCCGCAGAAATATTGTCTTCCGTAGATGTTTTGTTCTTCCGCAGATGTTTTGTTCTTCCCAGTATTCTTGTTCTTCCGCAACATTTCTTGAACACTTGGAACTCCAGTTGACTTTGTTCATCCGTAGATGATCTTCGGATGTTTTGTTACTTGTACAATATATATCTACGGAAGAACAAATGTTCATCCGTAGATGTTTCTTACACGGTCAATTTCAATAATTGATCAAGTATTATGTTTGTACCTGCAGCCATACATACATCAACACATATATAAATGGGTTAACCTATATATTTAATGCATACACAATAATGAAATACAAAAGTTCATTACAGATATTATTCAAGTACTAAGCCTATACATAATGACTAGATCTACTGATTCTAGACCTAACAATACTCCCCCTTAGGCTTAGCTACTTGCAATCAGTCCTTCAAAACTGCAAGATCTTTGATTCTTGCAATCATCTTGTTGTAGAAGTAGGAGACAGCAGTCTTCTGATCATCATACTTATAGTTGATCTTCATCTTGCTGATCTTCTTCAGAGTCTCATAACTAATTCCCAGAACATCTTCCTCTGTAGTGAGTGTGTCTAACACCTTGTTGTTATTCACCACTTCTAGCTCATTGTTCTGTCATTCTTAGTTCTGTTACTTCATCAAAAGTTGTTCCCTTCAGTAGTCCAGCATTAAATCTTCTTCTTTTTATAGGCTTTGGCATGTAGTTTGTCTACTACTTGAATCACATGACATGTAGGAACAGATCATTTTGTGCTTTTTCATCAGACAGCTTGGGAAAGAATTTGTCATTAAGATATGAGGTGTAGCTGGGATGGAGCAGTTTGATTTCCACAGGATCAAAGATTCTGATCTTTTCAGCTTTCTTGTTCTCAGCATTTCTCAGTAGGACCAACTCTTTTGTCTTCTCAACATATCCCCATTCAGTGATTGGGTATGTGAATTGAGTCCCTTCAATGCATTTAAGTGCTGCTTTGTTTGTTGTTGTTGTAGCCAATCCTCTTCAAGAATTCATCATCTACATGTTCTGAGGCATTGGTCTTGAATCTTTTAGCCCTTTGATTCTCTTTTGATGTTCTACATCTTCTCTTTTGGCTTCTATAAGCACATCATCTTTGAATTTTGTTTTCAGCTTTCCCACTAGGGTTGAGAAATCTCTTCCTCTAGGGTGAATTGGATAGTTGCTGATGATTAAACTTTGAAGATCTTTGATGTCATTTTCTGGCAGACTCAGCACTGAGAGTACATCATGGAAGTATTCAACTCTTCCAGATGTTCTTTTAATAACAGCACAATCCCAGTCTGGATCATATTTCCAGGCCATGATCTTGTTTTCTTCCGCAGAGCTGGGAGTTGTGAGATGATCTATCAGTTGTATTAGAGTGGACTTTTGCTCAGTTATTTCTCTAACTGCAGTCCCAAGTGGCCATACTTTTCCGGGGATGACTTCTCTTGGCTCTCTAATCAATTTCTCTTTTCCTTTGTGCTGATCTTTAGGTTCAACTGTTATAGGTTCAGCAGGAAGTTTGCTTTGTTGTTCATAAGATGGATGTGGAGCTTCAGTTCTGAATCTTACTCCTGTATCTAGCTCAACTTTCATCACATGCTCCATCATCCTTCTGAGTTTCCCTACTGATCTTCCTTTAAGCTCATGAGGTTTGTAGTTATGTCCTTGTAACCAGCAAGTCATGTTGTATTTGCTCAGCTTGGCTGTGTCACAATGTCCCAGCTCCTTCTTTGTGTTTTGAATTGATTGAAAGGTGCTGAAGGCTTCATAATCACAGTTTGGAATCATAAAGCAGGCAAGCTCAAACTCTTTTAACAGGTTCTTCATCTCTGTCATGTTTAGTCTTTCAACCATGTCATAAGGGAAACCATGGTTTATAAGTGTCATGAACATGGTTGATTCAGGCCTCTCTTCAAGTATGTCACTTGTAGTCAGAAGATCATCAGCCTTTGAGACTTCTTGTTTTGGAGGAGAGTCTTCTTTGATTAATTTTCCCACTCTTTATCACTTTCATCTTTCTGTTCAGAGATGGGCTTCTCAGTAGATAAGTCTATTAAGGGGGTGTGTTCAGGAGAAGTCAGCATTTGTTTCTTTGAAATACTTTCATAAGTGGTTGGCTTCTTCTCAGCAGTACCAAGGTACTTTCTTTTCCTTGAGTACAAGATCATTTCTTTAGATGCCTCAGGACTTTGTTTTGTTTGAGCATTGAGGCCTTAGCATGAGATTCCAATGAACTGATTTTCAGTTTAAGTTGCTCAATTTCTTCCTCTTTTCTCTTTATGATGTTTGACTGAGCAGTCATAGTGCCAGATGCTTGTTCAAGTCTCTTCATGACCTTTTCTTTCTCTTTCTTCTCAGACTCTGCTGATTCTTTAAGCTCAGCTTCCTTGTCTAGCAGAGCATCAATGACTTCTTTATCACTTTGAGCATCTTCTTTCAGTCTCTTTATTCTTGCTTGCTGATTTATCAATTCTTCATCCTTTTCTTTGATTATGCCCTTCAGCTCTTGTATTCTTGCCTTTCTTTTATTTGATTTGAGCACCAGCTTGTTGTACTCAGCCACCAGATAACTTTTGCTCACAGGAATGTCATCATCACTCAGATCATCTTCATTATAGGCAATCACATCAACCTGATCTGCTTCTGTATCTCTTTCCTGATGCTGAGACTCAATCTCATCTTCTTTTACTTCCTCATGATCAACACTTGCTGAGCTTGACTTTGGTTCAGTGGCTTGATCTTCATGCTCTTGAAGAGTTTGTTGTTGTTGCTGATCAATCACTGGAGAAACTTGTTCAGTTTCATTTGAATGCACAGGGGATTCAGTCTTGGATAATGACAGTTTGACTGTACTTGCTTCTGAGACTAATTCTGTCTCTCCAGTGTAGATGCTCTCAGTATCTGAATTTGGAAGTTGTTGGTAGATTTGCATCTGAGGCTGAATTGGTGATTGGGGTTGAATGGGAGATATTGGTTCAGTATTTTGACTGGCAGGGATTGTGTTTGGGGAGTTTGTTGTTGTTGTGGTGATAGATTGAGGATTGGAGAGATAGGTTCTGTAGTTTGGCTGGCTGGAGATTGAGCTTGGGGTTTGTTGTTTTGTGTGATGCTTCTGGTGATGGAGTGTCTTGAGCAGAGCTGGTAGCAGAGCTCTCTTCATCAATTTCCCAAACAAGCTCTTGAGGTATGTCTGCATTAGCATCAATCACATGAGCAAACATGTCTATGTCTCCTCCTTCATATCTCCCTGAGATTTTGTTCAGCACAGATCTGCCAAGGTGTGCTTGGATAAACACACCACCCTCCACAGATGTTCCAGGCAGGTCTGCATTAATGATGAGTTGAATGAACCTTGGAAACATATACATCTTATCAGCCTTCTGTACTCGAATGTGATCACACAAACAATTAAAGATGTACTTTGAGTAGTTGTAGGTCCTTCCCTCAAAGATGCCAATGATACCAGATGATATATGTCTTGAAAATCTGTCAAGCCCAGATTTTCTGTTTGACATACACTTCAGATAAGTGTGACACAAAAATCTGTATGGCTTACAGAGTCTTCCCTTCTTGATTTCTCCCTTTTCAAAGTCTCCATCATACCCCATTAGAAGAAAAACCTTTTCTATGTATTCATTATCAAATACATCAGGGTGTCCAGCTTCAACATCTCCCAGTTCTAGTACCCTTCTTATTGTTTGTTCGTCTATTCTCAGCCTTCGATTCTTTACTTCTGCAATAATTCCTTCATCATCTTCTTCTATATGTGCAGAATTCCAGAAATCACTGATATGCGAGCGATAAATCGTTGGCTCTGCAGATAATGCATAGAAAACCCTTGATCTTCTCAAATATCTCATAATTTCTTGACATCCTTCTGACACAGGATCGTCAGGGTTCAAGAAAGCACACACATTATGCTCTTTTGCAAATCGTTGATCCATCTGTTCATAAGAAAAGACTTCGTTAGAATCACATTATTGATATTAGAATACGAACAGTTGTGAGATAAAACAAGAATCAACTTGTTCATTCTTGATGATTACGACATGTTTTACCTTAATAAACGCTGATTAAGAACACAGATATATGTTTGCTTAAGGTTTGATTTGGTAAATTTTGAATGTTGAGAAAGTGGGAAAAATTTGTTGAGCGAGATTTTCTAGGTCTGAAAAAGTGAGCTGAAAAAGTGAATAATGCATTTGACAAGTCAAATCTCTTTATTTATACCCTCAGACATATTAATTTTCTCGGATTTATTCAGTGGGTCCCACATTGTACTCTTCCGTAGTAAGTAATTTCACATTAATTGTGATCCACAATTTACTCTTCCGTAGTATATCTACGGATCAACAACTTCTACTGATTGATTTTTATTTATCCGTAGTTTACCAACCTACGGATAAACATTAATATACTAATATTGATTTACATACAGTTGTATGTATGGTCCAACTCCATTGGTTGAACCAATTATTGCTATAGGACCTCGTTGGCTTTGTATACATGACAATTTAGTACAAGAAAATTTAACATAAATTCCATGTAACCAACGGCTAAGGTGATGCTCAGGTTTCAATTTCTTCAAATTGATAAAGATATAGACATTGCTGCTGCTGAATTAGTTGCTTTTTCATGAATTCTACTCCCCCTAAATTTGTGATTAATGATGAACTTAAGCATTTATCATAAATTTCTTTAAGAGGAATAACATAAACTCTAAATATATGATAATGATCGGATGCACTTAAGATGGGATCATACTATAATGCTAAGCCTCTTCCTGATTAGTTATGTTGTATAGTTGATGCTAGAACAAGTTCTGATTGCAAGTATATTGTCCTTATAAATCCATACAAGAGCTCATGTATCAACTAGGCTTGCTGTTTATCATGTTTTATTGATTTAGAAATAACTGTCATGGACTTCACATTTGATTCACAAAGGTGTTGTCCTCCCTTTGTAAGTCAAATCATCATTATTCCACACTTAAGACTATGTACTTTAAATTATAATAGCTATCTTGAGATGTATTGGACATCTCATTGATGCGATGTTGATAAAGCTCAGGATAATATACAGTTGATCACTTAGGATTCTTTTGAGAGCTTTAGATATGATCATCATCAGGTCACCAGGTCTTTACTCACGTAAAACAGAGGTGCCTTTAACCCAGGTCTTTGTTCACACAAAACAGAGGGATGATGATGAACATGATCTTTTCACCTTTGATACTGAGATTCAGTATGGTGATCATACACCCAGGTCTTTGTTCACACAAAACAGAGGGAGTATGATTTGCAAAGATAGATAGTATAAAGTGTTTTACATAGTGTGTGCAGATGAATGATTTGATCACATTAGGATAAGACTCACTTTGTTTTCTCAAAATGAAGTTTCCCACAGACAATTATGACAATATTATGTTGTGCAAGCACTAAGATTTGTTTCCACTCAAGTTGAACCTACTCACATATCAAGAAACTTGTTGAGATATATTGTTATTTGTTTATGCAGAAATAGGCAAAGCTATAGTTTACTATCATTTCCCATGCATAAGGCATACTGATGCATTATTGCACACAACATGTTGTTTGTTTGGACTTGATTTATCTAAGTTAATCATACCTAGAGACTCAATCAGAAAATTAAATCTGACTGAATCAAAGGCTTTAGTGAATAAATCAGCAAGCTGATTTGATGTATCCACTTTGACTAACTTAATCAATCCCTTTTCTGAGCAATCTCTCAGAAAATGATACCTAATCTCTATATGTTTTGTTTTACTATGTTGCACAGGATTAGCAGTTATAAACATAGCAGCAGAATTGTCTATATAGATTGAAGTTTGAAGAAAGTTGTAACCATAGTCAAGCAATTGGTTTTGTAACCAAAGTACTTGAGAACACCCGGCTGAAGCAGCAATGTACTCAGCCTCAGCTGTGGATACAGAAACATTTGTTTGTTTCTTGCACTGCCATGACACTAGCCTGGGTCCAATGAATTGACATCCACCGGTTGTTGATTTTCTATTGCTGTTACATCCACCATAGTCACTGTCTGAGTATGAGTAGAGTGTAAAGTCTCCATCCTTGGGATACCATAGACCTAGTCCTGGTTTTCCCTTGAGGTATCTGAAAATTCTTTTGACAGCATTGAGATGTGACTCCTTTGGATCAGATTGGTACCTAGCACATACACACACAGCAAACATAATATCAGGTCTACTGGCAGTTAAGTACATAAGTGAACCTATCATGGATCTAAATAATTTTTGATCAATAGATTTTCCAGTGGGATCAGGAGCAATCTTATCAATTGTTGATGCTGGTGTTTTGCATGAGGATACTTCAGCAAGATTGTATTTCTTCAGTATTTGATGTATGTATTTTTCTTGATTGATGAATATTCCATCTGCTTTTTGATGAACTTGAAGGCCAAGGAAGAATGTTAATTCACCCATTGAACTCATCTGAAACTCAGATTTCATCAGTTCTTCAAAATTCACACACAATCTCTTATTAGTTGATCCAAATATAATGTCATCAACATATACTTGGACTACTAAGAGATCTTGATGTTCTTGTTTGAGAAAGAGTGTCTGATCAATTGTTCCTCTTTTGTAGCCATGCTTGAGTAAGAAGGATGATAGTGTTTCATACCATTTTCTTGGTGCTTGATGAAGACCATACAAGGCTTTATCTAGTTTGTATACCCTGTGAGGATAATGAGGATCTTCAAATCCGGGGGTTGAGACACATAAACTTCCTCATCAATTTTTCCATATAAGAATGCACACTTGACATCCATTTGATACACAGTGAATTTCTTGTATGATGCATATGCCAAGAACACTCTTATTGCCTCAATTCTTGCAACTGGTGCAAAAACTTCATCATAATCTATGCCTTCTTCTTGAGTGTATCCTTGTGCTATTAACCTTGCTTTGTTTCGGACAATAATCCCTCTATCATCCAGTTTGTTTTTGTACAGCCATCTAGTTCCAATAGGATGTTGACCTTCAGGTAAATCAACAAGACACCATACTTTTTGCTTTCTGAACTGTTGAAGCTCTTCTTGCATAGCTTCAATCCAGCTATTGTCTTTTAAAGCAGCTGTAATGTTTGGAGGCACCACTTGAGAAAGAAAACAGTTGAAAAGACAAAGGTTGGCTGTACCACTTTGGCTTCTTGTAGTTCTCTTGTCAGGATTTCCAATGATATTGTTAAGTGGATGAGTTTTATGAATTCTCATAGATGGAGTTGACTCAACTGGAATGGATGATTCCAGATTAGTCATTTCCATTGCCTCTGATTGATTCATCTCAATTTGAATTCAAGAAATAATCAAATTGAGTCTCTGTTGATTGAGCTACAGAAGTATCTGCAGTTGGATTTTGCTCTTCCGCAGGAACTTCTGCGGAAGTATTTTGTTCTTCCGTAGGAGTTGCTCCGGATACATTTTGGTCTTCCGAAGGAAGTTCTCCGCGATGCTGCTGATCTTCCGAAGCGAACTCCGGATGCAGTTTTGCGTCTTCAGAAGGAATTTCTCCGGATTCATGCCTGATCTTCCGAAGGAACTCCGGATGCATTTTGGTCTTCCGAAGGAATTTCTCGGATGCATGCTGATCTTCCGAAGGAACTCCGGATGCATTTTGTCTTCCGAAGGAATTTCTCCGGATGCATTTTGTCAGTTCCACATGTAATATCTGCTTCTGCTGAAGTATTGTCACTTGAAGATGGATGTATCCTTGGGATCAGCAGATAAAGTTACTTCAGTCATAATAGGTGGAACAAATGGATAGCATACTTCATCAGAACCTGAATTTGCTCAAATGATCATGAAGAACCTTTAACTGACTTAGTGAACACATTTTCATCAAAAGATACATTAGGGGTCTCTTCCACAATGTTATGCTGTGGAATATACACTCTATATGATTTTGATGTTGAAGAATATCCAACAAAGAAACCATCATATGCTTTTCTGAAAATTTTCCTAATAACTGACTCTTTATGTTCAAAACAGTTACTGGACATCCAAATACTCTTAGATATCCTATGTAAGGTTTTCTTTGAAATAGGAGCTCATAAGGAGTTTTGTTGTGTTCTTTGACAATTAATGTTCTATTTTGAACATTGCATGCAGTATTCACAGCCTCAGCCCAAAAGGTAATAGGTAGTTGTGAATCAGCTAGCATTGTTCTTGCTGCTTCAATGAGAGTTCTGTTTCTTCGTTCAGCAACTCCATTTTGTTGTGGAGTCCTTGGTGCACTGAATTGTCTTGCAATTCCTTTGCTCCTGCAAAAAGAATCTAGTTCAAAGTTAACAAATTCAGTACCATTATCACTCCTGAAAATTTTGACTTTTGTATCAAGTTGATTCTCAATCTTGATGACAAAGTCCATTATGTTTCTGATGTTTCACTCTTTGTTTTAAGAAAAAGACCCATGTAAATCTAGTGAAATCATCAACTATCACCAAACAATATTGCCTTTTTCCAATGCTCATTACATTGGTTGGACCAAAAAGATCCATGTGAAGCAATTTGAGTGGTGTAGTATTAGTATTGATTGTTTTTGGTTTATGAGACACTCTGTGTTGTTTTCCTTTGTAACAAGAAGAGCAATGAGCAATGGAACTCTTTATTTGGTAATCCAATGACCAGGTCATGTTTCACCAATTTATTCATATTTTTCATGTTAGAATGAACAAGTCTTCTATGCCATAATTGTGACAAATCTTCTGAAAGTTTAGATATAAGACAAGTTTCATGTTTTGTGAGAGAAGTGTTGTTCATATCCAAGACATAAGTGTTTCCTTTTCTTGCTGCTTTGAGAAGAATCCAATCTTCTGGGACAATAAATCCTGGCTTAAGAACGTAACAGTTAGTGTCATCAAACAATGTAGTGTAATTTTGATCACAGATTTGAGATACACTAAGTAAATTATACTGCAAGTTTTTACAGTAATTTACTTTATCAAATTTAAGTACACCATTGGTTATCATTCCTTCACCAACAATTTTACCTCCCTTTTTATCCCCACCAAATGCCACATAAGAAGCATTTTTATGTTTGAAATCATGGAGAAGAGAACAGTTTCCTGTCATATGCCTGGAACAACCACTGTCAACATACCACATGTTGTCAGCTCTCCAATATTGTTCCTGCAATCAGAAAAGAAAATCAGTTAGAAGTGACAACCCAAGTCTTAGTGATCTTGGGTTTGTCAACAGGATCTAAAACAGTTACTCTTTCAAGAATATTTTTTGAAGTTTCTGTTTCAGATTTGATTGATTCATTCTGAATTAATTTGGATGAGGATGATTCTGCTGAATGGGATGTTGATGAAGTAGATTCATGATTCATATTTTCTGCTTTACTTAGATCAACTTCATTTGTTTGATTCTTTTGTTTTGATAGTGAACCTTTAAATGTTTCACTATCTTTTGTTTTTGAAAGAGGTATATGAATGCCTTTTTCAAATTTATCAAAGAATGAATCATCATCCTTTGATTCCTTGTCTGACAAATCCACTCTTTTGTGTGGTGTTTTTGACTGCTGGATAGATGGTCTTTCCTTCAGTATCTTAACACTTGATGATGATTTGTCCTTTGGTTTTGCCTTTGATTTTTGTTCATGCTTCTTCAGTTTTGAACCCTTTGCAGAATCCGTGGATTGGGAATCTGATTCAGATTTGTCTGATTCTTTCTTCTTTGATCCTTTTGTCTTGTTCTTTTTGTTGAAATAACATTCCTGTGTGGAATGATTATTTTTGTTGCAAATAGAACAATGTTTGTTGAAGTAACAATCAGCAGTCATATGATTGTTCATATTGCAAATAGAACAATAGCTGCTGAAGTAACAATCTTCAGTGTTGTGATTTTTCATGTCACACCATTTGCAATACTTTTCTTCTGATTCTTTCTCAGAATCATTCCTTTTGTTTGCTGATTTTTGTTGTGGCTCTTTCTTCTTTAGCTTTAAATGTGCTTCACCTTTTTCATTTTTGTGCACATTTTGATTGTTTGGAGCTGAATTTCTCTTCCGTAGATCAGCAGCTGAAGTTTTCTTGTTCAGTTGATGATCTGCTGATGCCTTTTTCTTTCCTTTGAATTTTCCTCTTTCCTAAGTGATGACAGATTCATCAGTCAATTTCTTGGAAGATTCTTGCATACTTAGTTCTTGAAGACCTTCATTCAATTGAGCTATCCTCTTGCAGATGGTCTTCAGCATGTTTCTTTGTTTAGGAGGATATGGCAACTTTGTTTCTTCAAGCACTTTTGGAATATGGGCTTTCAGTTGAAAATTTTTACCAGTGCTTGTTTGATCAACATCATGTTCATCAGAATCATCCAAGTCATCACACTTATCATAATCAAATTCTGAATCATTTTGATCTAATGATTCTGATTCAGATGATTCAGTTTCACTCACCTCAGCTTTATCATTAATTTTAGTTTTAGTTGAATCTTTTTCAAATTTAGTGCTAGGCACAAAATGATTTGACAGAGTGTTTGTCATTGTTGTAGGTAAGCATGTGTAATTATCATTTATAGGTGGTGCAACCGCATTATAACCCAACCCAGACCTTTTCTTTGATTCAATATGAGAAGTTAGTAATTTCTCATATTGCTGAGATGATAATTGAAACTTCTGAAGTTTCACTTCAGTTGATGCATGATCAGCCATGGATTTTGTTAAGGAAGTGGTCAAATGCTCAACTTGGGCTTTTAGGCTATAATTTTCAGAAACAAATTTTTCTAAATCCTTTTGCAAAGAATTAATTTTTATTTGATATAATTTATGTTCTCTAACATGAGATTCATTCAAAATCATTGTTTCTTTTACTTTATCAGCCAACTGTTGAGCATGGACTCTATATCTTTCAACTTCCTCAACACAAGTTGATGAACACAATCTTTCTTTTACCTCTTTTGCCATTGGTGGAACTGTTTGATCCATATGGGCCATCAATGCTTGATTTTCTTCCAAAACTTCCTTCTCATACAAACTCCAGTCACACGTTCCATCTTGAAGTATGATCAGCCCTGACTCCTTTGAGTTACTTGGTCCTGCTGATTCTTTGGTGGCTGGTGGGGAAGCATTGATCAGTTGAGATTGCTTGTGCAGAGGTCTTTGAGAAGATTGTTGATTTGCTTGAATCTGATGTTGTTGATGCTGTTGATGTTGTCTCATCTCTGGGTAAGACTGTTGATTGCATTCTCTTGAGAAATGTCCATAGAGATTGCATTTGTAGCATCTCACTTTTGATTTGTCGACACCAATCTTTGATGTTTTGCTTGCTGAAGCCAAGTTCTTATTTCTCCTGAGATATTGCTTAGCTCTATAAGCAATCATGGCCATCTGCCATTGTAGATCCATCTCTTCCACTACA
Organism: Flaveria ramosissima; assembly: GCA_025215565.1. NCBI lineage: Eukaryota > Viridiplantae > Streptophyta > Magnoliopsida > Asterales > Asteraceae > Flaveria > Flaveria ramosissima. Next base: position 44,987,662 of record CM046041.1, read on the forward strand.
TCTGGGGGTAGTTCTTCTAAGTCTTGTTGACAGATATTGGCTGATGTTAGAGAGCTTCCCAGGTATGCTTGAAAACTTGAGCTAAAAGCTGCAAAGGCTGCTCTTTGTTCTTCAGAGTCCAATATCACAGTTATTGGTTCTGACTGATTTGCTGAAAAGGAAGACTTAGTTGTTGCTGCAGATGAATCTTGTCTATCAGTAGTTCTTCCTTTATTCTTCTGCTGCTTGTCTTGAGATGATTTCTTTGAGGGTTTTGAAGCATAGAAGCTAACTTCCTCCTCATCATCACTCCTAGCACAAGAGTTATCACTTTCATTGTTTGAAATAAATGCACTTCCTACATTATTTGTTTCTTTGAAGTGATAGGGTGAGACATGAGTTCTCACACTCTTGTTTCTTGATTTTTCATCCATTTCAAGAGCTTCCACTTTTGCAACCAGAGTATCTAAACCAGTTGCTTTCAGATCAATAGTATTCTTGAACATGGACACAGTATGCTTCCAACTTTCTGGCAAAGTGTGGAGCATTTTCTTGTTTAATTCCTCACTTGTATACTTCAACTCCAGAATATTCATCTCAGTGACTAACTGCATGAATCTATGGAGTTGCTAAGGAATTGACTCACCCTCAATATGATGAAAAGTTTCATATTGTGATCTGAGGGTGTCTCTCCTTATACTTCTTATCTCATCACTCCCTTCGCAGAGAGTGTGAAGTATCTTCCATAAGGAGTGTGCTGTTTTATAGTTCTCACACCTGATTAATATCTCTTCAGGTAAAGCCATACTAAGCAAACTGTATGCTTTTATATCAACTTTTACCTTTTTGACATCATCAGGTGATAGATCTTTGGTACTAATTGGTTGATTTTTGTCATTATAATCCGGCCCAAGAGTGGGTGGAATATAAGGACCTTCAGTGATGGAAATCCACAAGTCAGAATCAGTATAGTTTACATGATTCCTGAACTTGATTTTCCAAGACTTGAAGTCTGCTTTTGTTTCCAACTTCGGAGGTTGGTAAGATGAACCACTGAAGTTGCTCATGATGTTAACAAGTTCTGCTATTCAATTGATTTGAATATAGAAACAAGTTAATTAAAAATGATTGCAGATAAACGAAATCAAACAAAATTAAAACACAATTAACACTGATAGATCAATTGATCTAAATCAATGAGCACTTGGCTCTGATACCACCTGTGAATCCAAGGATCGTCGACAGGAATTATCAGTGTGAATCGATGTCAAGTCAACGTTAGCGGAATTAATGTTGATTTGGTTTAATTGTATTTAAGCAATTTTAAATATCAATGAAATATCAAGAACACACGAAACAAAACACAATTAATGATTAATTAATATTTTATTATAATGTGTTGATGATTACAAAAGAATGAATGAACGATATCAATGAATGCTATGATTTTGTATATGTTTTGATGATCGAAAGACTTTTGATGATTGTTGTAATGCTATTGCTGTTCTCAATCAATCAATCGTCTGAATCAATCCTGCTTGAATCGAAACCTAGGATCCATATTTATAGACAATGATGTTTCAGTTATAGGAAACACCGGATCTCTTGGGATTTGATTTGTTTCTGATAAGGAATCATCGGATTTCTCGGGATTCGTTTAACCGCCTTGTTGACTTGTTGACTTGTAACACTTGTATTATACAAGTGTTTGGACTCCGCAGAAATATTGTCTTCCGTAGATGTTTTGTTCTTCCGCAGATGTTTTGTTCTTCCTCAGTATTCTTGTTCTTCCGCAGCATTTCTTGAACACTTGGAACTCCAGTTGACTTTGTTCATCCGTAGATGATCTTCGGATGTTTTGTTACTTGTACAATATATATCTACGGAAGAACAAAATGTTCATCCGTAGATGTTTCTTACACGGTCAATTTCAATAATTGATCAAGTATTATGTTTGTACCTGCAGCCATACATACATCAACACATATATAAATGGGTTAACCTATATATTTAATGCATACACAATAATGAAATACAAAAGTTCATTACAGATATTAATTCAAGTACTAAGCCTATACATAATGACTAGATCTACTGATTCTAGACCTAACAATTCGTATGTGAGTAGTGCGACTAAAGGTCATACGTATGAGGACTATGCGATTGGAGGAAATGCGAATGAGGGTCATGCGACTGAATGAAATGCGAATGAGGGTCATGCGACTGAATGAAATGCGAATGAGGGTCATGCGACTGAAGGTCATGCGACTGGAGTCCATACGCCTGTGAGTCGTGCGATTGAGGTCCATACGCACGAAAGGTGTGCGACTGAGGGCCATTCGCATGAAGGTCATGCGATTGAGGTCCATAGACCCAGATGTCATGCGACTGAGATTCATTCGCATGGGAAGCATGCGATTGGAGGCTATGCGACTGGAGGACCATTCGCCTGAGTGTTCTCATACACATGAGAGCTCATGCGACCGAATAGGGTCCATACGCCCGAATGACCTTAGTATTGTCTGATTTTCGGGAAGTGCAGACGTAGGCTCGGATCTTTGGGGTTGTAGACGATGTGATGGGCATGGATGATGTAAAATGATTTATGATGATGAGCTGATGATGATGATGACGCGATGCATGCTGATGTGTGATGCCTTATAGTTATGTGTGATGCGATGCGCGTGATTCGTGTGATGTTTGATGTTGTGTAATTGTATGATGTTGTATGTTATGCATGATGTATGTTATAGGTGTGCGATGTTGCCTTGTGTGATTGATGTTGTATGTTGTTATGTTCCTTATTATTATTTATGATTATCTTCCCGTGGTTGTGTGATGTATGTTAATGATTGTAATGAAAGTATTATGTAACGTAAAGTGGAAGATAATGAAAAGAGGAACGTAATGAATGAATGCAAGCATGAATGAACAAATGAGAGTAAGGATGGCTTGCAAAAGAATAAAGGAGGTTCACGACTCACTGAGAGTTGTTAGCTCAACTATGTGTGTATTATAGCGTGCGATCTTGGCTTACTCATAAGGGGGCATAGACACAGTAGGGAGTTCAGTTTTGGTAACTGCTCCGATACGTGCGATGTGGTATTTACTGTGTGCTATGTAGCGTGCGATTTTGGGTACCTCATGTGGTTTATGTAGCGTGCGATCTTGGCTAACCCATGAGATGACGTGCGATTCTGGCTAAACCCTGAGAGTTCTCACACACACAGGGGGAGTCGGGCTTGGTGATCACTCTGATGGTGCGATTTGTGCGATTTGTGCGATGGACAGCATAAGGGTAGCGTGTGATTTTGGCTAACTCATGTGGATTATGTAGCGTGCGATCTTGGCTAACCCATGAGATAGCGTGCGATTTTGGCTACCTTATGTGTGCGATCCATGTGATATGTACTTCGGGTACGATGATGCGAAAGTGCGATATGTATGAAATGAGCGAACGTAAGAAAAGATGTTATAACGAATGAAGCGAATGATAATGTACAGTGCGATAATTAATGAATGAAGTATGTAACGAATGTAATGAAAGATAATAATTATATTATCTGTATGTACGTATGATGTGTGGTCATGTATAAAAAGTTAGTTTGATTTGAAAGAAAGTAAAGAACGGTTTTAAACAAAAGAAAAGTATGTTTTATTTAAAACTAGAACTCACTCAGCAACGCTGACTTTGATGTGTTTCCAGTTGGCAGGTATGTTGCTGAGGATGGCACGGGGCGACTACTCAGTTCTTTTGGGATGGCATCTAATGTTATAATGCTTTTATAATGAAATGAAAAATTATATTGTGTAATGAACGGTTGTATTATTTTGCAAAAGCATTTTGATGAAATGAAATTGTTGTTTTTAATGTTTCCGCTGCAACACTTTTATGTAAGATGATAAAATATATGTTTTATGTGCGATAAGGATCCAAGTGTAAGCGTCCCGGGAACGGGGCCTTACATAGAGTTCAAGGGCAGCAAGAAGTGTTCAATTTTCAGACGTTGGACTACTATGAAGGTCTTGACCTGATCAACATGCCACTTGTCAACCCAAGCAAATCAAGACAAGCTGACAGGTTAGCACTCAGGATTCAAGACAGAATTACTAAAGAGTTCAGCCTTAGAAGGAGACAAAGGCAATCAAGTAATGTCATTGGTCAACTGGATGCTGAGGCAGACCCTGAGATTAGCTTCAAAGGGAAAACTTTGGCTGAAGGCCCAGTGATAGAGCCTGAGAGCCCTGTCACACCAACAACTGCTTCAGAAATTCATTCCCTCAGTGAAACACCTGCTGGTGAAGGTGTCTCACAACCTCTCTCTGGCCGGAACTTGGATGACCAAGCAATGAAGGCCAAACCTCTATCCACCCTGAGTCACAAAGGTCTGTGGGTGACAAAGGGAAAAGGATTTTGACTCCTGAGGAGATTGAGGAGGAGGAGAGAGAGAGAGGAAGAGGAAGCTAAGGGGAGAAAGTTCCTCTGGGTCTTCAGGATTTATGCAAGCTGCAATCAGGGCTGCCCCTAGACCAAACACTCAAGAAGATGAGTTGAGGACAGTCAGGATTACTTACTTGCAGACCAGGAACTATGACATAGATGAAATTATATCTCTTCCCTTAGAGCAATTAAATGAACTGACATAGAGATGAAGGAAAAAGAGGATGCAATATTACTTCCCCAATTCAAAGAAGAGAATAGACAGAAAAGATTATACAAGCATGCCTCAACTCTCTTCCCAGTTCAGGAAAGTCCTGTGCAAGAGGATGTGGCTTCTACACAAGAACCTCAGGTAGACAAGGAAACAGATAGTCAAAACATGATCAACTACCTGAGTGCCACAGGTCTCTACCAGGCATCTGCACTTCTTCCCTTGTCCTTTGAGTACATTGAGTTTGAGTATCTCAAACAGCTTGAACTTCAAGTGCTCAAAGACAAAAGACAACAAAGAGAAAGATGAGGGAAGATGATGCAAAGTCAAGAGCTATCATCCAAAAGAGTATGAAAAAGTCTGCTGACAGACAAAGGATGATGAGCTTCTTGAAGCTGTATGGATTCTCCGAAAGGAGACTTGGCCCTATGTCTCTATCCACAATGGATGAGCATATCAGAGTAATCAAGCAGAAGATCAAGAGTGGAGAGCTAATTGACTTATAATCTCCTCTAAGTCAAATCCCACCTGAAGTGGAGGTTAAGATTGAACAACCTAAGACAACACAACCTGGACCTCCTGCTGAGTCTCAGCAAGCTTCATCTTCTGATCCATAGCAGGGTCAAACTCCCTCTCCTTTGAACCTGTGAGGGAGGAACATCCAACTGAAAAAGACAAGGATGATCAACAAGGTGCTGCAGACCAGTCTTCTCAGTAAAAGTCTTCTAAGAGGGAGAAGAGGATGGCTTCTAAACCAAAGTCTAAGAAGAAGAAGCCTGAATCATCCACCTCTACACCTCAGGCTGAGTCAAGTCAACCTGAGAAAGTGCATGAAGAGGCAGCCCAATCAACTCCAATTCAAGTGGCTCCTCTTGTAGCTAAGACACCCATCTTATCCTGGACCTTCACTACTAATCCAGAGAGATGGCATGTGATCAGAGATCAAGGTGTTGAGAATGTCTATACATGGCAAGACATAATCAACTTACCACTGCATGATCTCTTTGAGATGAGAAGATATTATGAGAGTCTGAATGTTCCTAACCATCTAATGATGAAGGGTATGGTCATCATTGTGATGAAGACTACAAACATCTGAAGATCTTCTAAATGTTTTGGTAGCATCAACCTAGGGGGAGTTTGTAAGGATTCCTATAAGTCTGATGCAGCCAAAACATCCAAAGTCTCTCTGCAAGCATGCACTAAAGAACAGAAGTAGAAATGCTTCGGAAGTTTTACACCATGCACTAGAAATATTCTAAGTGTAAAATCTTCCAAAGCCAAGACCAACATCTTCCGAAGCCAAAAGTGAAGTCTTCCGAAGCTTCAAAGACAAAGGCTTCAGACTGCTCTTCCAAACTCCATCTACAAAGGCTTCAAGAAGTGCAAAACTGCGAAGCAACTATGGGAGGCACTGAAGCTAATGTATGAGGGGTCTACTGAAGCAAAGGAGAACAAAAAGAATCTCCTGAAGCAGCAGTTTGAAAACTTCACCTTCAAGGCAGGTGAAACCATGACTCAACAATATTTCAGGTATGTTGAGATTGTGGATACTCTAATGGATGTTGGAGTAACTCTTGAGAGCAGGGACATTGTAAGGAAGTTTATGTCGTCTCTTCCTAGACAATGGACACATTATTGTGTTGTTATCAAGAGGACTGAGAACCTTAAGACTCTTACTCTCACAGAGTTGTATGGTATTCTTAGTGGCTACCGGATGGAGATGATTGTATTGTATTGATTGATTAGTATTATTCAATGAAAATAACATTTAATATTATTTCAACGTATTACCATGTGCCATGAGCAATCGATTTACATTCGTCCGCCCTGATGATTCCGCCGTCCGTCGGGGTGTGACAGGTGTGGTGGTCGGTGGTGATGGCCGGTGGTGGCAGGCGTCGGTGGCGGTGGTCAGCGGTGGTCCTTGGAACTAAAGGGCAATTCTATACATATATATATATACACACACATATATATATATACATACATATATATATATATATATATATATATATATATATATATATACATGTGTATATATACATGTATATATATATACATCTATATATATATCTTTATATATATATATAGTATATATATAATATATATATATATATATATATATATATATATATATGATTACTAAATTACCTAAACAACCCCTTATTTATTTAAATGACACAAACAACCCCTTCAAGTTACATTAGTGGCTGATGTAGTATAAAAAGACAAAAATACCTTTAGATTTAACGGAATAACTAACGGTTGTTAGTCTTAATAACCTAACTCGTTACAAAATTGAAAACAAAATACCCTAACATGTTACAAAAAACCCTTAGTACCTAAACCTGTTACTTTTAATAAACCACATGACTATTTATGTAATTAACTCTTCTTTTTTATTAATATGACTAGCAAGGCAGTAGAGTTATAGAACTCACAATCACATGCCTCACTCAAGGCTAACAAAACAATAATTATCATGTTTAACATGTTAGAGATAACGCGATAGAAATATCAAACATAAAAATGACTTATTTAACTACGTATACCTCATGTCTATAACTTTTTATATGTTTTTACGAATCAAAAAGGAGAAATGATGAAATCTAGCCTCAAAATTTTAATTATTTTTAAAATTATAAAAAATTAGATAAAGTGGTTTTTATTAAACATTTTTAATCATGTAATAAACATATTAAAAATTGTCAGCCCCTAGATGCCTATATGTCTCTATGGAAGTCAGGAAAGAGAAAGCACATCAATAAACCATTCTAATGATAGTAACTTCATCGTGTTTTTTTTTTCAAAAAAAAAACCTTGAATCATCATCTTATGTTTATATTGTTTAGAAAATCAATTGAATCATGCTCTTGTGTTTAGTTAGTTTGAGAGTATAACTATGGGCTTTAAGGGCCTCTAGGCTTTGTCACTGCATCAACCTCAGGCAATTTGCCTGCTCCACGAATAGAGTAGACCATGGACCGTATTACTTTCTCAAAATGTAGAAAACTCAAAGTCTAAAAAAAACCAAAAAATTAATCTTGACGATTGATCTTGCTTAATCAATAGTAGACACTTAATGTTAACGCTATAAATATGATGCATGATGTTGAACATAAATAAAGGGAAAAGTTGGATATATATATATATATATATATATATATATATATATATATATATATATATATATATATATATATATATATATATATATATATATATATATATATATGTAAGGATTCCATTAAGTCTGATGCAAACCAAAACATCCAATGTCTCTCTGCAACACATGCACTAAGTACTGAAGAAGAAATGCTTCGGTAGTTTTACACCATACACTAGAAAATATTCCAAGTGTAAAATCTTCCGAAGCCAAGACCAATATCTTCCGAAGCCAAACATGAACTCTTCCGAAGCCTCAGAGACAAAGTCTTCTGAAGCTTCAACCTATGAAGACAGATTTCTTTCGAAGACTTTTAGTAACATGCTTTATCTGATGTATTGTTCCATAAAGCTGGACACCTTTCCGCTGCATCTCTGTAAAGTCACCAACTTACATGAGTTGGTGAAAAGGTCCATGCTTTTGGTAACTGTACATTAAGGTCTTAAGTCTGTAACTTTCTACTTTATGTACTTTATCTTTTTTGTAATAGATAAGGATGTGAGCTATGACATGTCATAGTCACAAGGTCAAAAGGCAGATATGCCTTTTGATTCTACAATTGATTTTGTTTGTGTCTAGTCAATTGTATCCAGCTGGCTTTCAAAGTATAGCCGGCTGTAGGTTGTAGTATAAGTATTCCAAGTTCTAGTATCTTTCTTTATGCTTTATATCACTTGTAAAAGAACTTGAGAAAGCAATATACTGCCTCCTTGAAACCCAAATCTCTTGTTCTGTCTCTTTATCTTTACTTGTGTTCTTTGTATCAATATATTGGTTAGTCCAGTTCACTGTTTGATCAAGTTTAGTTATTCTCCTCTTTGTGTTGCTGTGTTGTAATTGTTAAGCCCTTAACCGGTCCTGCATTTGGTATCAGAGCATTTCAGGCTTTTGATATAAGATCTCACCATCTTAAGATCCCTCACACACACAAAAACTAAACTCTCCAAATGGCATCCATCTCAAAGACTGATATGGAGACTGGAACCATGAACAAATCCCCACTGATCACTCTTGATGACTTTAACACCTGGTGTATGAGAATGGAAGGTTTCATCAGGTCTCTGACTCAAGAATATGGGAATCTGTTGAAAATGGACCTTTCATACCTAGCACTCCTTCTGCTACTGGTGCTGATATGATTCCAAAAGATGTGGCCAACTACTCTGATGAAGATAGGAAGAGAGTAGAGATTGATAGAAAGGCCATGACTGCTCTTCAAACTGCCCTTCCAAACTCTGTGTACAGAGATTTTAAGAAGTGCAAAGCAGCTAAACAGCTGTGGGATGCACTAAAACTGATGTATGAAGGCTCCTCTGAAGCCAAGGAGAACAAGAAGGATCTCCTGAAGCAGCAGTTTGAAAACTTCACCTTCAAAACAGGTGAAACCATGACTCAGCAATACTTCAAGTATGTTGAGATAGTGGATACCCTAGTGGATGGAGGAGTTCCTCTTGAAAACAGGGACATTGTAAGGAAGTTCATGTCCTCACTTCCTAGGCAATGGACACACTACTGTGTGGTGATCAAGAGCACTGAGAATCTCAAAACTCTTACTCTGACAGAGTTATATGGGATTCTTAGTGGCTACCAGATGGAAATGAACATGCAAGGTTCATCTGGCAACTCCAACAATCAAATGGGTTCAGCCCTGCATGTGGTTGAAAGGGATAGCATAGAACCCCAACATCATCTCATATGCTACCCTGACAACTCACCAAAGGGTCCTTTCATCACCTTCCCAGAGACACCCAGGGAGAACTACACTCAAGGAAGCCCATTCCAAGAGACAAGCTCTTCTCAAGCCTTTGTGTCTTCTGATGAAAGCTGTGGGAACTCTCTCTTCACTCTTGAAGACCTGGACTGTATCCATCCAGATGACCTGGAGTACATGGAAATAGTTCAGCAGATGGCTCTCCTCACTCACAGAGCCAAGAAGTTCTACAAGAGAACTGGAAGGAGGTTTCCAAGTAATGCAACCAGTGGAAAGTTTGGCTTGAATAAAAGCAAAGTCAAGTGTTACAACTGTAACTTGATGGGCCACTTTGCTAGAGAGTGTAAGGCACCTAAAACAAATGGTGGCCAAACATAAACCAGACCAAACTACACTGACAAAGCCCCTCAGAATGAGAAGCCAAAGCAACATGCTGGTGTTGCTGTTGAAGAGGGAGGCTTTGACTGGAGCTTTCAGGTGGAAGATGCTTCTCCAAACCAAGCACTAATGGCAGACCATGATGAAGCCAAGGTATTGGAACATCTCTGTACTTCTGAATGCATTGCTAAAGTAAACAGATACAGGTCCTATAACTTGGAAATGAGATCTGATCTTGAGTCCTTATACATTTTAAAATCTGATTTTAGAAAGTCTGAAAATGATTACAAGTTAAAGATAGAGGACTTAGAGAAAACCATTTCAGTACTAAAACATGAACATACAGATTTTAGGACTCAAATCCAGGATCTCATAACTAAGTTGACTGAATGCCAGGCTGAGCTTGTGATCAGCAAAGCCAAGGCAGAAAGGAGTGTTCTTGAAGAAGAGACCTTCAAGAACATGATATCCTCATCCCTGCACAACAAAGTGTGCTATCAAAATAGACAGGGACTGGGATCAAATGAGATAGCTCCTCCACACACAATCTTGTTTGTAAGATCTCCTAGGTGTGGAACTTGTGAAGATGAGCTTCCTCTCATAGAACCTATAAGTGAGGAGGATGAAGAAGAGATAGTGAAGAATTCATCTGAGAAGAGTGAAGAAGTGGATTCTACTAAGGGCCACTATCCTTTTGAGGAGAAGAAATCTACTATGATGACCAAGTCAAAGAGAAAGAACTTGATCAGGAAGAGCAAAAGAAAAGCAAAGAAGGCTCAAGAGATCAAGGCTACTTTTGATTCTAAGCAGAAACAAGTTTTTATCTCTGTAGGGTTTAAAGTAGTAAAGTCTGAAGACATCAACCAAAACTCCTCAGCTAAGAGTTCTGGTTCTTGTTCAAATCATCTCAGTACAAAGAAGAAGACTGAGCTGCTGTGTACCACTGCTGCACAGCCTGGACCATCAAACTCCAAGAACAGTTCACAGCCCAAAAAAACTGTCTCAGCATCTACAAAGATGAAGGTGGAGAAGGGATGTGACCAAAGCCAGTCTTGCTCTCATAAGGAGACTCTTTTGAAGAAGAAAATGTTATGTGTCATGTGTGAAAGTACCTCTCACATTGCTAAGGATTGCCCATACAATCATAAAAGTACTATCCATATGACCAATACAAAGACTTCAAAGAGTCTCAAGAAGATTCAAGCTTCGGAAGGAAAGTCTGTTTCCTTCGAAAGCTCCAAATCAAAGAAGAAGGTAAATGGAAAATTACCTTCGGAAGAAAAATTGGTCTCGGAAGAAAGGAGTTCTTCCGAAGCACTGAAGTCTGCTGCAGTGACTATAGAATCTTCCGAAGGTTCAGTCATCAAAACTTGTGAAGTCCCAAAAGCTTCCAAGGTTTTGAAGGTCAAGTCCAAGACTCCAAAGGTGGTGTGGAAGTCTAAGAAAGACCAAATGACTGAAGCTTCTCCATCAACAATAGCTGGCGATCCCCCTAGTACAACCATAGGATGTATTACTGTTGCATTACCTTCTATTATACTTAGTGAGCCCAAGACAAGTAAGGCTTGGGTTTCCAAATGTAACTAATTATTTTCCTTGTGCAGGAATAGCTCAAGACAAACAGGAATGTCTGGATAATTGATAGTGGTTGTTCCAGGCACATGACAGGCAATAGGTCTCTACTCCATAACTTTGAGAGAATTGATGGAGGACCAGTTGCTTTTGGAGGAGATGAAGGTGGTTACATTTCAGGAAGGGGCAAGGTCACAAATGGTAAGCTCAGCATTAAAAAGGTAAACTTTGTTAAGGAGCTTGGGTACAATCTTCTGAGTGTATCCAATTTTGTGATCAGAGTCATAACATGCTCTTTACTGAGCATGAGTGAATTGTTCTCAAGCCTGGAGTGGTCATTCCTCATGAGCATATCCTGCTCAGAGCCCCCAGGAAAGGGAACATGTACAAGATGGATTTGCAAGAAACATCTCCCTCTAGAGAAGTTTCATGCTTTCTATCTAAAGCAAATAGTGATGAGTCTTTCCTATGGCATAAAAGAATGTTCCATGTAAACTTTAAGAACATGAATAAACTAATTAAACATGATTTGGTAACTGGAATGCCAAAGAAAGAGTTTACAAGTGATGATCATTGTGTTGCATGCCTGAAAGGGAAGCAACATAAGGTATCTCACAAGCCTAAGGAAAGGAACTCCATCACTACTCCCCTACACTTATTACATACGGATCTCTTTGGCCCCACCGGTGTAATGAGTCTAGGAAGGACCTCTTATTGTTTGGTGATCACAGATGATTTTACAAGATTCACTTGGGTTTTCTTTCTTAGAACTAAGGATGAAACCCCTGAGATTCTGAAGAATTTCATCTTAAAAATTGAGAATCAAAGTGATCACAAGGTCAAAACCATAAGATGTGATCAAGGAACTGAATTCAAGAATCAAATCCTTGATACATTTGTGATGAAAAAGGTATTACAAGACAATATAGTGCTCCCAGGACTCCTCAGCAAAATGGAGTTGCTGAAAGGAGAAACAGGACACTAATTGAAGCTGCAAGAACTATGTTGTCTGACTCTAAACTGCCCATCACCTTCTGGGCAGAGGCAGTAAATACTGCTTGCTATGTGCAAAACAGAGTTTTAGTAGTTAAGACACATGGTAAGACTCCTTATGAACTTTGGCACAAGAGAAAACCTTTCATTGGTGTTCTCAGGTCATTTGGATGTCCCTGCACCATCTTGAATACCAAGGATCAAATTGCCAAGTTTGCTGAGAAATCAGATGATGGACACTTCATTGGATACTCTTCCCAAGCCAAGGCTTATAGAGTATACAATCTCAGAACTAGAATTGTTGAGGAGTCAGCCAATGTGACTTTCAATGAACACACACCCTGTGTGGCTGGTTCTGGTCCTGATTGGCTATTTGATCTTGATTTAGTTACCAACTGTTTTAACAAATCTTGTGAGAATTTCCAGGATCTGCAGAAAATCTAAATACAGGTGATCCTGATCTAAGATTTGAGCTAGGAAGGCCCTCAACTCATACATCTTCAGCTCCAGTTAGAACTACTTCAGCAAATGAGGTTTCTATCAGCACTACAATGACAAATTCAGCTGATACATCTGGGGTGCCTTCAAATTCCAGCTCAGAGGCTCCACAACCAGATAAAGATACCTCAATTGTTGAAGATAACAATGGTGATGGTGAAAGTGATCAGGAATTCCTTGATGCTAATAACCACACCATAGATGACAACATTAATGATGTCACTCACTTATTGGATCAAGTTAATCTTGATAAGTGTGGTAATGTGGAGGGTGAATCATCTATTCCAGATCTAAATTTCTCAAATTTGGATCTTTCTCAGCAACTTGCTGTGATCCCTCAGCTAAGGATCCACAAGTCTCACCCCACCACAAACATCATTGGAGATGTTGTCACAGGGGTAAGAACAAGAGGACAAACCCATGAAGCAAATGTTTGTCTTCACTCTTGTTTCTTATCTTAGATAGAGCCAAAGAAAGTTGATGAAGCTCTAAAGGATGGAAGTTGGGTTGAAGCTATGCAACAAGAGCTACTTCAATTCAAAAGGTAGAAAGTTTGGAACCTTTGTCTTCTTCCTTATGGGAAGACTACCATTGGAACCAAATGAGTTTTTAGGAATAAGAAGGATGATAAAGGAATTATCATCAAGAACAAGGCAAGACTAGTTGTTCAAGGATACACACAAGAAGAAGGGATTGACTACACTGATGTCTTTGCTCCTGTAGCAAGATTAGAAGCTGTTAGGATATTCCTGGCATTTGCTGCATCCAAGAACTTCAAGGTCTTTCAACTTGATGTAAAGTGTGCTTTCTTATATGGAGTGATTGATGAAGAGGTTTATGTCAAACAGCCACCTGGTTTTGTAGACCCTGATCATCGTGATTATGTCTGCAAGCTTGACAAAACTCTTTATGGGCTGCATCAGGCACCCAGGAAATGGTTTGAGACATTGTCTGAGTATCTTTGTAAACATGGATACAGGAGAGGTACTATAGATGGAACTCTCTTCATCAAAGGACAGGGAAATGACTTATTGCTAGTTCAAGTATATGTAGATGACATCATCTTTGGTTCAACTAATCCAAAGCTCTGCAAAGACTTTGAGAAGCTGATGAAAGACAGATTTGAAATGAGTGCAATGGGAGAACTCAATTTCTTTCTGGGAATTCAAGTGAAGCAAGTTGAAGATGGCATCTTCATAAGTCGGTCAAAGTATGTTCAGGACATACTCAAGAGGTTCAACATGACTGATTGTAAGATTGCTAAGACACCCATAGCCATAAACCACTCTCTTGGACATGATCTTGAGGGGGAGTGTGTAGATGAACATTTATACAGGGCTATGATTGGGTCTCTTATGTATCTTATAGCTAGCAAGCCTGATATCATGTTTGCTACATGTATTTGTGCAAGATATCAAGCCAACCCTAAGATGTCTCACTTAATCACTGTCAAAAGGATTCTAAGATACCTCAAAGGTGCTTCAACACTTGGTTTATGGTATCCAAAGAATCCTAACTTCAATATGTATGCTTATACAGATAGTGATTATGGTGGTTGCAACATGACTGCAAAGTCTACATCTGGGGGATGTCAATTCCTTGGTGGAAGGGTTGTCTCATGCCAATGCAAGAAACAATCCTGTGTGTCTGCATCAACTGCTGAGGCTGAATACATTGCTGCTGCAAGCTGCTGTGCTCAAGTGCTTTGGATTCAAAATCAGATGCTGGACTATGGATTTAACTTCAAGGAGACTCCTATCCACATAGACAACAATAGTGCTATCTCTATCACTGAGCACCCTGTGCAGCACTCAAGGACCAAACACATCAATATCAGGTATCATTTAATAAGAGATAACTATGAAAAGGGATTAATTAAACTAATCAAAGTTCATACAGATGAACAATATGTTGATTTGTTTACAAAAGCTTTTGATGAACAGAGATTTAAATATCTAATATCAGCTATTGGGATGATTAACTTTGAGTCGATCTTTTCTTAAAACTAATTCTAATTATTTCTTAAAATATGTGTGTCCTAAGTTGTCTAGTTCATCACTTTCATAAGTTCATGTTTTCTTTGGATATAAAAATCCTTTTTGAATACTTTCCTTAGATTCTTGAAAATTTTCTGATCCTTCGGAAGATAAAATTTTATCTTCGGAAGAAAATCATGTCTTCAAAATAAATAACTGCCTGAAAAAAAAAAATTTACCTTCGGAAGAAGTCTAAATCTATCTTCCGAAGCTTAAATTCTTATCTCAGACACTTATTTGTTTTTAAGAACTTTTTCCTTCCGAAGCAAAATTAACTCTCGGAAGCTTTGTTGTTTCTTATACAAAGCATCCAAGTGTTTATTTTTCTTCCGAAGCAAAATTTTCAAGACTCTCAGGAAAATCTTCGAAAGTCATTTTAGCTTCGGAAGCTTTTTCATTAAAACTTCCGAAGATAATTTACCTTCGGAAGCTTTTCGAATTCCAAGAAAACTACTTTTTGAGCAAAAGTAAACTACTTTTTCAGAGGTGGGACCGACTTTCGGATTTCAAATTTATCTTCTTTCATTAACTTTGGTTCAAATCCCTTTCACATAAATACCCAACGGTTCCCCCTCTTCCTCATTATCTTCCTCAATTCCACTATTCCTCAAACCTAATTCCCAAAACCGCCTTTGCTTTCTACCTTTCTTCAACCTTAAGCTTCTAAAATGGCCAACCTTAACCGAAGAAACAACCCAGATTTCTCCATGCAACTTCACAGGCAACACAATCAGGCTGCTCTGTTAAGCTCTGAGAAAGATGCAAGTTTCTCAGAGATTGCCAATTCTTAACTCTATCCAACTACTTCACCTCCATGACCTTGATCCTACTCTGTATGAGGATCATTTGCTTGAATTCTGGAAGACCTGCCAAGAGGTCATTATGGATGGGGAGAAGGCACTGTCTGCCACAGTGCAAGGGAGGACGATCTTCATCACTCCGGCCATCATCAACTATCATTTACAGCTGGATGATGAAGAAGGTGAGTTGTCTTCCCAAAGGAAGCTGTTAATCATTCCTTTGAGCAGATGGGCTATGAGGGAGATTCTCGTTAAAGACCTTCAGGAAAGGGAAGGTATCATCCCATTGGAAATACCTTCTCCATGTGGTTATCCACAGCTTGTCAAACAAGCATGGAGGGTGGGACTAGATTCCTGAGGATCTCTCTCCTTATAGTGCATGGAATGGTTCAAGAGGTCAAGTCAAGTACTCTCAATTTGTCTATACCAATTTACTTGCAAACTTGGACTCCTTAGAGTATTACATGTTTCCTAGATATGTTCAACACATTCTTAACTGTGAACTGGGCTCACAGTTGAGAGGAAACAAGTAATATTCTTAAATTGGGACAGATGAAGCCCGACATCTTTAAAATCATGAAGAAGCCAACTGTAGGCTTCTCAGGGGTACAGAGGGTAGAAACAGCCCTAGTCCCTAAAATGTTAGAGCTCATTGCTCAAGGTGACAACCTAGCAACACAAGCTAGTGTTGAACCCACACCTTCTTCTTCCTTACCACTAAAAAGACCACAAATAACCCTCACTACAAAGAAAATCCAAACGAACCCCTGCTCAAGCTATTGAGTCTGTGCAAGTCCCCATATACTCACCCTTACAGGAAGAAGTGGACACTAGAGCTCCCACTTCCCCTGAGGAGCAAACCACTCCCATTTCTTCAACTATCAGGGCTGAGGTTCCTCAAGCTCACCCTGATGAGCTCACAAGCCCAACAGCCTTAAGCCTTCACTCTGAGTCTCAACACTCAAGTGAAACAACCTTCAGGGGACAGTTACCATCCCCAGCCTTTAGATCTAAATCAACCCATTCCCAACCTATCCTTCTATACTGATGAAGACTTAGGATTCAGTGAGTACCATGAGTCTCTCTTCTCCTCCCCTACTAAAGAGAGATGAGTACCTCTGATTCTCCTCAGTCTAGCCCACATCAGTCACTTGTTACTGAGGTGGACACTCTGAACATGTCAGGATTGTCCATATGGAAGAGTCTCTCACTCTGCAAGTGATTACATCATTAAGACCTCAACCATGGCAACTCAGCCCACTGACATCTCAACTGAGATTGCTAGTGAGCAGAGGAAAACCAGCAGCCAAGAACCTCAAGCTGGTGGTGAGAGAGAGGACTTTGGTCCAATCATCTCATCCTCCAATGATTTTTGATGAAGAAGAGGGGAATTTGAGACTAAAAGTGCAAAAACTGTCAAAAAACATGCTCCTATTTAGTCTCTAAGGTCAGTCACCTTGAATCTTAGGTGACTACCTTACAAAACAGGATCAATAATCAGCAACTTCAGATTTCATATCTTAAGGAAAAACTAGCTGGGAGACCTTAAGGAGAGCTCAACCAGGAGGAACACAAGAACCGGTGGATGTGATTGACTTATCCTCCAGCTCACCTATGCAAGTGGGTGATGCTACCAAAAAGAGGGAGAAAGTTATTGCAGCCACAGAACCTGGGAGTTCTTCATAGAGAATGGACATAGAGGACTCACCATCCTCACTTCAGTGCTGTGGCATTCTCAGCAATTTCTCATCAGTTCACATTAATGTGGACTCTATAGACTCTATCATCAGGAGTCTCTTTAAGGAAGGTATACCAAGGGCTGTGTCATCACCACCTCAAGGAACTTCAAACTACATATAAGGGTGAAGGTATGATGCTGACAGAAGAGCCCTTATTCTTCACAGAGTTCAAGGGAAACAAGAAGTATTTGATTTTCAAAGCTTGAACTTCTATGAAAGATTGGATCTAGTCAATATGCCACTTGTCAATCCAAGCAACTCAGACAGGCTGACAGATTGGCTCAAAGAATCCAAGACAGGATCCTTACAGAGTTCACTTTAAGAAGGAGACTTAGGCAATCAGGCAATGTCATCGGTCAACTGGATGTTGAGGTGGACCCTAAGATTAGTTTCATAGGGGAAAACTTGACTGAAGGCCAGTGGCAGAACTGAGACCCCTGTCTCATCATCATCAACTGCTGCCAGAGACCTTCTGAGACACCTGCTGGTGAAGGTGTTTCTCAGCCTCTCTCGGGCCAGAGCATGGATGCTACACCAAGCAATGAAGGCCAAGCCTCTATCCCACCCTGAGTCACAAAGGTCTGTGGGTGACAAAGGAAAAGGATTATGACTCCTCAGGAAATTGAGGAGAGAGAGAGAGAGAGAGAGGAAGGAAGGAAGCAAAGGGGAGAAAGTTCCTCTGGGTCTTCAAGCTTTATGCAAGCTACAATCAGGGCTGCCCCCAGACCAAATACTCAGGATGATGAGTTGAGGGCAGTCAGGATTACTTATTTACAGACCAGGAACTATGATATTGATGAGAATCATCCTTCCCCTTAGAAGAACTGAATGAACTGGCTGACATGGAAGTGTCAGAGAGAGATAAGAAAGAAAAAGAGGATGCAAGGCTACTTCTCCAATTCAAAGAGGAGAAGAGACAGAAAAGACTCTACAAGCATGCTCCCACTCTCTCTCCCAGTTCAAGAAAGCCTGTACAAGAAGATGTGGCTCCACAAGAACCTCAGGTAGACAAAGAAGAAGATAGGATCAAAATGATCAACTACCTGAGTGCCACAGGCTTTATTAGGCAGATGCACTTCTTCCTCTGTCCTATGACTTTATTGAGTTTGAGTACTTAAAACAACTTGAACTTGAGTTAGTCAAAGAGAGAAAGACAACTAAGAGGAAGCTAAGGGAAGAAGCTGCAAAGTCAAGAGCCATCATCCAAAAGAGTATGAAGAAGTCTGCTGATAGACAAAGGATGATGAGCTTCTTGAAGCTATATGGATTTCCGGAAGGAGACTTGGCCCTATGTCTCTATCCACAATGGATGAGCATATAAGGGTAATCAAGCAGAAGATTAAGAGTGGTGAACTGATTGACTTACACTCTCTTCCAAGTCAAGTCCCACCTGAAGTGGAGGTCAAGTTTGAACAACCTAAGACACCTCAACCCAGACCTCCTGCTGAGCCTCAGCAAGCTTCATCTTCTGATCCAAATCAGGGTCAAACTCCCTCTCCTTCTGAACCTGTGAGGGGGAGGGAAACACCCAACTGAGAAAGATAAGGATGATCAACAAGGTGTGCAGACCAGTCTTCTCAGTTAAAGTCATCTAAGCATGGAAAGAGAGGAATGGCTTCTAACCAAAGTCTAAGAAGAAGAAGCCTAAGTCATCTACCTCTACACCTCAGGCTGAGTCAGATCAACCTGAGGAAGTGCATGATGAGGCAGCCCAATCAACTCCAATGCAAGTGGCTCCTCTGAAAGCTGAGACACCCATCTTATCCTGGACTTATTCTACCAATCCAGAAAGATGGCATGTAATTAGAGATCAAGGTGTTGAGAATGTCTATACTTGTCAAGACATAATCAACTTACCTCTGCATGATCTCTTGAGATGAGAAGATACTATGAAGGTCTGAATGATCCTGACCATCTAATGAAGAAGGGTATGGTCATGATTGTGCTGAAGACCACTAACATCTGAAGATCTTCTAAATGTTTTGGTAGCATCAGCCTAGGGGAGTTTGTAAGGATTCCTTTAAGTCTGATGCAAACCAAAACATCCAATGTCTCTCTGCAAAAACATGCACTAAGTACTGAAGAAGAAATGCATCGAAGTTTTACACCATACACTAGAAAATATTCCAAGTGTAAAATCATCCGAAGCCAAGACCAATATCTTCCGAAGCCAAACATGAAGTCTTTCGAAGCCTCAGAGACAAAGTCTTCCGAAGCTTCAACCTATGAAGACATATTTCTTCCGAAGACTTTTAGTAACATGCTTTATCTGATGTACTGTTCTATAAAGCTGGACACCTTTCCGCTGTATCTCTGTAAAGTCACCAACTTACATGAGTTGGTGAAAAGGTCCATGCTTTTGGTAACTGTACATTGAGGTCTTGAGTCTGTAACTTTTCTACTTTATGTACTTTATCCTTTTTGTAATAGATAAGGATGTGAGCTATGGCATGTCATAGTCACAAGGTCAAAAGGCAGATATGCCTTTTGATTCTACAATTGATTTTTTGTGTCTAGTCAATTGTATCCTGCTGGCTTTCAAAGTATAGCCGACTGTAGGTTGTAGTATAAGTATTCCAAGTTCTAGTATCTTTCTTATGCTTTGTAACACTTGTAAAAGAACTTGAGAAAACAATATACTGCCTCCTTGAAACCCAAATCTCTTGTTCTGTCTCTTTATCTTTACTTGTGTTCTTTGTATCAATATATTGGTTAATCCAGTTCACTGTTTGATCAAGTTTAGTTATTCTTCTCTTTGTGTTCCTGTGTTGTAATTGTTAAGCCCTTAACCGGTCCTGCAAGATATATATAGACCAGAGAGATACAGATCAGACAGAGACAGAGAATAGAGATAGATAGAGAGATAGATATAGAGAGAGATAGAGAGAGATGGATACAGATAGTAGATATAGAATATAGATATCTAGGGATATATATGTATAATGGATATGCATGAGATACACATATATAGATAGATAATAAATAGGTGGTATGAGATATATTATACATATAAAGATATAGATAGATAGAGAGAAGATGAAGGAGTGATCGAGGAGTATAGTGGGATATCATATAATATATCTCTATATATGTATATATATATATATAACTATGGGATATATATATATATATATATCTTATAATTATTATATATATAATATATATATATGTATGTATATACATACATATATATATACATTATAGAGTAGGGTTATCTTAAGAACCAAACTTTTTTTATGAGAACTCTAGAAACCAATATGAACCACTTATTTTTTATCACATGCAAATCTGTAACGCCCGGTTATTTTTTTAAAGTCAAGAAAGAAGAAAGAAGAAGAAGAAAGAAAAAGAAAGAAAAGAAATAAAGTCCAAGTTGAGGGACCAATCTTGCCAAAGAAGAAAAGAAGAAAAGTTGGAAGAATGGGTGTAAAAGGGGATGGCTGCCCATTCCCATCTCCCATTCTTATCCTCCATTCGGTTCAAGAGAGGGAGAAAGGAAGAAAGAGCAAAAAGCTAGGGTTTTTGAAGACTCGAGTGCAAAAGTCAAAGTCTAGCGGGTTTGTGTGAAGCTCTACCGGAGAGGCTGCTTATGTGAGTTCTAGGACACTCTTTTACATATTTTTGACTGATTTTGGGGCTGGAACACATCTGAAACCATTGTTGTGTGGGGTGGTTAAACCCGTATGTATGTGTGTGTGTGTGATTCGGGTGGTGGGTTGATTGAGGGCTGTGTTGTGCTTGAATGGTGTTGTGGAGGTGTTTCTAAGGTTTAGGAGGTGATTTGAGCTTAGAGCTTAGAAATGTTTGAGAGGGTTTGGAGGCTGAAATCTGCAGTTTAGGTTTCGAAGAAGACTGCATTCTGCAACCAGCTAGGGCTCATGCGACTGGAGGTCATGAGTCCGAATGGCATGCGACTGGAGGCCATACGACCAAAAGGCATGCGACTGAGGTCCATGCGTATAGGTGCCATGCGATTGAGGTCCATACGCATGGAAGTCATGAAACTGAAGCCCATGCGCCTGGATGTTATACGACTAAGGTCCATGCGCCTGAATGTCATGCGACTGAGGTTCTTACGCATGAAAGATATGCGACTGAAGGCTATGCGACTGGGAGCCCATATGCCTAAGTGTTCATTCGCCCATAGTGTTCATACGCCTGGAATGGCCATGCGACTGAATAGTGCCCATACGCCCAAGTAGGGCTCAGGCGCCTGAAAGAACTTAGTTTGTTTTCTGACTTGCGGGGGAAACGAAAGAAACATTTTTGTGGTTTTATTTTTTTAATTTTAATGTTATTTTTTGATTTATAAATCTTTTAATATGTTTATGTTAATTACAATTTTGCCATTAAAAACTAGTGGCTGAGATTGGTTCCTAGATTTCTCACAAAAAAAGTGAGAACTATGAGAACTTATCCTAGCCGTTGATTAGTTATGTTTAATTTTTAATTTAATCTATTCATAAAGGGTATTAATGTCATTTTATATTTTAGAATTAATTAATTTCCTTTTTTTACTCATTTTAATTAGGAAAGTTACATGTTTTCATAAAACTGAAACCAAAATCATTTATGGTTTGATCATATCATCATATTCAAGATTCACCATCTACTCAACACATTCAAA
Organism: Flaveria ramosissima; assembly: GCA_025215565.1. Taxonomy (NCBI): domain Eukaryota; kingdom Viridiplantae; phylum Streptophyta; class Magnoliopsida; order Asterales; family Asteraceae; genus Flaveria; species Flaveria ramosissima. The sequence continues at coordinate 45,009,816 of CM046041.1, forward strand.
ATCAATATTTTGATATTAATTCTGTATCATCACAGTTAAGGGAAAAATCAACATTGTTTTTCAAATTTACAAAGCCCTCATTTACGTTAATGAAGATGACGATGTCGTGAAGGCGCATGGAGAAGAAGATGATGAAGATGCAGATGAGTCTAAGGTGAAGACAATGCTATGATAAGATGTCGTCCTTGATGAAGCTTCCGTATTGTAACATCTTGAATTTTTTGTTAATAAAAAGTTAATGTTGTTCATTCTTGTAAGGACCATTGTTACCTTGTGTGAACCTCATGGGTTACTTATGTTTATTTGTCTTAAATTCTTTAAATTGGAAGTTTTTAATGGTAATTATTTCATATTAAATAAATAATGATAATATAAATAATAATAATAATAATAATAATAATAATAATAATAATAATAATAATAATAATAATAATAATAATAATAAAATAATAATATAATAATAATAATAATAATAATTGTACTAATAATAACAATAATAATAATAACTAAGAATAATAATAATAATAATACTAATATTGTTATTAATAATAATAATTTGTAAAAGTTATTAAGTTAAAAGAGTATATATTTAAAACTTGGATTTAGTTAAGTTAGGGGGATTTGTTTTACCATTTTATAAACTTTAAAATGTAATTTTGTGCATAAAATAATAACATATAAACTACAAGGGCTAAATGTGTAACTTTTTAAATTACAACCCAACCACCCACCCACTTAACCCCGTAAATCTAGTCAAGGGAGTTGGCCATGCTCCGGCCGAGCTCCGGCCACCTCTGGGATCCACCAAAACGTCGATAATAGAGCTCCAAACCGTTCCAATCGCTTCGTGTATGAGATTCGAACACTATTATGAGCTTTAAACGCCTTTAAATCATGTTTATGAACCTATTGAAGCGAGTAACCGTCGACCTTAAAATCCATAGCCGTTTGGACATTAACATCAATAATAATCCAATTAAATGAACCCAAACGATCGATTATCTATCTCAAATCGTATACAAACCTCAATTACACCTGAAACACACACAGTCATTGCATTCGATCACCAATATCACAGAACCTGCAACCCAAATCGAAACCTATCTTCTGAGCTTTCTAAACTCCAATTGATAAGGGGCTTTTAGTCTGAAACACCCTCCGAAGCTTCACACAAAGTCAATTTGGATATCACCACCTTTTACCTATCGAACAGGATCGAGTTTGGTTCGCGCCTATTATAGCATCTTCTTTATTGTTCTCGAACAAATCCAGTAAGTTGAATATAGATTTAGGGTCGTTTGAACATAGGGAACAAAAGCCCCTAGGTTAATTTGATTTACAACACCTTTTGGTGCATCAATTTGATCGATCTCGGTCTAGGGTTCTTGGGGATTTGGGGGGGGGATGTTGCTGTTTTGTTTAAAGCTATTCATAACTAGTAAACATCACGAATGAAGCCTTGGTTCACCGGTTAGATCACGTTCCCCTCAAACAAGAGGTCCCGGGTTCGAACCCGGGGGACGTCACATAAATTGTTTTTGGCCTTTTTGGCCTTCAAATTAAATAATTAAAAAAATTCTAAAAATTATAAAAAACATTTTTTATTGTAATACTTTTTAAAACCACTAGAATATTTTTCTAAAATTTTCTAAGTTTTAATTAATGAAATTTTGTTAATAAACCATTTTAACAAAAAGATGTTCTTGGATTTTATCTATTAAAATGAAATTTTAATAAAAAAATTGATAAATTTTTATTGATTCAAATATCACATTGGAATTATTAAGATCATGATTATTTCAAAGGTTTATTCAAGTTTATATTTAAACTTTACTGATTATTATACGCGATTCAATTCCACTATCTCTATATTCAAACATATAAAGAATATATTTTTTATATTTAAAGTACTTATAAAAATGCCCAAATCCACTTAAAACTCTAGTCCTCGTTATTTCGCTTAACTTAATATTATTAAACTTAAACCTTGTAAATATATATATATTTTTAGGTATGTTGTGAAGGATTTGCGTTGGAGCGTTATTTAATATTTCTTATTAATCATCATTTCTATACTTATTTGCCAAGTGAGTATTTCTATACCCCTTTTTCATATTCTCACACTTTGGGGTGAAACATGTTACCTTATAATCATTGCACTTGTAAATTCGTTTGATTCTTGTAAACTCTTGGCAATTCACTTATATGTTGTGGTTATTTGATCTTTGTAATTACCATGTATTGACGATTATATGTGCAATCATTAACTATTTCTAGCCTGGTGACGTCATAGATCTATGGGCCTGACAAGTCTGCTTGGTTAATCCAAGTACACTTAGCTAATCGTATAAACTTGTAAACGTGGAAACTTGTAAACTGTCAAGGTTTGATTGTGCATCTGTCTTACATCCCTAGTTACTCTGCTCACTAACTTATAACATGAATTGCCATCTTTTATATACTTATGTATTGAAAACTATGGAAATCTAACCAACATTATGTTGACCTTTTAACTTTATCATGTTTCAGGAAACACACAAATTTGATAGCCATCTTTGAAGCTTATTCACACTTAGGAATGGACCTAGTTAAATAAATGGATGGACTTGAATTATTTCTTATTATGCATTGTTGATTTCCTTAATTGAGACTTATCTTGTAATGTTACATTTGAAACTTATGAATATTATATTTGAGATTAATAATAGCGTTATGTGGCTGTGAACGATCTTAACCCTCTCATCTCGACGTTTTCGCCGTCAAGGTTGGGGTGTGACACGTATCACATGTCGATTTCATCACCGTCGTCAAGCCACAACTAATCATAAAGGAAGCAAATCGAAATTAAGGTTTTGATAATAAACATGGTAGAAGATGTTGATAAAGGTATCCGGAGTTTTGATCCGGAGAACCGTAACGTCATCACCTTCTACAAGGCCATTGACGCTCATCTTTGATAAAAGTAAGGTGTTTAGGTTGATGAAATATTTTAAGATTAAATGAGTCATTTTGGTTTGGTGTTTCTTGTGGAGGAAGTTTGGTACTGGTTTGCTGTTTATATGTTGGAAGATGAAATTAGGCCAAAGGGCTTTTTTTAATTGTGTATTGATTTGGAACTAAACAGAAAGGGTTTTAGGTTTAGATCCTTTTGAAAACAACTATGAATATGAAGATGATATTGTTCATGAAGTTGTCTTTTTGGTAATCCTATTTAGATTTGTTAAGGATGTAATATTTTGGGATTGATTATGTAGATTTTTTGCAAATTATGTAATATCACTATATATATGTGTACAGGCTTACGTGTATGTAAACTTCATAATATATACATAAAGCTTCACGTAAAATTTGTTATATATACATAAACATATATTTAAATTTGTCTACATATCATTAATGGCATAGCCTTTTTGATTACGTATACATAAATCAAAATTATATTAATGAAATATTAGTTATTGTTTTTAGTTTAATTGTGTAAATTGATTACATATATGTCAACTTGATACATTAACTTACATATGCATAACCTTTACACTGATAGCATATATCTTTCAAAATACACGAACTTACATATGTGTATATTGCTTAAGTTTGTACAATAATCTCAAACTAACGTATATGTATTCATGTTATCATATCTGTAAGTTAAACTACATAATATGTTATTGATTTGTTACATTCACCATTTTTCAAACTTCTCTTGATTTTTTAAGCTTTCAAGTTAGTGTTTTTTCTATCATATTTTTTTAATAATTATGATTCTAAATTAGTGTATCTCAAACATTGAAATGTGTAAGATAATATATTGCCAAAGTTGTTGTAATTGTTTGCATCTTAAAAATATTTCTACAACTGAAATTTATGTTGTTTTAGTATTCGTTTTTCATAAATTTTATTTTAATGTTTTATTGTAGCTTTTCTATAGTTTTAGCGTAGAGATTTTGTTGAATTTGGTACTATTTTGGCATATTTTATGTTGAATTAGGTATTATTTTAGCATATTATTAATATTGTTTATCTTGATTTTAGTGAATCAGGTGCTAATATAAGCGTTTTTAATGCTATTTATCATATTATTAGACTAACTGTTATTTTACATATATGTAAATTATATAGCTTGATGATCTCATGCATATAAATCATACAATCTGATCAGATCTGATGCATATATCCATATACGAGTAAATGGCTTTTAGCTAATAACATTCATGAATGAAAGTGAGAAAGAGAATAAATTCGAGATCTTCCTTATTTTTGGGGGTTTCCAATAAACATAACGGTCTCAGTTTACTAAAATACCCTTACTCCTTTAATTACACAAATGGCTTGATATATTAATTTACATAATTAACTTTTTAAATCTCAAACATAGATTAGTATAATCAATGGTTAAAAAGAGTTCTATGAGTTCTCATTTTAATAGGAGTCCTGAAAATAACCTAACCATATATATAGGGGAGAGATCAAATGAGAACTTATTTTTTTGTGAGAACTCTAGAAACTAATCTCAGTCACTAGTTTTCAATGGCAAAATGGTAATTAATAAACACACAATAAAAAAATTTATAAAATAAAAAATAACATAAAAAAAAAAAAAATAAAAACACAAAAATGTTTTCCTAGTTTCCCTCTTTCATAAAAAAATTAAAAACAATGTATAAAAAACAAAAATAAATTCTTGTTTTTTTAGAAATTCGTTTTACACATAGTTAATACCATATGTATAACCAAATTTACACATATGTAAATAACAGATTGACGACTTTTAAAAAAAATATCAACATCGTATGCGTTGGAAAGATAAAAAAATAATGAATTTTATGGTGATTTTTTTTTGGAAAAATAACGTCGTGAAAAAAAGTTTTGAACGTTTTAGAAAAACGGGGGAAATGACATGTGATTTGCATGTGATAAAAAATAAATGCCTCATATTGGTTCCTAAAGTTCTCACAAAAATGATGGTTCTCAAGATAACCCTACCATATATATATATATAGAGAGGAGATATGAGAGAGAGAGATAGGAGAGAGAAGATAAGATAGAGATGAGAGGGAGAGAGAGGGAGAGAGGGGAGAGATAGAGAGAAGGGAGAGAGAGGGATAGAGGGAGAGAGAGGGAGAGAGAGAGGTAGAGAGAGGGAGAGAGATGGAGAGAGAGAGAGAGAAGAGAGGAGATACACACAGGAGAGAGAGAGAGAGAGGACAGAGAGAGAGATAGAGAGAGAGAGACAGAGAAGAGAGAGATACGAGAGAGAGAGAGGAGAGAGAGAGAGACAGAGAGAGACAGAGAGAGACAGGAGAGAGACAGAGAAAGAGAGAGACAGAGAGAGAAGAGAGAGAGAGAAGAGAGAGAGACAGAGAGAGGAGAGAGACAGGAGAGAGAGACAGAGAGAGAGAGAGACAGAGAGAGAGAGACAGAGAGAGAGACAGAGAGAGGAGACGAGAGAGAGAGAGAGACAGAGAGAGAGGGAGAGAGAGAGAGAGGACAGAGAAGGAGAGAGAGAGAGAGCGAGAGAGAGAGAGAGAGAGAGAGGAGAGGAGGAGGAGAGAGAGAGTGAGAGAGAGAGAGAGAGAGGAGACACAGAGACAAGAGAGAGAGAGAGAGAGAGAGAGAGAGATAGACACAGATAGACAGAAGAGAGACAGAGAGAGAGACAGAGAGAGAGATACAGAGATAGAGACAGAGATAGATATGGAGAGAGATAGAGGGTAGATAGGGAGATAGATATATATAGATAGAGAGAGAGAGAGAGAAGGATATATAGATTATAGATATATATTAGATATATATATATAATATAATATATATTATATATATATATATATATAATGTATATATATATATAGGAATGGGTTCATGTGAGAACCCTAAGAAATTGCAAGTAAGAAGAACTCTTCAACTCAATTCTAACCATTGATTTAATATAAAATATCTAGATTCCATTTGAATGGTAGAGATGAAGCAAGCAAGGTAAATGAGTCTTTTTCCACACATGTACTTGTCTGTACTTGTGTACTTGTATTGATAGGTCAAAAACTTACATCATTAGTTTTCAAAATTCTTTTTTTCTTATTTTTATTTTGGATTTTTAAAATACATATGCAAGAAACCACACCACCATAAGACAAAGTCAAACCTCCCTACCATCACCGTAACATTACCATCGCCAATGCGCAACATACAATTGACCTCCCGATCACTACTAGCACACACTAGCCCACGACACCCCCTTCTAGTTACGGCTCAACCTCAAAATTTATGAATCAACCTTACACCAGTGCACGACACCCCTTCGCATGCCACCACACTACCTCCAGCTACTTTGTCAACAACTACTTGAGTATTTCAAGATTTAAAGCGATCAAAGATCGTAGATTTCCAACAGGTAGGGCCATTGTGTGATTTAGATCTGAAAACTTTAAAGTTACTTGTTGGGAATTGATTGTAGATACTTATGAGTTTGGATTTGGGTGATAGAGGAGCATTTCTTGTAAATAGGTTTTAATTAGATGTTTTGAAGTATATATTCATATATCAAAACTTATAGTGGTATGATTTTGATTGATTTTTGTAGTTTGAAGGGTAGGTTTAGTGTCTTAAATTAAATATTTGAGATTTATTATCTAGTGGTGCATTTTTATATAGTTTTTTAGTAATACTATAATATTTATAAAAATTTATGAGAAAAATGTGATGTTGTAATTCACTAAATGTATTATGATTTGCATTCAAATAACAATGCTCAAACGCCCAATAGTTGTAATGCGCATAATTTTTACGTTGGGTACATTGGTTTACAGTGATTTATACTAAAACGCCCAAATAGTATTCAAGCTACAGTGCTCACAACGCTAAAATAGTTGTAATGCGCCTAATTTTTACGTTGGGTTACATTGGTTTACAATATGTAACTAAAATGCCCCAAACAATATTTATAAAATTTTTATGAAAAAATATGATGTAATTCACTAAAATTATTATGATTTGCATTCAATAAACAGTGCTCAAACGCACAAATAGTTGTAATGCGCCATAATTTTTACGTTGGTTACATTGGTTTACAGTGAGTGATTGTAACTACAACGCCCAAACAGTTTTCAAGCTCCCAAACAGTGCTCAAACGCCTAAACAGGTGTATGTGTGTCTAATTTTTACGTTGGGTTACATTGGTTTAGAGTGAATAATAAAAACGCCCAAACAGTCTTCAGCTTCCAAATAGTGCTCAAACGCCTAAAAAGTTGTAATGCGCCTAAATTTTCGTTGTTGGGTTACATTGGTTTACAGTGATGTAATTAAGTAAATGTGATATTTTTTTTAATTTTTACATTTGGTGTACATTGGTTAATGTCGTTTGATGTAGTTACATGGTTTAATGTCGTTTGGTTGTTATTTATTGAAATCACGTTGGTGTAGTTACATTGTTTAATGTATATTTTACATTTGGTTTACATTGGTGTAGTTACATCGTTTTGCTACAGTTTACAGCAGTGTAACACTGTAACATATGGTAAAATGCTGTGACATATATTTTAGATGGTGTATTTTTGTTATTTTAGTGTGATTACAGTGGTGTATTCTTATTATATTTGTGTAACATATGTTTTTAGATGTTTTAAAATGTTTTTTAAATGTTAGAAATACTAATTATAGTGATGTAGCTATAGACATCCAAACTAAATCACCAAAAAAGTATTAAAACTATATGGGAATTAAAGAAAAAAATTATACGAGTTTAATGATATAATTTTTATAAAAAGATAATATAGTATTAAAAAGTTATAAATGTATAAAAAAATTGGGGTAAAGTTATTTTTATAAAAAATAAAAAAATATGGGAGGAAAGAGAAAGTTAGGTAGTGACACTTGTCACCACCATATTCAACCTGAATTTTCTTGGGGTGAAATGACCAAATTGTCCTTTTCTATTAAAAAAGTCAAATAGACACATGTCATGATCTCATTTTTTATAAAATAAATCAATGGACTATATTGGGTTAAAGGGTTCTCACAATAAAGTAAAGTTCTCATTAGAACCTTACCCTATATATATATATATATATATATATATATATATATATATATATATATATATATATATATATATATATATATATATATATTGTAAGGATTCCTATAAGTCTGATGCAGCCAAAACATTCAAAGTCTCTCTGCAAACATGCACTAAAGAACTGAAGTAGAAATGCTTCGGAAGTTTTACACCATGCACTAGAAATATTCTAAGTGTAAATCTTCCGAAGCCAAGACCAATATCTTCCGAAGCCAAAAGTGAAGTCTTCCGAAGCTTCAGAGACAAAGTCTTCCGAAGCAAAATAGTGAAGACAAATTTCTTCCGAAGACTTTTAGAGATATGCCTTTATCCGATGTACTTTACCATAAAGCTAGACCACCTTTCCGCTGCAACTCTGTAAAGTCACCAACTTACATGAGTTGGTGAAAGGTCCATGCTTTTGGTAACTGTACATTAAGGTCTTAAGTCCATGCTTTTTACTTTATGTACTTTTATCCTTTTTGTAATATATTAGGATGTGAGCTATGGCATGTCATAGTCACAAGTCAAAAGGCAGATATGCCTTTTGATTCTACAATTGATTTTGTTTGTGTCTAGTCAATTGTATCCAGCTGGCTTTCAAAGTATAGCCGACTGTAGGTTGTAGTATAAGTATTCCATGTTCTAGTATCTTTCTTTATGCTTTGTAACACTTGTAATAGAACTTGAGAAAGCAATATACTGCATCCTTGAAACCCAATCTCTTGTGTTCTCTTGTTCTGTCTCTTACTCATTACTTGTGTTCTTAGTATCATTATTGTGGTTAATCCAGTTTACTGTTTGATTAAGTTTGGTTAATCTCCTCTTTGTGTTGTTGTGTTGTAAGTGACCACCCTTCACCGGTCCTGCATATATATATATATATATATATATATATATATATAATATATATATATAATATATATATATACATAACAAACACACAATAAAAAATTTATAAAATAAAAAATAACATAAAAATAAAAACACAAAAATGTTTCTTTAGTTTCCCTCTTTCATAAAAATTTAAAAAGAATTTATAAAAAATAAAAAAAATTCTCGTTTTTTTACGAAATTCGTTTTACACATGTTTAATACCATATGTATAACCAGATTTACACATATGTAAATAACAGATCGACGATTTTTGTAGATACATGTGTACCTAGTTTAGGAGCTCAAATGTAAAATGTCTTTCATTTCTTACATATATGTAATAGAATGGGTACTGAATGAAATACAATGTGTGATTGTGCTTATAATGTTGAATATTTCATTGCTTATTATGTTATAACGCATGGTTGAACTAACTATATAGGTTTGTGGTTGTTTACATAGATCTTAGTCAAGAATGGTTGAGAAATATGTTTAAACTTAGTCATGTGAAGTTCTTATGCGAATGGCCCATGCTAATGGACCATACGCATGAACAACTTCATGCTAATGAACTAGTCGCACGACTGAACCAGGACACTGGATCAGTCGCACGCTTGTGACATGAGATCGAATCAGTCGCACGACCGAAGCCTCAGTCGTGCGCTTGGAACAATCGTATGACTCAGGCGCACGACTGAACCATACTAATGGTTCAATCGCACGAATGAGAAACCCTAACCTATAAATACCACTTAATTCGTGGAAAACGGAACAATTCGGATCCCTACTACTAAATCGTACGCTAGCAATCCAGAGACCTCAGAGAACCTGTTCTAAGTTCATAGATCGCACTGAATTGGATTGCAATCGTTCTTAACGTTTAGATTCATTCTAAGATCGATTCTACGTGCGTTCTCACTGATTGGATCGCCAATCAAATAGGAATCCGCACTATTTGAGTTGGTATACGCGTAAATCAGTTAGTACTCCATTTGTACACGGTCCTAACAAGTGGTATCAGAGCTTTGGCTCTTGATTTACGTGTGATTCAATCGATTTTGATATAAAAATCGTGTTTTTCACTAAAAAACGCAATCTTTTTGTGTCAAACAGTGTTTTAGACGTCTCCGGGTCAAAAAGTTAGCGTTTTCCGGAATACGACAATTAGGGTTAGTGAGAAATTCGTGTTTTTGCGTCAAAATATCTTAAACCTTTGAATTCTCAAAATTTAGCAGCTTCAGTCGCACGATTGACTCAATAGCACGACTAAATCTATCTGTATCCCTTATATGCACAATTGGACTCAGTCGTTCATCCATTCGTATGACTAAACCGCCTATTCGCATTGTTCATCCATATCTATCCATTCGCACGATTGAGCCATCCGCATTAGTTCATTCGCACGTCTGAACCATCCGCATTGTTCAATCGCACAAAGTGTGCAATCGCATTCTTCAGTCGCACAAGTAAAACAGTTTGTTCTAAAGTTCAAAGTCGATATTAATGGAGGACCAATATTCAGCTTTCACCACAGGGAGGGATTCAAGGATCCAGAATCTATTTCTTCTGCAAAATGAAGTGGGGAATCACAATAAACCCCCTAAGCTCATAACGTTATATGATTACCCATAATGGAAGCAAAGATTCGAGATCTACTTAAATGGAGTAGATCCCAATCTGTGGGAGTCGATAGAGACAGGGTATAGCATGCCTGTAGGTGCAGATGGAGTCAAACTTACCTTAGGCGGCATGACTGATGGCCAAAAGGTAAAGTACAATGCTGAGAAGAAAGTATATGCAATGCTGACTCAGTCAATTCCTAAGGACATCTTCCATCAATTTTCTAAGAACAAGCAAGCAAAGAAGCTGTGGGATGAATTGAAAAAACGGTATGACGGGAATGCGTCATTGAAAGCTCTAAAGGCTAAAGTGTTGAAGAAGGAGTTCGACAACTTCTCGTCAATGGGTAAGGAGAGCTTGGATGGCATCATCGATCGCTTCTACCACTTGATGAGTGAGTTGCACACTCATGGAGTTACAACGACTATGGAGGACAAGGTATCAAACTTTGTAGATGGGTTGCCAGAGAAGTAGGTTTCCTTTGTATCCAACCTTAGACAGAATGAGATATTGGCGAAGTTAGATATCAATGATTTCATTCTAAAGCTGAGAGAGGAAGAGTTAAGGATGAAGTACAGGGCCCGAAAGTCTTCATATGATCAGAATCCGTCACTGTACAACTCAACTCCACAAGCTAAAACGTCTGGAGCACCACTTCAAACAACATTTGTGTTGAGTTCAACTGCTACATCTCAAGCTACTACTTCAGGATCCAACACGTCAGGGTCGTCTTATACCCAATACATAACACCCGAAGCCAATGCTACAAAACTGAAGACCGAGAATCTCGGGAATGTGATAGTATAGGTAGCAAAGGAGCATATGGATCTCTTAGCAGCTGTCGTTCACTCCTATGATGGACTAGTTGCTGGGAAAATTGAGAACTGCCATCTGCAGATGAGGACTACGAGCAGGTAGACGAGACAGAGCTGGAAAGAATGGACATCATGTGGGCCTTAGCAAGTGCTGTCCGGAGAGCTAAGAAGTTTGTCAAGAAGACCAGACAGAACTTGATTGCTACTAAGGACATAACTTTTGGTTTTGACAAGACGAAAGTTACCTGCTTCAACTGTGGGGAAAAAAGGCATTTCAAGCGTGAATGTGTGAAGCCCAAGAAGACAGGAAATGGGAATCCATTCTCATCTTTCAATCGTCAAGATAAACCCATAAGTATTCCTACTTCGTCAAGCAAGGATCCTAAGGCCTTGACCGCTCATGATGACGAAGGAAAAGATTGGAGCTTCCGGTTTGTGTCTCCGAGAGAATCCAACATTGCTAGTGTTGAGGATTTAGATGACGACTCAGCAAGCGAAGGTGATATTGCAGTGGAACTCGCGATGTCAAATAATGAAGAAACTGCAAACGTGGTCGATCACTTGTCTGAAGAAGGGACAAGCATAAAATGTTCAGAATCACCAGAACTAGAAAAATTAGACTCTGCTTTGATGGCTGATTCAACCGCGCCCTCTCAGGTAAGTACCAAAGACCAATTGTTTGATAATCATGCTTGTGTTGAATGTAATAAATTTAGGGAAAGCATTGATTTGAAATTTTCTAGGTTATTAGATCATAACGATAGCTTAGTAAAGGACTTGCAACTGTGCACAGAAGCAAATCGCGTTTTTAAAACAAAATGAGCACAGTTACAAAGAGAAAATAGAACTGTTAAATAAACAGCTAAGGGAAACCGAAGTTGTGGCTTTTAACCAAGCAAATGACATTAAGTTCTATTTAAACTGCCTTGAAGAAACTAAAAAGGAAAAAGCAGTTTTGGAAGTCGAAGTAAATTCATTAAAACAAAAACTGCACAGTTGGACTAGTTCTTCTCACATAGTTAAAAACTTAGTGAAAGAACGAAATAACGGGGAAGGATTAGGTTACAAAGTGGTTCCACCACCACATGAGATCTTGTTAAATACTAAATATCGACCAGTAAATAACAATCCTATTAAGGATCATGTGGTGACCACTCCTCTAGTTAGTGATCTAGATTCCACTTGTCAAACGGTGGAATCTGTCACTAAACTGAAGGAGGACACTTTGAAATCTAAGGGTAAAATGCCTATCGTTAATTTGGATGAGCAATTTGAGAAGGTTGAGGTTAAGTCAGGTTCAACAACGTTTAATAATGAACACAAAAAGACCAAACAAGTTAACCAATCACGTGATTCATGTCTAAGTCCAAATAAACAAAAGGGTAAAGATGTTAAAAAGGTTCAAACAATTAATTTTGTTAAAGAAGATAAAACATCTAAACAAGAAGTGACAAAACCCAACAAGCCCAAAGTCACCCCGGTCTCACACACTTCCCCACAGAGACGTCTTTCCCAACATGTTGAAGGTCGATCGTGCTACAATTGTGAAAAGAGAGGACACATCGCTTCTAACTGTCCTAAGTATCAGACACCAAGAAAGAAAGTTGAACTTTATGATACAAAACAGATTTCTTCTAAAAGGAGTTCTATTACTCCACCTAAAAGAAATAATAAAACTAAAGTTCAAACCATAAACCAGTCGTCTGTTTATCACAAACAAGCCTTGCACAAAGCTGGCATGTGGAAAGAAAAATCTAATCAAGTGTCTGATACTGAGAGCAGTAAGAAGCATGATATGCCCTCGCCTTCAAATGGACAGTGGGTGGAATTTATGATGTGTGATTCTTCTGGGTCACCCAAGCCAGTTAAGGCTTGGGTCCCTAACCTAAACTAATGATTTCCAACGCGCTGACCTCTACACAAAAGCCTTTGATAAACCACGTTTTCTATATCTGTTAGAGGTCAATGGCAGTTAAAAAGAAAAGTGATGTCATTCCAGAAGATGAACATGTTTAGTCCGATGCGTCGAGGCCATTTTTCTTCTATTTTATTTTTTATTTAATTAATTTTAGTGTTTTTATTTGTTCGCCTATTAAAATCCTAAAACACAAAATCAGTTTCTATTTTAGAATTTAGGGGGAGAATAGGTTAAGTTAGTAAAAAAAACGAGGGAGAAGGACAGGCTAGCCAATAGAAATGAGATCGGATCTGTGAAACCGATTCAATGACTATGGAAAATGATAGTACACAGGAACAAAGAATTTGGGACTTTAAAAGATTAAATTGAATTAGATGTGACATTCAAAGTATAAGTCTGAGAAGTCTGAGCAATATAACAGGAAAAATGATAGTAAAACTGGCTACTACTAAGGTAACACTAAGAAAGTAGATCTAGAGGTTGTTAGACCACTACATGATGTGTCGGTAGATTCGACACAATAGATGACTAGACGTCATTGGTGACTTCAATTTAAACTAAGTTGTTCAACTGACTGTGGGTTCCCATCTTATAACTGGTTAACACAATCAGTTATTTCCAATATGGGGTGACGAGCAAATAAACGCCATAAATGTGTACGGATGACCACAAAAGGAGCAAAGCACGAAAAAAAATGAATGAAAAATAAACGCAATCAAGCTGATAACAAATGTTGTTGGTGCGTTACGTGCAAAAAGAAAAGAAAAATGCTCTCACAAGAAGATAGGTTGTGTGCCTCTCTGCTGTGCGATGGCACTGACCTGAGGATAAGCATAACCTACATATTCTAGAATTCATTGTTGTTTGCCGCCTCTCTGCTGTGCGCTGGCACTGACCTGAGGTTTAGCTTCTTTTTGAAAGCTTTGAGAATAGTTTCTTCTTGTCAAAATACCCGTAGACCGCTCAAAATCTCCTGAGGAATGTTGATTACCATATAAGTGTGGGATCCAAAAATGTTTGTTGAAATAACTAAACCTTAATTCATCACCAATGAGTGTCAAAAATCTGTGTATGGATTTAAGAGGACAAGTATACTGACAATCATCGTGAGTAGCAACTCTTGAAAGTCCAAATCAATGTGTGCATCTTATAGTACCAGTATGATTTCTTAAACTTGCTAATGACGCTTGATGAAAACAAGAATCTAGCATCAAAAAGAATTTGGTAACATGTCCTAAATGATTTGAAATACCTGTATGATTCCATAATGAATCGTACCAGTTATGGTCAAAATAACTTGAAGCTGTACTGTTCTAAAAAGAAATCTGCTAGATATGTATCTTAGGATTTCCAACTCACACAAAATCACAAAAACTTGTTTTGTCATTGTCTTTTAGTGTTAGTTCTTTTATTTTGCTCTAACTTTTAGTCAAATTCAGTTTTAATCATTGGACTATGCCGTGGAATTCAATCTGGGATTTAATCATTCAAAAATGGTTACGTCTAAGGTGACCACACGTGTTTCAAATGTCAAATGGGTCACATCTGAGGTGACAAAAGTTTTTGTTTAAAAGGATCACGACTGAGGTGATCCAAGGTTTTCTAAGTTAAAATGATCATGTCTGAGATGATCGAATGCTCAAAAAGTTTATTCAAAAAGTTAACAAGGGCTAAGTGTTGAAATGTCATAAGGCCAAACTCATAAGTATGAACCAGTCGCACGACTGGACCATAAGTATGGACCAGTCGTATGATTGAATCATACTTATGAACCAGTCAGCCGAATGGAGCATGAGTATGAACCATTCACCCGACTAGGGTCCAAGAATGAGCCAGTCGCCTGAATGGGGTTGACCGAATGAGTCAGTCGCCCGACTAAAACCCAGTCGGGCGACTGAATATGACCGACTGAACTAATCGCACGACTGAGATCCAATCGCACAAATGAAAAGAGCGAATGAATCCAGTCGCCCGATCGAAACCAGATTCAGTATAAATAAGGCTAAAGTCGATCGCATATGCTCATCACTCCTCATTCGCCCTAAAATCGCCCGATAGTGTCGTTACTCTGTCCGATTTTCTACTGACCTTGCTTGACTACAAATTGCTATATTCTGACGATTGCCAGTGTTTATACAGGTATAATGCGGTGCAATCTACTCAAATGGCAATCGATGAGTACTCTAAATGACTAAATTCAATCAAAAATTAGAACCGAGACTTAGATTGACAAATTAACTAATAAAACTAAGCATTTTGTGAAATAGACAGTTATTAGGAGTTATATCGGTCACTTGCGAGACAAATGAGCCAAACCACGATGTCTAACACTAAATTTTGCTCAAAATTGGAATTTGAATTGAACAGACAGTCTGTCATGTGAATGGACACCCTGATGAACTTCAATCGTACGACTGAACGAGGCGTATGAGCTCAGTCACCCGACTGAATCCAGTCGCAGGCTCAATCGCCCGATTGAACCCAGTCGCAGGCTCAGTCGCCCGACTGAACTCAGTCGCAGGCTCAGTCGCCTGACTGAATCCAGTCGCATGCTAAGTCGCCCGTCTGAAGTCAGTCGCATACCAAATCAACAAAGTGAACTCAATCGTATGATTAGTCGCACGATTGAACCAAACTGATCTCAAACAGTTTAAAGTTAAATGGTTTCTGTTATGTGCTGATCTAATATATATGTGTCTTGTGTTACAGATTCATGGCAGATCTGTGGATCATAAACACCAAGCACAATATTTGTGCTCACTTGGATGCCACCTCTCGGAATGCTGCCGAGTTTGCTGGTATTATCGCATTCCTTAAGAGATCGAGGATATATAGAGCGATATCTACACCTTGCACACCCTATAGGTCGATACAACAGGCCTTCTGGGAAGGTGCTTCCGTTGACCGGTCGACTGAGCCCTAGAGTATACGTAGCTCCATATTTGGCCAGGAGATTGAGATCACCGCAGCTGATCTGAGACGTGTTCTTGATTTAGGAGATGATGTTGCTTACCCCACCAGACTACATCCTCTTACCGTAAGGGGATGCTTTCTTCGGATGAAGTACGCTGGGGACATCAATGCAGGTGTGCTCAATAAAAGCAATCTGTGTCCCCAGTTCAAGTACCTAGCTCACGTTATACTAAAGTGAATTGCTTCGAGAAGGGGGGGATTTGATGACTTATCGGACCAAATCCAGAATGCCTACGTGGCACTGGTGCTGAATCACCCCTTCAGCTTCTCCAACATGATTTTCTCCTACCTGATCGAGAATATAGAGGCAAAAGGCAAAGAGGGATTTTGCATGTACCCGAGATTTTTGCAGATGATCATCGACGAGAAGCTTCCTTCCTTGCCTAAGGAGAGCCATGATGATGTATCACTTGAGGTAATGGTGACACCACATTGGGCCGCATGAAGGTGTACAGGGGAAAGCAGGTTAAGCCCCCTGTGAGGAGACTGTTCGGGCACCTGGCCCAGGAGGATTACGTGGTGCCGGCAAGGCGTAAGTGGCGTCACGAGGAGAGTGACTCAGATGTTGAGCAAATTGCTCTTCCATCTGATGACTCCGATGATGATGACAGTGGCGATGGTGGAGACTCTGGCCTTGCTTCATCTAGGGCCACCACTGCACATGTTACACCTCCACCACCCACTCATGGAGATGCCACCACAGCCAGTTTCCATCAGGATTTCAGACCTGATGAGGAGGAGGAGAGTGATGAGGAGCCATTGACCAGAAGGGTGGGCAGCAGGGTGGTTGCCACCGAGCATGGGATAGAGGCGGTTGGAGGACGCCAAGTTGCATCTAGGGAGACTATTAAAGATCCTACCTATACCCCAGACCAGCTCAGCATCCTAGGGGAGCATCCTCCTCAAGGGGTTCGAGGAAGAAGAGGATGGCTCAGCCCACGGGATGAAGCCAAAAAGACGGAGGTTCACGCTGATACCCACATTCCACCACCACTGCTACCCAGCTAACCCACCACTACTACCATTCACCCACCATTACTACCACAGCCACTCTACCACCTATCTACACTACTTCCACCACCACTACAACCTACTCATCACCACCCACACATATACCACCACCCATATTCACCACTTCCACCACCACCACACTAGCCACCAAGCCAGTCCCTCTTCCCACACCACATTTACTACTGGATCTACTCTACCCTCTAGTGGAGTTGAGGAACAGCTGTCAGCACTGGATTGTATGGTGCTGAGAGCTGTGGCAGCCGATGTTGGCAGACCGATGACGAGCAAGACCTCAGCTACAACAGCTAATGGAGCTAACTGCTGCCCAATCACAGCAGATCTCTTAGCAGGCTCAGGAGATTGCCCAACTCAAAAAGCATAAAGCCGAATCAACAAAGAAGATTGAAGAGTTGGAGACATCTAACAAGTCTATCATGCTCTAGCTTAAGGGATCAAAAGAAGAGCCTCTGAAGATCAGAGAAGAGAAGATGATGTAGATGATGGTGAGGATGATGAGGATTATGAGGATGATGAAGAGGATGATGAGGAGAATGAGACATAAGGAGGAGAGGATGAGAGGCAGGAGATGGAGGAGATGATGAAGAAGGAGGGGATGCACCTGCATCGGGTGCCACAGAAGCAAGAGAGAGGCGGACCAAGAAAAATCAAGATCAGGGTGCCTCAACATCAACTCCGACTGCAGAAGAGAAGAGCATATGATTCAGGACAAAAGTAATGACTAGATGTTTCTGTATTTTGAACTTTTGTGTAATTGAATCATGTATTAGAACTTATGAAATGAATGTTTATTTATATAATTGGTTATTTAACTGTCTTGATTATCTACTAATGACTGTGTGTGTTACATGTTTTAAATCAAGCAGATCCACAATATCAGCGAGATGAGTACGATGTTGCTCCCCTTCAGTAGATCAAGTCTCAACTCACAATGATACTGATCTGCAAGGGATCGTCAGGAGGTCTATGAGTTACAATCCTGAAGAAGGAGAAATAATTCACGATCTTACTAATGAACAACTGACTGAAATGTTCCAACTGAATCCAGATGAGATCGTGAAGGATGCTCCTAAGGTTGACATGGATAGTGATGATGAGAGCTTAATGATGTGGATGAGATTGAAATTGAAGATGTCATAGCATAACATTATCCAGAGTATGCTGACAACGAGGGAAATGTAATCCCCAATCTGGGGTGACATTCTTTTCAGTGATACATTTGCAAACACTGGATAAGATGGAGCAGGAGTCGGAAAAGAAAGGAAGATCAAGCCCAAGCCTCAGACGCCAATTTCAACATCAAAAAGGCTGAATGGGCGGCATGTTTTGCAGAGATCAGAGCCCAACGTAGTGCTCCAAAGCCTAGTACCTACACCAAGCTCTATAAAGTGAAGAAGCATCTGAAGGTGTCAGGAAAGATTATAGTGTGGGCATATTTGATGATCTTAATGTTTATGCTATCAGAGAGAGAAGGGAATCGAGTACTTTATATTCCCACACGATCTGAAGACTCTACCCGGTTTGAGCTTAACCAGCTGGCCAAATTGAAGCAGTTATATGCTGACCCTCGGAAGATGTCAGGCTGGTTTGAAGCAGCTTTGAAGAGAGAGTACCACACCAGGTGGGTCAACTTCAAATCTCAACAACCAACGAGGTATATGAGAAGATCTGAAGTTGATGCCATTACTGGGAAGCCAAAGATTGTGCTGAAGTGGAGTCCTTCGCGCACAATGTCGAGAATCCCTCTAAGGGAAATGCTCAGGACTTCACTCCACACTTTAAATGGTGGTACTATGATTGGAGAACATGTGAGGCGGTCATAGTTTTGAACAGAGCTAGAAATATGGAAACAATCAGGGTGTTTGACCCAATGTGGCTCACTAACTTGTCGGCTAATGATGTTTACACCTATTACAAGTGGCCACTGTTCTATGACGCGCAAGACATTGTACAAGCCCTCCAGTTTCAAAATGTTATAAGGCTATGTTTCGCATTTGAGATACATGTTGGAGCTACAAGAAGAAGTACAAGAATTTTGAAGAACTGAATGATGAAGAATGTTAGACAATAGAGTAAACTAGGTCCAGGGGAGGGGGAGTTTGTAGATACATGTGTACCTAGTTTAAGAGCTCAAATGTAAAATGTCTTTCATTTCTTACAATATGTAATAGAATGGGTACTGAATGAAATACAATGTGTGATTGTTCTTATAATGTGAATATTTCATTGCTTATTATGTAATAACGCATGGTTGAACTAACTATATAGGTTTGTGGTTGTTTACATAGATCTTAGTCAAGAATGGTTGAGAAATATGTTTAAACTTAGTCATGTGAAGTTCTAATGCAAATGGCCCATGCTAATGGACCATACGCATGAACAACTTCATGCTAATAACCAGTCGCACGACTGAACCAGGAGACTGGATCAGTCGCACGATTGTGACATAAGATTGACTCAGTCGCACGACTGAAGCCTCAGTCGTGTGGTTGGAACAATCGTATGACTCAGTCGCATGACTGAACCATACTAATGGTTCAGTCGCACGAATGAGAAACCCTAACCTATAAATACCACTTAATTCGTGGAAAAACGGAACAATTCGAATCCCTACGTACTAAATCGTACCCTAGCCGTCCAGAGACCTCAGAGAACCTGTTCCAAGTTCATAGATCGCACTGAATTATATTGCAATCGTTTTAACGTTTAGATTCATTCTAAGACGATTCTACGTGCGTTCTCACTGATTGGATCACCAATCAAATAGGATTCCGTCCTATTTGAGTTGGGATACGCGTAAAACAGCTAGTACTCCGTTCCGTACACGGTCCTAACAATTTTTAAAAAAAGTATATCAAAATCGTATGCGTTGGAAAGATAAAAAATATATTGAATTTTATGGTGAAATTTTTTTGGAAAAAATGACGTCATGAAAAAAAGTTTTGAACGTTTTAGAAAAAGGGGGGAAATGACATGTGATTTGCATGTGATAAAAAATGAAGGCCTCATATTGGTTCCGAAGGGGCACAAAAAAGGGTGGGGCGCAAGAGAGGGGGGGGGGGAAGAGAGAGAGAGAGAGATGAGAGAGATGAGAGAGAGAGAGAGAGAGAAGAGAGAGGAGAGGAGGAGACGAGGAGGGAGAGAGAGGTGAAAGAGGGAGGAGAGAGAGGAGAGGGGAGCGAGAGAGAGAGAGAGAGGAGAGAGATAGAGATGAGAGAGATAGAGATCGAGAGAGAGAGAGAGAGAGAGAGATGAGAGAGAGAGAGAGGACACTAGACAGAGAGAGATAGACAATAGAGAGACACAGACAGACAGATAGATACAGACAGAAGAGGATAGAGATACAGACAGTACATATAGAGACAGGAATAGAGAGGAGATTATAGATAGATATAGGGAAATATTATATAGAGATGTAGATATATATATGGATTATATATATACACATATATGTGTATATATATACGTATAGATATTATATATATACCTATTAGTAGAGAGATATATAATATATATTATATATATATCTATATATATATATATATATATATATATATATATATATATACCACATATTTGTGAGAACTCTAGGAACCAATATCAACCACACATTTCAGTCACATGCAAGTCACATGTCAATTTCACCTTTTTTCAAAACGGAATTTTTTATGAGGGAAACGGAAAGAAACATTTTGTGGTTTTATTTTTTTTATTTTATGTTATTTTTTGATTTATAATTTTTAAGTGTTTTGGTTTATTACAATATTGTCAATGAAAACTAGTTGGTGAGATTAGTTCCTACACTTCTCATAAAAAAAGTAAGTTCTCATTTGATCCCTCCCATGAGGGGCATTCAAATGAAAACTAAAAATTTGGCAAAAACCATAAGAACCATTATTAACCATAGATCAAAAGATGAAGGGCTATGATTCATATGGGCAAAAAGCAAATTTCATTCTATTTGAATTATCTAGATGAATCACTTTAGAGGGGTAAAGAGGGATTGCACTTTTAAATTCACAACTGTTTTTAAATCGTGTGGGCCTATTATTTTTTAAAAAATCTTAATTAATCTAACAAAAACACCAAAAAACTCTTTTCACTAATAACAAGTCGAATCAGATTGGTTCTAGACGAAAACAATTTATGGAAGGAAATCATAAGTAAATGAGCACGTTTGAACAATCGATCACGAAACCTAAAGGTATGAAGTTGGAGAGAAACATTACTACTCTTATTTGTTAATTTACCAATATTTTTTTATTTATAATGAGCAATGCTAATATAGTCATTAACAATAAACATATTTGTCGTTTTCTTTTTCCTCTGCTCACATATTTAATCATTAATATTCTACTCATGTTTCTATGCATTAAGATTATTTTTGCAATTACAATAAAGAATTTAAAAATGTATATTTGCACCGTAATCATACTTTGATATATAAATTTCCATGGCACAATATTGTTGTAGTTTTATTAATGTAGTTTGTTTGAAGGTCATACTTTGAGAAACACTTATGTTCCTACTACACATATTTGACTATTCCCGATGAAATCTGATAATTGTATTTAAGCATTTTTAAAGCATATAATGTTATATAAACTGTATGTTTTATCCATCAAGACTATTTATTTATTTAGAATAACTGATAATAATCAAAGAGCTTGCAAGTAATCATACTAGATGTTGGGTATTCTACCTTGGAAGAAATTGAAGATTTCAATATTATTGAAGTTGAAGACTTGAAGCATAAAATCAACAAAAATATTAGTCTAGGGTTTATTTTGTAATTATTTGTATTGCTAGACTAGTATAAATATTAGCACATATTATCATTGTAAGGGTGAATATTTCACCACTTGTTAGGGTGAATTAGGTCCATCAACAAAAACATCATATCATCATCCTTCATGGATGATTATTTCAACAACATATCAATAAACATCAATCATTAAAACAAGTTTGTGTTCTTCATCATGTTCATCATTATTATATTTTAGCATCTAATCATTCAAGTCTTGTCTTTATCAATATGAATCCTAAGATCCAAGCTCATCGTTCCTGTTCATATAGGGAACACACATATCAGAGCTGGAGTTGATGGATTCATATTGATTTGATGAGATTTCATGGTTAGATTGCTGAAATTATTGAAGATTTGAAGAAAACAATTCAACAATCAATCAACATTAGGGTTGGCGGCTGCCTCAAGATCAAAAAGCTGAGGATTTGGGCTGCTTCTGAATCATTTGCGCCTGCCAAACAAGGATCAAAAAATGCCGGATTAGGGTTGCTTCCATCCGAATGTGGCTGCCAATTATGGGGTGCAAAAGAGGCTGCCGAAGGCAGCTCTTGCGGCCGCAAAAGAGGCTGCCAAAGGCAGCTTGCAAGCCAAGGCTTGCGGCCACATAGGGGTGCCGATCAGGGATCTTGCTTCCAAAAATATGGCTGCCTATTGGGTGTCTTGCTCATTAGGGTTTCGGCCGAATGGGCTGCAAATAAGAATGCCGAATGCCGAATGTGGCTGCCAAATGCAGCTGCCGATTAGAAACTCTTGTGAATTAGGGTTGCCAAAGGTGATCTTAGATGCCCTAATTAGGGTTGCCGAACCAAAGTGTCCTTTACGGCCACCTTAGGGAGGAAAAAATTAGGGTTTGCAACCTAGGGTTGCAAAATGGGCTCGAGAACAACATTGGGTTTGTTTCTTGGGCTCCATCATTAAACAAAAACATTAGTTGGAATTGGGTTCAAGTGGTTGAAGATTGGGCTTATGATCAACAAAACAAATTGGGCTTCGTATTTGGGCTCAATTATTAAACAAAAACATTAGTTGGAATTGGGCTCAAGTGTTGAAGATTGGGCTTATGATCAACAAAACAAATTTGGGCTTCGTATTCGGGCTCTCATCAACAATAACAAGTAACATTGTTACATATATAGTGGTACCAAAGTTTTGAAGACCTCGCTTCCGCCCATCAACAACAAAATTTCATAACTTTGGACACACTATTCAACAAAAACAAGATCAAGCTTCAATTCACATTGGAAATCTACAATTTACGGGGAGTAGTTAGTCTAGTCGGAAGTATTATTCTTTATTCTATCTTGGAAGAACATTGAGATTTCAAATATATTGACCAGTTGAAGACTTGAAGCACAAAATAAACAAAATATTAGTCTAGGGTTCATTTTTTGTAATTTTGTATTGCTAGACTAGTATAAATATTAGCACATATTATCATTGTAATGGTGAATAATTCACCACTTGTTAGGGTGAATTAGGTCCATCACCAACAACATCATATCATCATTCTTCATGGATGATGATTTCAACAACATATCAGTAAACATCATCATCATTAAAACAGGTTTGCGTTCTTCATCATGTTCATCATTATTATATTTTAGCATCTAATCATTCAAGTCTTGTCTTTATCAATATGAATCCTAAGATCCAAGCTCATCGTTCCCGTTCATAAGAGAACACACACTAGACATAAAACACTTTTATTGTTTGCATCAATGCAAATATTGCTAATTGTGCATCAATGCATATACCATTAATTGTGTATTAATGCATCTAGCACACTTCGTTTTTTGGTGGGAACGGTTGTGAGTTTCTACCCTACTAACTCTAATCAGAATTTTCTTTGAAAAGGTAATTCTTTTTTAATATAATTACATCTAAGGGCCAAAGGTAATTTAAAGACTGCAAATTGAATTCCTGTAATTAACCGTTCCATCTACGGGAAAAACAATTCCACGATCGCCAAATTTCCTAATTGGGATTTCATTACAATCGGGAACAAAGACTATCATGTTAGGACCTGGTATTTGAACGAAAATACCGAGTGATTGCGTGTTAAAACCAACTCAAATAGTGCGGAATCCTATTTGATTGGCGATCCAATCAGTGAGAACACACGATGAATCAATCAAGAATGATTTCAACGTCAGAAATCGATTAGGAACGATCTGATGTGTTCTATGAACTTGGAGAACGATTTGGGAGGCTTCTGGACGGCTAGGGTACGTCTGGAGTCGTAATGGGATGAATCCTTACGTTTTCCCACGAATTGGGTCTATTTATAGGTTAGTATTGTCAATCGTGCGACTGGGCCATAAGTATGGTTCAGTCGTGCGATTGAACCATGCGGTTGATTCATCCGCACGACTGAGTGTTCAGTCGTGCGATTGAGTCAATCTTATGTGTCAATCATACGACTGATCCAGTCTCCTGGTTCAGTCGTGCGATTGAGTCAATCGTATGAAGTTATTCATGCGTGTGGTCCATTCGCATGGGCCATCCGCATGAGAACTTCATTAAGTTAAGTTTGAATGTTCTATTTAATATATCTTAATGTGCACTCATTCAAACATTATAAAACCCAATCAATTCAATCACAACTCATTAATGAAATATTAAACATCACAAGTAACAACCAATTCATATCATTTCATTAATCAATTACAATTACATCAAAAACAGACAGACAAGTTCATTAATTACAAATCATGATCTAGGGACATACATATGTATCAACAAACTCCCCCTTGGACCTAGATCTATCTATTCTTTGTCTTCTGCATAACCTCCTATATCTCTTGTACTTCTCCTCTTTAGTGACTCCTGCGTGTATCTCAAAAGCAAAGCAGAGTCTTATGACGTTTGGGAATTGGAGGGCTTGTACAATATCTTGCGTGTCATAGAACAGTGGTCACTTATATAATGTGTAGACGTCATTAGCAGATAAGTTGGTTAGCCACATTGGGTCGAATACCTCTGATAGTATCCATTTGGCCCTCTCTGTTTAGGACTATGACCGCTTCAGCTGTTCTCCAATCGTAGTACCACCATTTGAAGTGGGGAGTGAAGTCCTGTGGCATTTCCCTTAGAGGGATTCTTGACATGGTTCGCGGGAGGACTCCACTTCAGCACTATCTTTGGCTTACCAGTTATGGGATCAACTTCAGAACGTCTGATATACCTCGTAGGTTGTTGAGGTTTGAAGTTGACCCACCTGGTGTGGTACTCTTTCCTCAGGGCAGCCTCAAACCAGCCTGACATCTTCCTCGAGTCAGCATACAGCAGCTTTAGTTTAGCCAGCTGGTTGAGCTCAAAACCAGGTAGAGTCTTCAGATCATGTGGGAACCTGAAGTACTCTATGCCCTGCTCCTCTTAACAGCATACGCGTTAAGGTCTTCAAAATATGCCAAAGAGATAATCCTGCCCGACACCTTATGGTGTTTCTTGACTTTGTAGAGCTTTGTGTAGGCATCTCTCTTTGGTGCAGCCCGCTGGGCTCTCACTTCCTCAAAACAGGCAGCCCATTCAGCCTTACGAATATCTACATCTGCATTGGAGGCTTGGGCTGGTTCTGCAGTCTTTTCTGCTTCTTGCTCCATCTTGTTGAGTACCTCAAAAGTATCAGTGACTAGGGATTCACCCAAATTGGGGACCACATTTCCCTCAGCGTCAGCGTACTGAGGAGACTCTTCTGCAGTGATGTCTTCAATCTCAACCTCATCAATGTCGTTCAGTTCCTCATCACTGGTTGAGTCCACTGTGGAGCATCCTTCACGATTTCATCGGGATTGAGTTTGAACATTTCAGCTATTTGCTCATCAGACAGGTCATGAATTATCTCCCCTTCTTCAGGGGTATAACTCACAGACCGTCTAACTATCCCTTGTAGGTCAAGATCATAGTTAACTGAGTCTTGACCATTTGAAGGGGAGTAAAGTCAAACTCATCCCTCTGAAAGTTTGGATCTGTTTGATATAAACATTCAACACATAAATCATTAGTAATTAATCAAACAGACATACATTAATAACTTAATATATATAAACATTTAATACATTTGTTTTTCATTACATGATTCAAGTACAAAGTAAATAAACAAATAAAACATCTAATCAGTACTTTGATCCTGAATCTGTGTGTGTTGTGTGTCGGCGGAGGAGCAGAAGTAGTGGATGATGGTATTGTCGACGTTTGGATCTGCGCTCCTGACCTGAGGCAGAGGCCGATGCAGCCGCATCCCCTCCTTCTGCCTCGTCATCATCATCGTGTCCTTCTGTCCTTTCTTCTTCCGTCTCCTCATCATCATCATCTTCCTCATCCTCATCCTCATCTTCATCCTCATCATCTCCGTCGTCTCCGTCACCCTCCTTTAGCTTCAGGGGCTCATCCTTCGACCCCTTCAGCCTCAGCATGATCGTCTTGTTGGTCGACTCCAACTCCTCAATACGTTTGGCGGACTGAGCCTGAGTATCTTGGAGTTGGGCCACCTCAACTCTCTGCTGGTCTATGACCCGAGCTTGCTCTGCCAATTGCTGAGATTGGGCAGCAGCCAAGTCGGTCGTCTGCGGATCTGGGCCGCCTTCTCCTCGTCAGCAGCAAGCAGACGCAAACCATACGGTTTAGCGCTGAGAGCTGCTCCTCTACCCCAATGTGAGGTAGAGTGAATCCATGTACTGTGAGGGTGGGCTGACGGTCCAGCCTGATGTGTGGTGGTGGTGGCAGGTGGTGGGTTAATATGGGTCGGTGAGCTGATGGTGGTGAAGGTGAATGGGGTGAATGGTCTGGTGATGGATGGGATAGATATAGTGGTAGTGGGTAAAGTGGTGGATGTGGTAGTAGGAGTAGTGGCTCTGTGGTGGCTGTGGTGAGGGATGGAATCTCAGTCAGTAGTGGTGGTGGTGGTGGCTGTGGGTGGTAGAAGTGGTAGTCACGAAGGTCAACCGACGCTTCTTCTTCTTCAACCCATGTGGTTGAGCCATCCGCTTCCTCCTGGTCCCGGAGGAGGAAGTAGATGCTCCCCCTGCTACTCTGCTACCTGACCCCGGAACGTAGTGGGGGTCAGTATCTCTCTCCGAGGAGTCCCTTGGGTGCTCACCGACCACCTTTAGCCCGTGGTCTGTGGGAACGACTTTGCTTCCCACAGTCCTGGTGAGGGGCTCCTCGTCTGACTCTTCCTCCTCGATGTCACCAGCGACAAACTCCTGATGGAAGCGGCCATCTCTGGCGACCTCTCGGCAGTGGCTGACCCCGGGGGAATAGTCTCTGTATCTGTGCCTCTGATGATGCAGGCATGTACAATCTCCCGGGTCGCCACTATCATCATCATCAGAGTCTGTCTCTGGGATAGCAATGTGCTCCACGTCTGAGTCACTGTCCTCGTGGCGCCACTTCCTCTTCGCTGGCGCCACATAATCAACCCGGGCCAGATGCCCCAAACAGCATCCTGACAGGGGGGGGGGCTTCCACATGCTTCCGCCTGTAGACCTTCATCCTGCCGAGAGTCGTGTCGTCCATGACTCGAGGATAACAGCGTCCTCTCTCCTTCGGCAGGGAAGGAAGCTTCTGAAAATGATCATCTGTAAGAATCTAGGGACATACAGAAGCCTTCCTTCCCCTTCCCTCGAGGTTCTCCACCAGATAACTGAATATCATCCTCGAGAAGCTGAACGGATGGTTCAGCACCAACGCTGCGTAAGCGTTCTGGATCTGGTCCGAGAGAGCTCATCAAATCCACCTCCCTTCCGTGATGCTATACACTTCAGCAGCACGTGCGCCAAGTACTTAAACTGGGGACAGAGGTTACTCTTGTTGAGTACCCCGGCATTAATGTCCCCAGAGTACTTGGCTCTCATGAAGCATCCACGGACAGTGAGGGGTGTAAACGTGGGGACACTCAGCATCGTCCCCAAACTGAAGTACTATCCTCAGATCCTCCTCAGAAACGGTGATAGCCTCACCGAAGATCGAGCTCCTGATGCAGTGTGGCTCGGTGGATCGGTCGACTGATGCGCCATCCCAAAAGGCTGCTGCACTGATCTGTACGGTGTGCAGGGAGTGGATATAGCGTGAGCGATCCTGGATCGCTCTGTAGAAAAGTGATAATGCCTGTGAAGTCGGCGGCATTCCTGGAAGTCAAGTCCAGGTGAGCACAAATGTTGTGCTTAGTGCTCATATTCCATCTACTCGCCATCTGTAACACATAATAACATAAACGTTAGTTTCATTGGCTAGGAGTATAGATCAACACTTAAACTTTGAATAAACATTATCTGTCATGCGATTGGGGATGTACGACTGAAGACAGTCGTGCGACTGAATCATGCGATTGAGGTTCTGACGTGCGATTGACCTCATACGCACGACTGAGTGTGCGACTGAAATCATGCGCATGAACTCTTATGCGGTTAACCAGTCGTGCGACTGAGTCTCATTCGCATGGTTCAGTCGTGCGATTAAGTGATTCGCACCTTCAGTCGTGCGACTGAAGTTCATCAGGACGACCAGTCGTCGTCTGTCTCATTTGTTCAGTCGTCCCAAGATCAAATCTACGCAGAACAAGTTTAATCATTCAATTAACCGGTTCTTTAGTGTCGCCTACTCTTCCCTAATAACCTATTTTAACCAATTTTAACATATTACTTAGTTTTAATAGGTTATTAGGGTTTGAAGTTCGCGGTTCGCCTGTTACAGTCGTATTCATCAATTAGGGTTTCATTCTATCTGATTCGATGGACTAAGACTTCAATATACCTGTAATATGATGAAGCGAACGTTTAGAATCACAGAATCAGCTAGAAAAATCAAACAGAGAAAATTTGGGCAGAGAGTAACGGTACTATATGCGATTTAGGGGCGATTTTGCGAATGAGGGGTCTCTGCGACCGACTCCCCTCTATTTATATCCACTCTAGTTCCAATCGTGCGACTGAGTTCATTCGCACCTTTCAGTCGTGCGAGTGGGACTCAGTCGTGCGATTGGATCAGTCGCCCTTCTCCAGTCGTCCGACTGAAGTTCAGTCGTGCGACTGACTCACTCGTTCGCATTTAAGCATCAGATTGGACTAATCGTATGTTCCATTCGTGCGAATGGACTTCATTCGTATGGTTAGTCCATACGTATGGTCCATTCGTGCGAATGGGTCATACTTAGTTAATTTTCTGCTATTTTACCAATTTTCCTTTAGTCTCTTTTATATTAATTTAAATTAACGTTATGACCTTTTGATCATCTCAGACATGATCCTTTTATCTTTAAAACACTTTGATCACCTCAGACGTGATCCTTTTATCTTTAAAACACTTTGATCACCTCAGACGTGATCCTTTTAAAAACACTTTGTCACCTCAGACGTGACTAATTTAAACTTTCAAAGCACATATGGTCATCTCAGACATGACCCTTTTAGTGAGTTTAATCCTTCTGATTTTCCTGATGTAGTCCGACACTGACTCAAGTTAAAAATTAAAACAAACTAACTAATTTAAGAAGTTAAACTAATTACATAATCAGACATATTTTTGGCTTTTGTGAGAGATAAATCCAGAGATTGATATCTACGGGATTTGGATCGGGAGTAGATAGCTTCAACTTAGGTTGATCACATCTGGACCAATTCAATTTTTGGAATCATACAGGCAATTCAAAATCATTGGGATTCGTTATAAAACCTTTTGATGCTCAAGTTCTCGGTGTTCATCCAGAGTCGTTAGCAACATAAGGAAATCATACTGAAACTCTTAGGTTTCACATTGATTTGGACCTTTGGGAAAGTAGCCACAATGATTGTCAGTATGTTTGTCCACTTAAATCCATACACAGACTTTCGAAACGACTGGTGACTTTTTTAGGTGTAATTATTTCAACTAACACTTGTGGATCCCACACTTATATGGTAATCAACATCCCTCAGGAGCTTTTGAGCGGTCTACGGGTATTATTACAAGAAGAGACTATTCTTAGAGCTTTCAAAGAGAAGTGTCCCTCAGGTCAGTGCCATCGCACAGCAGAGAGGCGGCAAACAACAATGAATTCTAGAATATCTAGGTTATGCTTATCCTCAGGTCAGTGCCATCGCACAGCAGAGAGGCACATAACCTATCTCCTTGTTAGAGCAGCTTATTTTATTTTGCACAAAATGCACCAACAACATAAGTCATTAGTTTTATTGCATTTGTCTTTCATTTTTCCTTTGCTTTGCTCTAGTTATGGTCATCCGCACACATTTGTGGCGTTTAATTGCTCATTACCCCTTATTGGAATATTGTTGATTGTGTTAACCAGTGATAAGATGGACGCCCACAGTCAGTTGAACACTTTAGTTTTATCTTGTAATCACCAATCCGGTCTAGTTGTCTATTGTGTTGAATCTACCAACATATCATATATGGTCTAGCAGCCTTAAGTCTACTTTCTTTGTGTCACCTTAGAAGTTGCCAGTTTTCTATCATCTTTCCTTTTAGTATTGCTTAGACTACACAGATTTATTACTTTGAACTTTTGCACATTACTAACACTTAATTTTAAGTCCCTCTTGATTTGTTCCTGTGTACTATCATTTTCCAAAGGTATAGAATCGGATCGGTGTCACAGATACAGTCTACATTATTTCAGCTGCTACTCCTTCTCCCTCATTTTTTTTCATCTTTTTTTTTTTTTTTTTTTTTATTTTTATTTTTTAAGTTAACTTGCTGACATATTCTCCCCCTAAATACTAAAATCATTTCTGGTTTAATTATTTTAGGATTTAATAAACAGCAAGAGAACATGAGTTTAAATAAATTAAAATCAAATAGACAAATCAAAAAATAAATAAAAATAATAAAATTTAAGTACACGACATCGGACTACACATTTCATCATCAGGAATTACCTCACTTTTCTTTTTAACACCGTTGACCTCTAATAAATATTGAAAACGTGGTTTATCAAAAGCTTTAGTATAGAGGTCAGCGCGTTGAAAATCAGTATTAATTTTAACCACATCAATTAAGTTCTTTTCAAAACAATCCCTTATGAAATGGTATTTAATACCGATGTGTTTGGTCTTAGGATGTTGGACCGGATTTTTAGTTACTGCAATTGCAGCAGAGTTATCAACAAAAATAGGAGTAGATGAGAATTTTAAACCGTAATCCCGCATTTGCTGTTGAATCCAGATGATTTGAGAACAGCAACTTGCAGCAGCAACATATTCGGCTTCACAGGTTGACAAGGCAACCGATGTCTGCTTCTTACACTGCCAGGTAACTAATCTTCTCCCAAAGAATTGACACCCTGCTGATGTAGACTTGTAGTTCATCTTGCAGCCCCCGTAATCCGAGTCACTATACGCGGTAAGCTCAAAGTCATCATCATGAGGGTACCACATCCAAGTGTAGGTGTACCCTTCAGATAACGAAAGATCCTCTTGACCCCAATCAGATGGTTGACCTTTGGTTTAGCCTGATATCTTGAGCATAGACATGTAGCATACATAATATCAGGTCTTGAGGCAGTGAGATACATGAGGGATCCGATCATTCCTCGGTACATAGTGGCATCTACTAGATCTCCATTATCATCCGGTGCTATATCATGATTAGTAGCAAGTGGAGTCCCAGCAGCAGAAGCATTCTCCATGTCAAAGCGACTGAGAATGTCTCCTACATACTTGGTCTGATGTAGAAAGATCCCATTAGGTGTTTGATCCACCTGTAACCCGAGAAAGAACTTCATCTCCCCCATGGCACTCATCTCAAATTCTTTCTTCATTACTGCTTCAAACTCTTTACATAACTCTTCGTTCTTTGACCCGAAGATTATGTCATCAACGTATATCTGTACAAGCAGTAGGTCGCCATCCTTTTCCTTAATAAACAGTGTACAGTCAATTACTCCCCTGCGAAAGCCGTGTTTCACAAGATGAGTTGAGAGTTTCTCATACCAAGCTCGAGGAGCTTGATGAAGCCCATATAAAGCTTTGTCAAGCTTGTAGACTCTATCCCGATGATAGGGATCTTCAAAACCCTCTGGTTGACTCACGTAGACTGTTTCTCTGATTTCCCCATGAAGGAATGCACTCTTTACATCTAATTGGTAGACTTTGATCTTCATGTACGATGCATAGGCAAGGAAGATACGAATAGCTTCCATCCTTGCCACGGGTGCAAACACCTCATTGTAGTCAATTCCCTCGACTTGGCGAAAACCTTGAACCACCAGTCGAGCTTTGTTCCTGATAATGACCCCTTGGTCATCCTTCTTGCATTTTAGTACCCATTTAGTGCCAATGACTTTAGCACCTTTAGGTTTATCAACTAGTGTCCATACACCTAACTTCTTAAACTGCAGAAGTTCTTCTTGCATGGCACTCACCCACGCCTCATCATTGAGTGCTTCACTGACATATTTTGGCTCAACCTGCGAGACAAAACATCGATAGGCACCATCATGAATGTAACCTTTCTCCATAACCGAGGCGTAATCAGCTGAGTACAACTGATTTCGGGTTTGTACTCCTGATCTGACATCTCCAATGACATTGTCAAGGGGATGATAAACATTTAGTCGTGATCCTGGAGTAGTAGGAACAGCTACCTCAGAGCCAAGATTATGAACATTTGGTTCTGCATCTGAGGTAGTTGGAGTTTGAGGTTCTGAAGTCGAAGGTGCATCACTCGTAGATGCTTGTGGACTTGCTGGAACTGGAACCTGTTCCTCCTGACTGTTCTGGTCATCTTCTTCAGCTTCATCTTCAGAGGAGGAGTCACTGTCGTTGACTACTCCCCCTGACTGAGTAGATGATTCTCCCTGTGTGCTAGATGGTGTATTCAGAATATCATACATCATCCTAGTTGCTAGCTCATCATCCGAGGGAGAGAGAGGTATGTTGAAGGATTTGAAGAATCCATCATAATCGAAGAAGTAGGCGGGTCCTTTTCCTGTAGGTGGTGTGGTATATCTCTGAACGTCGACATTACACCACACTTCTACAAGACCCGTTGAGTTATTGTAAACTCGCTTATTCGGTATGTTGTATCCTAGAAAGATTCCTTCATCTGCCTTCTCGCTGAATTTTCCTTCTTGCGTCTTCTTCAGAAGTGTACATGGCGCGCCAAAAGGTTCAAGATACTCCAAATTCGGTTTGCGTCTTTGGAGTAGCTCATAACATGTCTTTCCGTGGCGCTTGACTATTAGGACTCGATTCAGTGTATAACATGCATTTGCTACTGCCTCATTCCAGAATTGGATAGGCAGTTTCGAGTCCGCTAGCATAGTCCGTGCAGTCTCTATCAAGCTTCTATTTTTCCTCTCAGCAACTCCATTCATCTGAGGCGTGTATGCTGAAGTGAATTGATGAACAATCCCCTTTTCCTTGCAGTATGCCTCCATCCATTGATTCTTGAATTCGGTCCCGTTGTCTGAGCGTACTTGTCTAACCTTTAGCTTGTAGAGAGATTCCAGAGTGGTGACTAATTCCTTGAATGACTCAAATGTTTCTGATTTGGATTTCAGAAACATTACCCAAGTGAACCTTGAGTAGTCATCAGTGACCACAAAACAGTACAGATCGCCTGCAATGCTCCTTGTACTGACTGGACCAAACAGATCCATGTGAAGAAGTTCAAGAGGAAGTTCTATTGAATGAACTTTCTTTTCCTTATGAGACTTCTTTGTCTGTTTGCCTTTCTTGCAAGCTACACAAAAGTCAGGAAGTTGGAAGTTCTTGACATTTACTCCTCTCACTAAGTCCTTCTGAATCAAGTGATTCATCTTCCTTTGACTAATGTGTCCCATTCTCCTATGCCAGGAGATTGAGTCCTTCTCAGTAGCTTTAGATAGAAAGCACTGCACTTCATGATCCGTTGGAGCAGCTGTTGACAGATCCAAGACATATAGATCCTTATATCTTGAAGCAGTCATCAGAACTTGATCCTCTGGAATCATATAGTCTTTCTTCAGCACGTAACACTTGTTGTTGTCGAAGATGACTTTAAATCCTTTATCGCAGATTTGGGAAACAGAAAGCAAGTTATTTTGAAGTTGTTGAACGTAGTTCACCTTATCAAACTTAACTTTCTGATTTCCCACTTCTCCCTGTGCTGTGATGTATCCTCCCTTGTTTCCTGCAAAGGAAACATGCCCTCCTTTTATTTGTTTGACATTTGATAAAAGGGCTCTATTTCCTGTCATGTGCCTGGATGCTCCGCTGTCTATAATCCACGTGTTAGTCTCAGCGCTATACCGAACACCCTGCACATATCAAGTAAATGTATTAGTTTAGGTTAGGAACCCAAGCCTTTACTGTCTTGGGTTTCCCAGAGGCATCACACATCATAAACTCTACCCATTGACCTTTAGAAGGTGAGGGTAACTCAGATTCCTTCTTGTCATCAGTATCAGTCACACAGGTAGTCTTCTCTTTCCATAACCAGATTTGTGCAATGCCTGTTTATGATAAACAGTCGTCTGGCTTACAGGTTGAACTTTAGGTTCACTAGATCTTCTAGGTGGAGTTAGAGAACTCCTCTTAGAAGACCTAGGTCTAGAGTCCTGAAGATCAATCTTCTTCCTAGGTGTCTGATAGAAAGGACAATAGGAAGCAATATGTCCACATTCTCCACAGTTGTAGCACAATCTGCTATCAACCTTATAGTTTGACTTTCTTTGTGGAGAAATGCGTGACACTTTAGTAACATCAATCACTTTAGGTTTTGACTCTTGCATGTTTGATGTTTTCTCTGGTTTAACAAATTTAACTGTTTTAACCTGTTTAACTTGTTCAACCTTTTGGTTAACTGGTTTTTGACTTGTAGCATGTGAAAAATTAACATTTGAAGTCTTTTTGGGTTCTGATTTGACTCTGTTTGACCCTGACTTTAAGTTAACTTTTTCAAATTCATTTTCCAGATTAACACAAGGCAATTTACCCTTTGCCTTTGAAGTGGCCTCCTTTTGTTTCTGTCCAGATTCAGTAGATGAACATGATGTGTCTGGATCAGTAACAAGAGGAGTGGTCACCACATGATCCTTGATTGGGTTGTTGTTTACTGGTCTAGACTTGGTGTTCATCAAGGTCTCAGGTGGTGGTGGAACCACTTTGTAGCCTAATCCCTCCCCATTATTTCTTTCTCTCACTAAGTGTTGAACTATGTGTGAAGAACTAGTCCAACTATGCAGTTTCTGTTTTAAGGAATTAACTTCTACTTCTAGAACTGCCTTTTGTTTCTTAGTGTCCTCTAGGGAGTTTAGATAGTACCTAATGTCATTTGATTGATTAAAGGCAACTACTTCGGTTTCCCTAAGTTGCTTAGTCAATAGGTCTATCTTTTCTTTATAACTATGCTCATTTTGTTTTAGAACTCTATTGGCCTCAGTGCATAGTTGTAAGTCCTTTACTAAGTTATCATTGTGATCTAATAACCTAGCAAATTTTTCATCAATGCTATTCCTAAATTTATCACAGTTAGAACAAGCATGATTATTAAACAATTGGTCAGTTGTACTTACCTGTGTTGTTTCAGAGGAGTTAGCCATCAACGCAGCATCAGACGTCTCTGGTTCTGGTGATTCTGACTTTTCTGAATCTGACTTGGAAGTTTCCTCCTTTGGTGTGTAACTGACTTCAGCTGCAGTTGTTTCTTCACTGTGTGACATTGCTATATCAACTGCTATATCACCTTCACTCGCAGAATCATCATCAATATCTTCAACACTGGCAATGTTGGATTCTGGGTTGACAAATCTAAAACTCCAGTCCTGTCCTTCATCATCATGAGCAGTCAAGGCTTTTGGGTCCTTGTTTGATGAAGTAGAACTAGAGGCTTGCTTGTCTTGGTGAGTAAAGGATGAGAACGGGTTCCCATTACCCGTCTTCTTTGGTTTGACACATTCCCTCTTGAAGTGCCCTTTCTCTCCACAGTTGAAGCAAGTCACCTTGCTCTTGTCAAAACCAAATGTGGTATCCTTAGTAGCTATCAAGTTCTGTCCAGTCTTCTTAACAAACTTCTTCGCCCTTCGGACAGCGCTAGCTAAGGCCCACATTATATCCATCCTTCCAGCTCCCATTTCATCTACCTGCTCGTAGTCTTCATCAGCCAAATGACAGTTTCCAATCTTCCCAGCCACAAGTCCATCATATGAATGAACTACAGCGGCGAGAAGATCCATATGCTCTCGTGCTACTTCTACAGTCACATTACCGAGATTCTCGGTCTTCAATTTGGTAGCACTTGCTTCTGATCCAATATAATGGGTACATGATGACCCTGACGTGTCTGATCCAGAAGTAGAAGCATGTGAAGGACCTGACGAGCTAGACACAAATGCTGTCTGGAGAGGTGCTCCAGAAGTCTTAGCTTGAGGCGTGGCATTGTATAAAGCTGGGTTTTGTGTATATGATGACTTCTGTGCTCTATACTTCATCCTTAGTGCTTCTTCACGCAGTCTAAGAATAAAGTCATTTATATCCAGCTTTATAAGTATACCATTCTGTCTAAGATTAGACACGAATGAGGCCCACTTATCAGGCAATCCATCTGCGAAGTTGCTTACTTTTTCTTCCATAGTTGTTCCACTCCATGTGTATGCAACTCGCTCATCAAATGGTAGAATCTGTCTATGACTTCATCTAACCCTCGTTACCAATTGATGAGAAGTTATCGAACTCCTTCTTTAACTCCTTTGCTTTGATTGCCTTTAACGATGCATTCCATCATACCTTTTCTCTAGCTCATCCCACAGTTTCTTGGACTGCTTGTTCTCTGAGTACTGGTGGAAATATCTTTGGGGATCGACTGAGTTATCATAGCATAACTCTTTTCTCTCAGCATTATACTTACTTTCTGAGCATCAGTCATCCCACTCAACGTTAGTTTCACTCCATCTGCTCCCACCGGTGTACTATACCCTACTTCGATAGCTTCCCACAGATTAGGATCTACTCCATTGAGGTAGATCTCAAAACGTTGTTTCCAGTGAGGAAACTCATCTAAAGTCAAGAGCTTTGGTGGTTTATTGTGAATACCCACCTCACTCTCAAGCAGCAGCAGGTTCTGTTTCTTGAGTCCTTCCCCGCAGTAAAGGCTGACATCTGATCTTCCATGGTTACTAAACTTAGAGTCTAATCAAATCAACTTTAACTGGTGCGACTGAAGAATGCGAATGGTCCTCTC
The DNA here is from genome assembly GCA_025215565.1 of Flaveria ramosissima. NCBI lineage: Eukaryota > Viridiplantae > Streptophyta > Magnoliopsida > Asterales > Asteraceae > Flaveria > Flaveria ramosissima. The sequence continues at coordinate 45,047,060 of CM046041.1, forward strand.
GTGCGAATGAACTCTGCGATTGTTCAACAACCGTGCGACTGAACAGGGCGATTGGTTCAGTCGTGCGAATGAATCTGGTTCGTGTGAGCTATGCGAACGAAAGGGTTCAGTCGGCCGAATGAAGGTGCGACTAGGTCCAGTCGTGCGAATGAACACTGCGAATGAGTCTAGTCGTGCGAATGGGTCACTCGTGCGACTGAAGCTGCTGTTTTGCGAAAATTTCTAGGTTTGACGGGTTTCAGCCGTAAAAATTCGAAATTTTGCAAGTCCAAATCGTCTAAGTTCGTAGAAACTGAACTTCAATGAGCAGGGAACGTCCAAGATCACTTTTGATGCAAAAGATTGCGTTTTTCGTGCAAAAACACAAACTTTTATGCAATCTTGATTGAATCAACACGAAATCAAGAGCCAAAGCTCTGATACCACTTGTTAGGACCTGGTATTTGAACGAAATACCGAGTGATTGCGTGTTAACCAACTCAAATAGTGCGGAATCCTATTGATTGGCGATCCAATCAGTGAGAACACACGATGAATCAATCAAGAATTGATTTCAACGTCAGAAATCGATTAGGAACCGATCTGATGTGTTCTATGAACTTGGAGAACGATTTGGGAGGCTTCTGGACGGCTAGGGTACGTCTGGAGTCGTAATGGGATGAATGCTTACGTTTTCCCACGAATTGGGTCTATTTATAGGTTAGTATTGTTCAATCGTGCGACTGGGCCATAAGTATGGTTCAGTCGTGCGATTGAACCATGCGGTTGATTCATCGCGCACGACTGAGTGTTCAGTCGTGCGATTGAGTCAATCTTATGTGTCAATCATACGACTGATCAGTCTCCTGGTTCAGTCGTGCGATTGAGTCAATCGTATGAAGTTATTCATGCGTGTGGTCCATTCGCATGGGCCATCCGCATGAGAACTTCATTAAGTAAGTTTGAATGTTCTATTTAATATAACTTAATGTGCACTCATTCAAACATTCATAAACCAATCAATTCAATCACAACTCATTAATGAAATATTAAACATCACAAGTAACAACCAATTCATATCAATTCATTAATCATTACAATTACATCAAAAACAGACAGACAAGTTCATTACATTACATCATGATCTAGGGACATACATGTATCAACACTATAAAATTTTCCTTTAAAACTAACATTTCAATTCCACTAGAAATTTACAAACCGAACATCTTATCAATTTTAATAATATTTTATTTAAATTCTAATTCAAATTTCTTTACAAAACATTCTGCGAATCAAACGTCCCTTAATTTTAAAAACCATTTCTTTATAAGCTAAGGAAAAATATATATGAATATAGAAGTCCCTAAAAATAACGTTTTGAATTTTGAAGTATGAAAGGGAAAGGCATTAGCTTATGAAGTTAGCTAACATCTTACCAAGTAAGAGTGTTCATCGAATCGAACTCAAGTTAATATAATCGAATCGAATAAGTCGAATTTTAAAATTTTCAAGCTAGATTCAAATTCTATTCGAATTGGAAAGCATTTTTCGAATTAGAATTGAATTTGAAAGTTTTGAAAACTATTCGAATTCGATTTGAATTCAAAAACTTGTTGTTTCTATTTGAATTCGAAAAAGTTTTTTGAATTCGAATCGACTTCGAATTTATTTGATTTGAATGTATAAATAACTAAAGTAATATAAGTTTTTAATAAATTATTATTATATATAAATATAAATTAAATTACTTATAAATTATAGCACATATAATATATATATAAAATGTATAAAATTATATATATAATGGAAAAAAATTTATATTTTAAATCGAAAATCACAAATTCAAAATTCAAACTGCTAATTTTCTAAATCAAATCAAATCTAACTTTCAGTTTTTCGAATCCAATTTGAATAGTGTATACCCCTACCTAGCAAGCATTCTCTACTAACCGTCAATAAGGATGTAATGGAGTAATTATTAGCTTACAAGGAATAAACAAACTATCTCAATACCTTTGAGGTAATGATAAGAAGAATTATTATGGTGTATATGATGTAAAGCTAACTTGGTACTATGCTTCGTGTATGGATTATGTCATCAATCATAATGTTTAACGAGTGTTTATGAGATTTAATGATGCATAATTGGGAACAAGAACAAGTCAGCCACTCAGATTATGTATCATGATGGATGACATACCATACACGAAGCAAAATACCTATTGCTTGATGTTTAAAACCATTGAGGACCCTATGATTTGCGCTCACATCTTCATATCACTCTTAAATTTCACGATTTACAATCGCAACGTTTCATAATTTATGTTGTTCTTGATTTGGAATACCAAGTTGATTTGGGAGCGGGCTATGAGTGAGGGGAGAGGGCATAAGTGTGATGCATAGTAATGTGATATGTCGTTTAAGTAGAGAGAATTTATAATGCCATATAGTTTTTATGCATCGGATAGATGTGTGTACGAACTTTATCTTCAATTACACAAATATAATATATTTTAATTTTTAAATGAAGTTAAGATAATAAATGAGTTAGCAATTAAATCGTTAAATCTATAAATTTGTATGATTGTTGGTTTAGAGTCTAGACCTTGGGTATTTCTTATGAAACCTACTCATTTTATATTACTAAGCCATTTAAATATTACTACTTACCAACTTAAAGATACATTAATGTTATATCAAGTGCATAAAAGATTGTACATATCTTTTTTTTTCTTTATCTTTTTTTTTCTTTTAACCTTTTGCTTTAAACCCAATACTTTTACATATTTCACAATTTAACCCCTAAAATTTGTTACTTTCAACTTTAGTTCCCAAAATTTCATCTTTTACAAAATTTTTGATCTACGGTCTAAATTTTGAGAGTTAAGACGTCATAACATGCACATGCAATTCAACGTTGTTACGTTTATTTTTTTCGTTAACATCTTCGTCGTAACGTCGGGGTCCTAGAACGACTTACTTATTGTTTTTAATGTTTTACATGTCACGTGCATGGTTTAATGTTTTTTACGTCTACTTTCCGTTTTGTCTTATCTCTTTTGTTTTTATTTCTTTTTTAATATAATTTTTCTAGTGTTGATGGTCGCTGATAATGGTATGACATTGGTGTGAGTTGGTATGGTTTTACGCTTCTACCGCAACGCGACAGGCTTAATACTAGTTTACTTACTAAGGTTTACACAGTTTTGATTTAATAAATTTTATTCCAACAATTACCAGTAAATGTAAAGGTTATTAAAACCAAAATAATAAATAAATATATTTTAAAAATGCATGATAATATTATGTTAAAGTTGTCGTACTTCAGCTTTTATTTTATTTCCTTAAGGTATATTTTTCATTGTTTTATAACTATCTCTTCGTTAAATATATGTGTTACGCGCGAACGAACAACAACTATGTGCGTACACTAGTTATCATACTGATGGTAAAGTGATTCGTTCACTTCAGCCACTATTTTTATGTAATCAGGGTCGGCCCGATAGGCCTCCAAGTGAAGCTTGTTGCTTGGGGCCCTCACTCCCAAAGGCCCCAATTTGAGTATAGTTATAAATAATTTGGGCTTGATCTTTAGTTAGGGAATAATATTAACATGCCATAATAGTTTAGGTTAGGGAAAGTGAGTAATGAAGAAACAATAGTCCACAAACGATGATGAACAAATGCATTTGAATCATTCATCTCTAAATTAGGGAACTTCTTGAACACTGTAAGTGTACAACTATCTTTACGTTTGAAGATAAGAAATCAAAATCGTCTAAGTGACTAATTCGTTGATATGTTTTGCAATTCGCTAGGGTGTGTTATCTGTAAGTTTGAATCTTTACTATTCAATAGTGGTTGTAGTTATCTTGTTTGACGTTGTTTTAATGAAAATATACTTGTATCTGGCACTTTTTTTAGATTAACAAGACCCTATTATAGATTTTGTAAAAGAAAACTAACCTTTTAGATTGTTTGTTATTTGCTCGAGCATGTTGTTTGATTGGTTTTGCCAGGAACTCTAATGGAATATTTAGTTTTAAAAGTATTGCCAACAATTAGCTTACAACTAAAACAATCAAGTTTAGCTATCAATCTCATCTGTATCTTCTGGGTTGAAGTGATTGATTTGTATGTTTAGAATTCAATACATACAAAATCTATCTTTCTTTTCAGAAATTAAGCTTTGGATATTGGACACACAACAAGCTGTATTTGTCGATTTGTTGTGATTTCAAATGCTATTTTGCCTATTCCTTAATTAAAACTACACCATACATGTAATCCCATTAGGTAAAATCATCATGAGAAAGTTATAAAAGGGTCCAAAAATTTGTTTCGCTTCGGAACCCCCAAAATAATTAAGCCGGCCCTGTATGTAATCACCTACTTTCAAATCTTATTTACATATAACAATTATGAATGTTTATCCCATCATAGAAGTTGTTCATAACACATTAAGCTACCTATTGAATCTATTAAATTAAATATTAATTGGGGTCCCATCATACAAAGGCCATCTAAACATATCCATTGAACAACATATCAAATCACTAGCTTAAATCTACGAAGATACACTTATTTCTATTTACTTTCTTTAAATTTAAAAGCTCCATTGACATTTTAAAATTGTAATAAGAACAAATGTACCCACTAGTTACTATGATTTAATATTAACACTTCAAAAATACAAATTTAAAATCTAATAAATATAATGTTCTTGAAGAACAAGTTGTATCGGCATGTGAGGTCGAAATCGACGTCACTACGTACGAAAAAGACGTGAGATGGTCGATGAGGCGACTTGTTGAAGAGGAGATAATTAATTGACTTAATTATAATAATTAATAAGAATGTTTCTTGTGGTGTTGAGGAAAATATAATTAGTTTGACTTTTGCTTAAACATCACCGACATGATGTACGACTTTTTATAAGAATACAACATGATAAGGAATGGTTTGCTAAAATAAACACGGGTTAAATTGTTTAGATACATAAAACTTCATATGCTGATCTAAAATATATTATTATTTTATTATACTAGACTAGAATATTGTATTACACAAGTTAATTAAATAAATAATTAAATTTAATATTGAATATTAATAAAGTTTTAGGAATGAGGAAAGAATAAATTAAAAAAGATATTTGTTAGATAAGTAAAGAAAAAATGAAAAGTATTGATGATAGTAAACATTTAGAATTGAAGAAATATAAAAGCTGGAAACAAACATATTTTTTAGATACAGGAAAGGAGTGGGAAAGTAAATATGAACTAAAAAATTTGTTAGTAGTGACGTAATTATTTACTAATTTAATATATTTATACTATCTTAACAAGTAAATGAGAAGGATAATATCGTCTTTTTACCCATTTTAAGAGATGTACAACTCATGTTACATACTTTACAACTCATTATGCATAAGCTATGAGGATCATGTTCCATCACTATCACCTTCATCTCACAACTAAAAGAGCACACATATAGACCTTTTTCTCGAAGAACCGTCACAACCAAAAGAAGAAGTCGTCAGATTTTCCTTTTCTTCTCTAGATCTGTAAAAAGCATGAAATAAGCTTCTTCTTGGACATTGGTGCTATTCAAATGGGCGGGCATTTTCATATGGGTGGGCAATTGTGTTCCATAAAGGCACACATCTTTGTATTTCTGATTCCACAAACGTTCTGAGTTATAAGAAAATAACACAACAGGTATTGCATTTCATTTTCGATGATTTCATTTTCTTTTTTGATTATTGCAATCGTGTTCTTTTGTTGTTGTAATGCTTATGTCTCAAGAGTTTAGAATCAACCAATTTCCATTCTTAAATTGGGTTTGTAGATCCATATGAATTCTCATTTTGTTGCTGATTATTGTAAATGTGAATAATAAGTTGCCTAAATGGGTAAACGAGTCAAATGGGTAATCTTTTTTAAAAGGCCAAATGAGTAATTTTATTGAACGGGTCAAATGGGTAATATTTTTAAGGGTTGCTGCTGATATGTATTTTGTAGCAGTAAAAACGGAAGTGACACAAGAATCTTCCAGTTTGGACACCGACGAAGAATGGTGGTCAAAGCATGGTGATGAGGTCATTGAGATTTGTAAAGCTTATGACAAAAAATGATCTCATCAAATCCAAGTAGTTGACACGCGGATGTATTTTTAACGTACTATGTTTATGACTTGCATTTTCTTATTCGTGTGTTTAGATATTTATTTTTAACGTACTATGTTTATCAAAAACATTTTTTATTTGTGTGCTATTATTTAATTGAGTTTTGTGATGCTCATGACATAAATGAACTATACAATAGAAGCCACGCAAGTATTAAGAAAACGAATATCGTATTGTAAATAATGTCACCGCATCGTACGGGTTCCTTACTAATATATATATGATTTTTATAGTGCAGGGAGCGATCGAGCTAAATATTTTCCATCTTAAATATTTTTATGATTCATGATGATGAAGTAAATAGGTGAAATTTGTTTACATAATTGATACTTAAGAAAATAAATCTTATAAGACATGAATACTTATATATTATCATATATAGGGTAGAAATCAAATAAAAAATCTTAAATTTTATGAGAACTCAAGAACTCATGGAAAACAAAAATAAATTATTGTTTTAACTATAGTACTAATATTATAATAAAATATGGTATCATTAAATGAGTTTATATGTGATAAATTACATGTATTCATATATTTTACCAATATTACACATGTAAATGATGAAAACTACACATATGTAAATTTATAATAAATACAATTTCAGGTAAATTAACACATATAAGTTCATTTAACGATGTTATATTTTAATAATAGTGATAAGTATACAGATAAAATATTGGCTTTTATTGTTTTTTTTCGAGTTCTCATGAAATATAAGAGTTCTCATTTAAACTTTATCCAATATATATATATATATATATATATATATATATATATATATATATATATATATATATATATATATATATATATATATAATTAAATAAATAGAATAAATGTGTTTATAATTTTCTATCAAAATAAATATTGTATGAACCCGACCATTGCCGGTTTAGGCGCTTATGAATCGGACTCCGATTAAATTACTGACCGGCCCACACGCCAACCCCATTTTTTCTCCTCCCTCAAATCTACAAATTCACAAATATTAATTACAAATAAAAATCATTATTTTTGTTTCAATTACATGGAATCTAGTTCATTTACGCTCCTCAATCTATATTGGTAATATATTTTCGGTTTTTTTAATATGAATATTATTATAATTTTCGTAAAGTCAATCTCAATATGGTTTTCGAGACTATTATTATGCAATGCACGTAGTATCAATTATCTTTTTCTATCCCTCTATGTTTTATTCATAATAAATAGATTATAGTTATTTGACATGTAAGCAACTTTTATTTTATCCTCGTAAGTAAACTTTTACCTTTTGACCCATGACGAAAAGATGATAGAATACGTTTAAGCAAATGGTTAGATAAAACCTAAAACGAACAGTGAATATCATATAAAAAAATCTTTCAAAGGTTACACAAGATCCATTATTTTGCTGGCGATATTAGCTAAATTGACATGGGCGAGAGGGGGCCTTTTTTTTCGTCGATAGTGTTAAATTTTAGTCCGGTAGCATAAATTTTTGGCCAGGTAATGTAAACTTGTATATAAATATCGAGCTCGCACCCCTTAACAAAAATTAATTTCGCTCTCGCTCCCCGTACGGAAATGTTCAAGTTTCACCATTAATAAAAATAACATGACTAGGTTTTTGACATTATTTTTGCTATGCATTTTTTTTCTTACTTTTTCTAGTTTAGAATAATTTTGATTACTTGATTATTAGTAACATACTCTCACTAAACTCTTTATGATCATATAAATCGTCACATTATCTATTTATAAATGCTTTATTACAATAAATAAGATATAAAGTTTATCATGTTAATTAAACAAACTCATCCAACCCATCAAGTCACAAACAAAGGTAGAAATTAAAGTATTTACACATTATTATATTAATATGATTGATCATTGATAATAAGTTAAAAGATTATTGAATTTTAATAATCTCAAGTTTCATTTATTGGTCGGGATTAATTCCAACTCAGTAAATGTTTACAGATACTCTCAACTTTAAGTTTATTTTCCTACAACAGTCACTTACTAACTGAGAGTTAACCCCGTTAGTTTTTAGATGTCGTAAACTGTTTTTGTAGCCAAAACACTAAACAGAAAGTTGAAATCTATTATCAAGTCCGTCAATTTAAAACTTCTGCACCCAAAACTCGTCAATCTCCACTTCCCGATTAGAACCACTGAACTCTCTGAAGCTAGATTTCATGTGATGATGGATGTTAAACAATACAAAATGGGCCTAATTGATACTAGGTGGTGCTGGAGTTGAAAAATCGATCAAAGTTGGTCTAATTTTATCAAAAAAAAAACAAATGATGGTTAACTCTCAGTTAGTAAGAGATTATTAAAAGAAAATAAATTAAAAGTTTGAAGTGTCTGTAATATTTCATGAAATAAGATTAATCACGACCAATAAATAAAAATTAGGATTATTCAAATCCAATAAACCTAACTTAAAAGTAACAACAAATAATAAGTTGTTACAACTCACAAAAATGTGTAAATATATTACTACTATGTGATATACCCTCTAGAAGTTAACTAACCCTTTATCTCAAATTAAATATACATATATATATATATATATTTTAAATGTCTCGTAAAGGGAGCACGTGAAGGATAATATATAATAGTATTTAAACTTTATTTATGTATAATAAATTATATATGTATTTATTTGTTTTGACTTTTAACCTAATCAACCCAAAACACAATTTGGTTTGAACAAAAAGCCCTTTTGTTATATTTAATAATAGTAGGATGATAAGCGAGCTGCCCGACAAAGTAATTGTGCATCGAGGAGATACTCCACCTTGAAGTTCAAACCAATGTTATAATATTCAAAACCTTCATTTCATTTACTTTTTAAAAACGGTTACATTTCACACACTCTCAACTTAATTTTATAGATTGGCCATCAATTTAACATGTAATAAACTCATTGGTGAAGGCTTATATATAGTCTTGAGTAGCATCGACTTGAGTCTAGATGTCATTCACATCGTGAGTTCGTAACCTCTGTTAATTATAAGTTTTGAATAGTATCGACTTGAGTTTAGTTGTTTAGATGTTTTTCACATCTTAAAAGGTGGTTATTGTTTTACATTTTGACTTGATAGTTTGATTGATGTGTTATCCTTCAATTTTGATATGCTTGTTAATCTCTGTAAGCTATCGATTGTTAGTTTGAATAGTAAGGTTGAATATCATGTTCTAAAAAGGAAATTATGGTTTGTTTACGTTAACTGAGTAACCAGATAAACCTTATGAGTTAATTTAACAAAAGACGTTTAAATGGTTAACTTTTAGAAAAACGAGTGTTCCAAGTAAATCTATACGATGAGACCATGTGATCAACAAAATCGACATAACACAATTCCTTTAAATAAATAATTTTCATTTTCTAATTGATTAAATATACAAGCTACCTCTTGAATAAGCATATATACTTAGCGAGATAGATGAGTCATGTACGATACTTTTTGAAGAGAGCCTTAGGGGATGTTTGGCAGCCTCTTAATCAGCCTTTTAATGTTCAGATTGTTTGTTTCGCGAGCAAATAACTGAATGATTCAGACATTTGCCTCTGAATGGTTAAGCATTATAATAGTGCTGAATGGTTAAGATGTCTAATGCTGAATGGTTAAGACTTCTTATCTGAATTGGTCAGACATTTGCATTTCAATAGTTAAACGATATACTATCTCTTAATGGTTCAGACCTCTTAATGGTTCAGACATTTTATTGGTTCAACACTTAATCATTCAGAAGTTGTCAAACAGCCTCTTACTTGTCATCCTGAAGGTGACATTTTGTAACTTTCATAAACATAAGTGTGTGTAAATGGACTTAACCAAAAGATGAAGGGCTTAATAACTTTTGCGAAAGACAAGACAACCCGATAACACGGTTTACCCCAAAGAAGTTTACTGTCAAATGAACCTTCAAAGAAATTACATTTCATCCCCAATATTTTCCGTGTCTGACATTTGTTGACCTTAACACATTTGGCCACTATGTTGGTATAAATGTATAATATATCCATATACAATTATTCGTACAATATTAAATATTATTAAAAATAACTTTGAACCGGAATATTAAACAGAAATAAATAAATTTATATCTATAAAAGAAAATTAATTTAATATCAAGTATTTTAAATTTCATAATTTAAAATCAAAAAATTACGTGACTATCATAAACAGGATATTTGTGAGTTGTGACCAAATTTATTCATTTTAAGTTTTTCACTTCCAAAACATATGATACTTTTATTCATATAGTAGATCAAAATATTTGTAACGTTAAGTGGTTTTAAAAAAATGGGAAGAAGGTTATAAGAAAAAAACCAGAAGTGATAAGAAGAAACAAATTAAAAATGCTAAGTTCCTGATATAATAAAAATTATGTTTACCATGTTTGTGTTCGTAATAAAATATACATGAATATATACAGAGAGAAGCAATCTATCCCTCTTACTAAAACCCTAAGGGACACTTAATGAAGAACATAACCTAAGTTATAAACTACGATATTTATTAGTTCTCATAAATGTTTGCATTTTATATTGACAACTCGCTACAATATATTTTTTTATATGTTTTTTAGTTAAGTCATTCATACAAATCGGTTGATCAAGTCTCTTCGGTCTTTTCTATACATAGTCTTCTATTAACAACAACAAACCAAAGAACTTTAAGGATGAATAAAACAATGAGTTTGGTGTCCATCGAGAGCATCTACCTCTTACAACCCTCAAAGCGTTAGATCCATCGAAACAGAGAATCAACTGAATTGTCTCTATAAAAGCGAGGACTTCTTCATCAAGTGATGCCCCGCTCATCTTTAGAATCCCCATTACCAGTGTTGAAAGTTAGAAGAAAATAATCTCACTCACATGATGAATATGTTTAATAAAACTAGATAGAGCTAAAGATCTTAAATAATATAACAAAAAATAACTCTTCTCAACTTTTAACTTATATTATAATCTTAAAACATTTTTATATCTCAAAAACCATAGATTATGTTTTCGGTTTGTAACCCACATTCCAATGGTAGAAACCGTTCGGTGGTTTACCGTTGAAGGCCCGTCATTTACACTTTCCTCATTTTCATGACCCCCTACCCCCCCACCCCCCCCACCCCCCCACCCCCCCACCCCCCCACCCCCACCCCACCCCCACCCCACCCCACCCCCCCCACCCCACCACCACCACCACCAAAAAAATATTGATATATTTTTGTTATATATAACTTCATTATAACTCAGTCTCCCCTTCGTTCGTTTGATAATTTTATTTTGCTTGTATTTGCATCACCATCACCATCACACCAAACATTCATTATCAACACACAACTCTCACAATCATCTATCAATCAAGTTTAACTTCACACTCAATTCCATATAAATTTAATGTAATTCTTTCATATTTTAACGATTCAATCTAATTGTACAACAATTTCTCATCTGGGTCTTCGATTTTACCTCGAAAAGATTGTTTCTTCACTTCAAATTCCTCAATTTTGTGTTCCACCATGAACAGAGACTTCTTCTTCAACCCCGAGTTACAGTTTCAACCCCACTGGAAGATGATGGCATTAACACCGGAGAAGACAACCAGTGACGTCATTTTCCGGCCAAATTGGGCGAAATCAGATCAGTATTCGCAATTCGATTCGACTGTGAGTTCAATTGTGTCATCCCCTGTTTCCAATTCAACTGTTTCAAACGATATTGTTGCAGTCGGAAAATTCGGGAACACATCGTTAAATTCATCACCACAGGAGTTGAATTTACCGATTATGAACCATATTAATACAGAAAACTTTGCGAAAATTCGGAATTCGATACCGATGGATCCGAATTTACCGTTGCTCGCTGCAGATCCTGCGTTTGCAGAACGAGCTGCGAAGTTTTCGTGTTTTGGTAGTAGAAGTTTCAATGGAAGAACTCATCAATTAGGGTCTGATGTTTCTCCAGTGACTCGTGTTTCGAGTTGTTCTTCACTGAAAATCGATAGATCGCCTGAAGAGAACATGAAATTGGGTAGATTATCAGAATCTGCTGCAAATTCCAATGAAGAATCCTCTGTTTCGGAGCAAATTCCACCACAAGAACTCAAAATCAAGAAACAGAACGATTTGAGTTCAAGAAAGCGAAAAGGGGCGATTGGATCGAACACAAGAAAGGTAATAAACCCATTTTCATTACAGAATAACATATTGAATCAATGAATTGTTTAATTAGTTTTTACAATTTTCAGGGAGAAGAAGCCATTGATGATTTGAAGAAACTGAAGAAAACAGAGCATGAAAATGGTGGCGAAACGAAGGAGAAGACGAAGCCGCCCGAGCCACCGAAGGATTATATTCATGTTCGAGCGCGAAGGGGGCAAGCTACTGATAGTCATAGTTTAGCAGAGAGAGTGAGCTTTTGAAACAAATTCTTGAATTGATGAGATGATTTCAAGATTTTGTTGCTGATGATTTCTGTAATTTTTGGTTTGATTTGCAGGTTAGAAGAGAGAAGATTAGTGAAAGAATGAAGCTTCTCCAAAATCTTGTGCCAAATTGTAATAAGGTGAGTATAAAACTGTCAAAATTGATCATTTTTCACCTACAAAACTTACTAAATATGTTGGTTTTAATGACTGAAAAAAGAACTTAAAATAAAATTGTCTGCTTATTATTATTATTTTTTTAACGGCAAATGTGCGAACTGCTTCGAATTATATGTGTTATCTTAATCTGGTCCACCTATTTATTTTCCAGTTAAGATCGCATCCCAAACTCCTTAAAAAAATTCATTGCTGAAAAAACCCCTTAGTTCAACTTTAAGTATTTTTGCTCAAAGTTACTTTTTTAAAACTCAAAGATATCCTCTTTATATACAAAGATAATTATTAAACTCTTAAATATCTATAGATTTTGACATCTTAAGCAAATTCTCACAGCATTATGTATTATTTTGTTAGGAAAACAAAAAAGTTGCTAGGTTATAAGGAATTTCTCGTCTCGAATATCACTAACAGTTAAGTTTGCTCATTTGGAGAAATCATAAAATGGACGACTTTTAGAAAGTTTGAACTCGATCAACTAAAAACAATCAATAAGTTTTTTAGTAGTAAACCGACAATATTATTAGGTGATACAAAACAGAAATGTTACGATAATTTAACTTATCTATAATAACATGATAAAAACTTATATAACTATATAAGAGACGAGATATTACAAACAACAATAATACATTTTATTCTATGTTCTCTAATGATTTGTATGTTTTTATTGACTATTTAGGTCACCGGAAAAGCACTGATGCTTGATGAAATTATCAACTACGTGCAATCGTTGCAAAGACAAGTTGAGGTAATCTCATCATCTAGCATAAGTATAATATTTTGGTAATTTTAAAGATTTAATCATCAAAGTTTTATTTATTTATCAATTTCGTATGTTTGCGTAGTTCCTTTCAATGAAATTAGCGACGGTTAATCCAAGTCTCGACTTTGCCAGCAACGACGTAATCGCACAAAATGTAAGACACTATTAAAAAGCTAAAAAAAATTAACAAAATTAAAAAAAAAAAAAAACCTTGTTATATTTATATTTAAATTTTATTTTCTTACATGGGTTTGACTCAATTTCAGATTATTCAATCAAACGCGAATTTATCACAACAAATATCGAACTTTCATCAGCGAAATCATCAAGAAATCTTCAATGAGTCAGCTTTGATGACCCAATCTATTCATGAATTCACTGAACCTTTTCAAGACGTAAGATATCTAATCACCATGTAATTTTATAGCTAAAAGTCACGAATTATATAGTTAATTTTGACAAATGGTTTTTATTTTATTCTTGCAGTTTCGGAGATTTGGTGAAGATGATCTCCATAGCATCGTTCGAATGGGTTTTGACCAAAATTCAAATTTTGATATGTCATTTTTTCATACGTCCGTAGATCAACTGCCAAATATGAAAACCGAGCTTTGACCAAGAGTATTGTATATCACTCATCTATTGTTAAAAGAAATATGAATCGCTATAACGCTAATCACCCCGTTTTATGTCTAATTGAAGCAATATTCTTCCTAATATTTGTAATTTTTGTTAATTACTTATGATTATATTGTATTGTAGTAATGTAGCCTGTCTAAATTTTGTGTTTTCTTCTTTAAACAACATAGAATTGTAAAAGAAATATATTTGTAATAGAGAGAAAAGTCAAAATTAGTTGCATTGTTTATTCTTCGACAAATCAAGGTTTATATTAATAATGTCGTCGTTTCTTATGGTTTTACCTTAATTATACGAGATAAATTGTTTTAAAGATTTCTGCCAGTCTCCTGTTATTTACACATATTAAACCAGATTACAGAACCTTCTGTTCTTCCTTCATGATTAAAAGATTAATAATTAATTAAATAATTTTATAATAAATAGTTACATTTTAAATAATAGAAAATATGAATGATTAGAATTCAGAAGAATCCCAGGTTGGGTTTCTTGGTTTCTGACCAGACCCAATGAACATAAATCAACATTCATATAAACTAATAATAATAATAATATAATAATAATAATAATACATAAAGAAATGATAAATCTTTTGTGACAAAAGAAAAGTTAAAGACTTTAGTGGATTTACAGGTATTGAAAAAGGGGCCGAGTATATCTCACAGGGGGTGGTTAGTAAAAACTCATTTTTTAAAGGTAGATATTTAAATTATTAAATATTTGGACAATTGTAGCTTTACGCCTTTACCACCCCCCCCCCCCTTCTCTTATTTTATTAGCAAATGCATTATTGGATCTGTTTAAATAATCAAAAGATTCTTTGAAAATGATGCATTTTACAGAAGAGTTAAGAATTAAAAGTAATTTTTAAGTATATTGTTTTTAATGTGGTTAGATGCCAGAAATGTCCCCATTGATTGCAAAAATTATTGTTTATTTTTTAAAATCTCAATCATACAGTGAAGGATTGTCTCAATTTTGAATTTTATTTGTTTAATCACTTGTGTTTTATTCCCTTTTAAAAAATAAAATGTATTAGCGAAAATTCATGTTTTATACCCTTTTACAATTGAATATAAAGTTAATAGTAATTAAATTTTATGATTTTAAAGAAATTATATTTGTGATAAATTGTCATTTATCAGCTTTATGCAAAATTGTTGTTAAATTTGTACCAATATTATGACAAGAAATCACTATAAATATGTTATACTTAATTTATTAAAAGTCTATGACATTATCTTTTTTCATAATCAAATGTTGACTATTTTCTAAAATCATTATAGTAAAGAGAAAATTAATATATACGAATTAGATCTACGCTTAGAAATTTTTTTTTGCCGTTCTCGTCTTATATACTATTGGATTAGACCGGTGCTTCGCCGCGTTTGATTTTATATGCATACAATAACTAACGATAGTTTTAGGGTTATTTTAGTTTTGGTGGTTCAATGATATACACACTCGAATTTTAGTGGATATCTACATATACTTCAGCGATTTGTTATTATACCAACATGATAATAATTATGAACATATGGTATTTGATAGGTTATGGATATTATTTAAAATGAATTCTATAAATCGTTTGAATAAAAAAGCTCTTATAAAATGCAAAACATTGTATTATGATTAACGCTACATTACTATTAAATTGTTACAAATACAATGACATAACAAAAACACCCTATTAAATTTTAATCAATCAAATAATAAAATGTTGTTTGCTATTATTAATCTTAGAGTAAATTACCATTTGCATCCCTGACGTTTCTTCATTTTAACCACTTGCATCCCCGCGGTTTCAAAATTGCCATCTACCCCCTAACGTTTTGCGTTATCTTCATTTGAGTCTATATGTTTCATTTTTATCTTCATTTGAGTTCAAATGATTAACACTGTTAATGTTTCTGTTAAAATTATTAAAAAGACGAAACTACCCTTAAATTAAATAATAACATAATAAATCTTGTGGGTCCCATCCATCAACATCATCTTCTTCAAATCACCACCACCACAACCACCTCCATCACCACCACCACAACCACCCGGCCATCACCATGACAACTGGCCATCACCACCTTCACACCATAACAGCCACCTATCACCCACCAACGTAGTCCCCATCACCACAACCGTAGTCCCCATCACCACCACTGCAACCCTATCACCCCACCACTGCAACAGCACGTCACCACCACCCCCCACCACTATCACCACCATAGTAGCCCCATCACTACCACTGCAGCCCCCATCACTACCGCCCACAACCCCCCCATTACCACCACCGTAACCACCCATCACCACCACTACAACCCCTATCACCCTACCACCACAGCAGCCCATCACCACCCCGCCACCACTATTGCCACCACCGTAGCCCCATCACTACCACCGCAGCCCCATCACTACCGCCACTGCCCCCATCACCACCACCATAGCCACCCATCACCACCACCGTAACCCTTATCACCACCACCACCGAAGCCGCCCATTACCACCACCGCAGCCACTATCACCACCAGCGTAGCCCCATCACTACCCGCCATAGCCCCCATTCCCACCATCGTAGCCACCCTATCACCACCACCGTAACCCCTATCAAAACACCCTTGGCTGCCATCGTGTTTCACCCTTCCACTACTAGATCTGGTTCTCTAGAACAACAATTTCATATCTTGGTGGTTGTGGTTTACCGATCGCACACACACAACACACATAGAAAAGAAAAGAAAAGAAGAGATAGGAGTGGTGGTGGGTCTTCTGGTCGTGGAGGTGGTGTTGGTGGTGCGGGTACGACGGCGGTGGTGCGGCGGCGACGGCGATGGTGCCATGACGGAGGTGGTTGCGGTGGCAGTGGTGGTGGACATAAAGAGGGAGAAGAGGAAGAAGATAGAGTAGAAAAGGGGTGGGGGTGGGATGGGGGAATTTTGTTTAATAAATAAGGGTATTTTTGTCATTTCACAAAAACTAACGGAAAAATCTAACGTCGTTAGTGTGTTGGACTCAAATGGAAATAAAAATGAAACGTTAGGGGCCGAATGGCAATTTTAAAACTGCGGGGATGCAAGTGGTTAAAATGAAGAAACGTCAGAGATGCAAATGGTAATTTACTCTTAATCTTATAATAATAGTAAATATTCGCATATGATCTTTATTATCATTATAATTAACTTTTTGAACATATTACTCTATAGTTAATAAAGGAAACAGGAGGAATAGTAAAATGATGATTTTAAGTTGTTCGATTACAGATCAATGGTTGTGGATCTAGAGTGGTGTTCCATTAAAAGAGAGATTGACATGTATTTGGGCCGCTGACACGTATGCCTTCCTTTTCAATGTTTGTCGGTGAAGGTAAAAGGATGGAGGGAAAGGAAACTGGGGAGGCGGGAGAAAAATGCAACCGCCCTCGCCGCACCATGATTATCACATCTTCTCTGTGTCGGAAAATTTTACTTCAAACGCCTTTGTCTACTGTGGAAGTGGAAATCAAATTGATAAGGAGAAGATCAAAGGTGCTGTTGTTGGGGTGGTAGGTGGTGCCCAGTGATGGAAGGTGCAATGCAGGTAGAAGTAGATGTTTTATGTGTGGATGATGATGTTGGTTTTTGACGAGTAGATTCACGGTTTCATCCCTATAAATAATTCAAAACCGTTGCTATCTATTATCTGTTTTATTTTCCAAGTTCAAAGGGAAGGAAAAGAAGTAGAAAGAGAGAAAGAGAAGAGATGTTGAGAGAGAGAGAGAGCAATGGATGCGTTACTTGCTTCCTGTTCCACCGAATGTCATTGCCCAGCGTTTCTGAGGTTCAATCGTTCAACCCGACACTCTGGTTACTAATTTCATTCACCTTCATTTTGAATTTGGAGTTTTACTAATTGTTTTCTCACATCACGAACCCGAATATATATTCATTAAATCTCAGTTACTAGATGTGTTACAAATATACATGTTGTAAATAGCACGGAATTTGAAACAAAGAAACTCAAGATCAAAAGAATGATTATTGCTATGAAAGTGATTTACAAAGAATTCGGAAGAATCAACCACTCTCTACCGAAGCCCTTAAACCTTCTTTACTAATCTATACAATAGAAGTAACTAACTCCTAACAACCACATATTACACTATGACAATTACACCCCTCTTACAATAGAAACATTACACCTTCAGTCCCTTGACTAATGAATCATTAAGAACATGTCAACAAAAACTTGACATATGCCTACAGGAAAATCACATCAAGACTAATTGCATCATCACTATATATAACAATCTCCACCTTGATGAGCAATGAATGAACAACTAAGGAACTAAGAGTTGTTTGACAACTCTGAATGATTAAGTGCTAAACTAATAAGAGTTCTGAATCATTAAGTGCTGAACCATTAAGAGGTCTGTCCCATTAAAAGCTAGTATATCATTTAACTATTCAAATGCAAATGTCTGACAATTCATATAAGAGGTCTTAATCATTGAGCATTAGACCTCTTAATCATTCAGCACTAGGATAATGCTTACCATCCAGAGGCAAATGTCTGAACTATTCAGACATTTGCTCGTGAAACAAACAGTCTAAACCATTAAGTGCTGAACTATTAAGACATTTGAACCATTAAGAGGCTGCCAAACAACCCCTAAGTAATGTGCAGTATTCTCAAACAAAACTCGAACTTCTCCCCAGGCAAACACTTAGTCAACATATCAGCTACATTGCCTTGTATCTACATACTCCACCTGGATAGATTTAGAGCTTAATAAATCTCTAATCCAGTGTAACCTTACACTAATATGCTTTGACCTTTCGTGAAAATCTTGGTGCTTAGATAATTGAATAGCCCCCATGTTATCACAATGCATAACAACACCATCATTAGACAAACCCATCTCACTAACAAACCCTTTTAACCAAAGAGATTCCTTGTCGTATCCTGTTTCTCCTCATCAGTATTAGGAGAATCTCCACTTGACAGCTTGAAATGCATGCCCAAAGGTGTGACTACTGCTTTAGTTTTATCCATAAAGAACTTTTTTAACACCTTTATCAGATTGGAGGTTTGAGATAATCTTTTGACACCACTCATCCTATCTCTAGTGATCTCCATACTAAGGATTTCTTAGCCTCTCCCAACTGTTTCATTTCAAACTCAATCATTAACATGAACTTTGTTTCTTCAATTTGCAGTTTATCTTTACAAGCAATAAGCATATCATCTACATAAAGTAGAAGATATACAAACTATACCCTACAATATTCCTTGAAATATACACATGAATCATACTCACTTCGACTGAACTCATGAGCTATCATGCATCCATCAAACCTCAAATACCACTGTATAGGTGATTGTTTTAGCCCATACAATGATCTCTTGAGCATACACACTTGCTTAGTTTGACCTTCAACTTCAAAACCAGGGGTTGTTTCATATATATCTCCTCATCATGACTACCATGTAAAAAGGTTGTTGACATCCAGTTGTTCTAGTTCCATATTATAGGCTGCAACCATAGCCAGCACAATCCTTATGGAAGTATGCTTACAACTGGGGAAAATATCTCATTATAGTATATCCCAGTCCGCTGAGTAACCCTTTTGCAACTAACCTAGCCTTATATCTGAGACCTTCACCTGGCATACCTTCCTTGATTTTAAACAACCAATTACAATCCAACAACTTATGCCCTTTTGGTCTATCAACCAACACCCAGGTTTGATTCTTCATAAATGAGTTCATCCCATCCTTCATTGCCTCCAGCCACTTCACCTTATTAGGAGAAATCATCACATCTTCATATGTCACTGGTTCACAAGTACTTTCTTCCTCTGCAACACTAAATACATATGCAGACATATCATCCCTATATCTTGCAGGCTGAACAATTTGTCTCCTGGGTCTATCAGTAGCAATATTATGATGAGCTGGTTGAGGGAGATTTGCTTGCCTTTGTGAGCTTTCAGGCTGACCAGAATTAAATATATCACTAGACTCCTCATCCCATGGGAACTCCAACTCAACTTGTGCACTTTTACTAATATCTTCTCTACTCATTGAATTGGCCATAACATCTTTATACATAACATTCTCATCAAAAATTATATTTCAGCTGACTATAACTCTTGGACTATCTTTATCCAGTCTCTACAGCCTGTAACCTTTGACACCACCAGGGTATCCAATCATCACACACTTGAGAGCTCTGGGGTCCAGCTTACCCTGACTAACATGAAAGTAAGCTAAACACCCAAACACCTTAAGATTGTCATAGCTTGTGGGAGACCCTAACCATCTCTCTATCGGCACCATCATATCAATTGCTGAAGAAGGAGTTTTGTTCACAATGTACACAACTGTCTTTAAAGCCTCAGCCCAGAAGGTTTTGGGTAGGCCAACCCCTATCAACAAACATCTAACTCTTTCTAGTAGAGTTCTGTTCATACGTTCTACCAACCCATTTTGTTGTGGGGTTCCTGGGACTGTCAAATGTCTATCTATTCCACATGATCTACACAAGTTGTTAAACTCCCCATTACAAAATTCCAAACCATTATCTGTTCTTAACTTCTTTATCTTTCTTTTAGTTTGGTTTTCAACTAGCACCTTCCATTCCTTGAATTTCCCAAATATCTCAAACTTGTGTTTTAAGATGAACACCCACACACGCCTTGAGTAATCATCAATTATCTATAGGAAATAAGAGGCTCCACCTAGTGACAAGCTCCTAGTAGGCCCCCACAGATCTGCATGTATATAGTCCAGAATTCCTTTGGTTCTATGTACACTTTTTGAGAACTTTACTCTCTTAGCCTTTCCCATAATGCAGTTTTCGCAAGTGCCAAACTCACAAATACTAAGGTTCTTTAACACACCTTGCCTTTTTAACTCCTGCAGTCCTTGATGACTAACATGACCTAGTCTTTTGTGCCATAACATGGCATTTGAACTTTCTACAACATCTGAGGTTGAGGCAAGTTCAATTGACACTTTACCATCCAAGGTATATGTGTTATTACCTCTACGTGTTCCTGTTAACACTACTAATGACCTTTTTATGATCTTGGCTTTCCCATCTCTTAGGCTTACATGATACCTTTTACTTTCAAATACACCTAGGAAAATCAGATTCCTCTTTAACTCACGAATGTATCGTACACCATGTAGATCAACTACGGTTTCATTTTCTAACTTGATAGTTATAACCCCTATACCTTTAACAGAACAAGGCCTATCATCACCTAAGTGAACCATACCATGGTCCTTTAATTCCAATTCTTTAAAGAATTGCTTATGAGGGGACATGTGATAAGAACACCCAGAATCTAAGATCCATACCTGTTGTGACTCAGCATTGGACACTGCTAGGACATCCGCACTCTCATAACCATCTTCAGGGTCATTCTGAGTACAACTATTTTGATTCTTCACCTTTATATATTCAGCTTTCTTCATTTTCCATTTTGGACATTCTCTTTTCAGTAGTTTGTCCGAATTACATACAAAGCACCTTAGCTTTCCCTTTGATTTGTACCTCAATCTAACATTCTTGTTCTTGTTTAGCCTTTGTTCACTTCTTCCTCTCACCACGAGGCCTTTGGAGCTTTCTTTCTTCATGTCACCTCTTTTATGCAACTCTTTGGAGTTCATTGCTGAGACTACCTCTTCCATTGACAGGCTCTCTCTTCCAAACATCAAAGTATCTATAAAGTGTTCATAAGAGACCAGAAGCGATGATAGGAAGATGATTGCTCTATCCTCATCATTGATTTCTACTTTGATGTTCTCAAGATCTAACAAGATCTTGTTGAACTCATCAATATGATCTTCGAGTGATTTTCCTGTGGACATATGGAAAATGTACAATCTTTTCTTCAGGTACAAGCGATAAGCTAGTGATTTAGTCATGTATAACCCTTCCAACTTCGTCCACACACTCACTACTGTCGTCTCCTTTGAAACTTCACTAAGAACCCTATCTCCAAGACTTGGAACCATCGCACTGTGAGCCTTTTCCATCACTTCCTTCTTTTCTTTATCCGACATCGTCGCAGGTAGTCCGGCTTCCCCTTTCAACGCGTCGACCACTCCCTGATGAACTAATAGCGCTTTCATCTTCAATTGCCATATAAATCATTTGACCGTCGAATTTCTCGATATCAAACTTTGCAGAGTTCACCATCCTTCAATCAGTGTTCGTTCTTCTTTGATTGATCGAGCCAAGGCTCTGATACCAATTGTTGTAAATATCACGGAATTTGAAACAAAGAAACTCAAGATCAAAAGAATGATTATTTCCATGAAAGTGATTTACAAAGAATTCGAAAGAATCAACCAATCGCTTCCGAACCCTTAAACCTTCTTATACTAATCATATAAAATAGAAGTACTAACTCGTAACAACCACATATTGCACTATGACAATTACACCCCTCTTACAATAGAATTATTACAACTTCAGTCCCTTGACTAATTAGTCATTAAGAACATGTCAACAAGAACTTGACATATGCCGACAGGAAAATCACATCAAGACTCATTGCATCATCACTATATATAACAACACATGTTAGTGTTCTTGATTTGCTATTAAGGAATCACTTTTGTAAAAAAATAATATGGCACAATAGATGTGAGCATGGCACTTGAATTAGCAGCTCTTCCTCAAACAACAACTGATCAAGAAATGATTGCAGCAAAAAGACCATTGCTGGAGTCATTAGGTATGTTCTTATCCCTTACCTACGACCCTTAAAATATTTATGCATTCAATTATATTAAACTACTTTAGATAATATGCGTTCTGCAAAGCAGGTTGTTTATCATTATTCTTTTCTAAACGAGTTGTATTTGATCAAGATTGTAGCCATTTGTAGAAACAAAAACATCCTCAAAACAGCTACAACACTAGCATGCTTTTTGGAAGGAAATCGTCATGCTTGTTGGAAGTAATATATTTTGGATATTAGAAAGATAGCCATGCAAATGACGATTATATTATGCAAATCAATTTCTTTATCATCATCCTTAATTAAAGGAGTACATTTGTCTATTTAACCAAGATTGTAATCATCAACAATCAAGTCATGATCACGTTATATTACCGCTTTTAGTACCTAAACTATAACAAGGCATGCGCTAACTTCAAACTAAATCAAATCATCGCCGCAATATGGCGGTGGGAATAAAACTAGTTACATTAACTATCAAATATAGTCATAAGTATTAAAGTTATTAAATACCCAAACTGCCCTTAGAAATTATTAAATAACAATAACAATAATAATAATAATAATGATAATAATAGTAATAGTAATAATAATAGTAATAATAATAATAATAATAATAAGAAGAATAAGAATAATAAGAAAGAATAAGAATAATAGTAATATTAATAATAATATATATATTATTATATTATTATTATTATTATTATTATTATTATTATTATTATTATTATCTATTATTATCATTATTATTATTATTAGGATTATTGATTATTATTATTATTATTATTATTATTATTATTATTTATTATTATATTATTATTTTATTATTATTATTATTATTATTATTATTATAAGTATGAAAATACTTAGTAATTGTATACTTAAATATTTAAATAAGATTACTCTATGCAATATTTAGCTATAAAATTATAAATAGTAAATATAAAGTAATATTATTATTATCATTGCAGGATCGGGTTTTGTCACTTAACACTTGTTTTTCTCTCAAACTCACTTATAATAGTCACTCAAACAAGATGAAGCAACGTCTTTAGCAAGAGTTGATAGTAATATAATAAGTAACAACAAGCAGAAATATTTTCAAGGCACTTGTATATATTATTTCTCAACTCAAGATTACAAGACACTTACAAGCATACTACAAGAGTTACAATGAGAAACTATATATACTAGATCCTACAGCCGGTTATACTTGATACCAGCTGGAAACCTAAGACTAAAGCATATACTACAATGCTATAGTTAAGGTATCTTAGATAAAGTATTATCTAAGATATGGTAGTCATGACATGTCCATGACTTACCTTTTGTCACCAACTAAAGATGGCAACTGTACTTAACATGAAAAGGTAAACAGTAGATTAAAGTATGGTCAACTACATGGCTTTTGAGAAAACGCCATGCAGTATCTCAGAGATTTGCAGCGGACTGTCAGACAGACCATACTTATGTCTACTGGATAATAGAAGTGTTCTTCCGAAGGTTAACTGGCTTCGGAAGAACAAGTTCTTCCGAAGCCACTTATACTTCGGAAGATGCTTCTATGCTTCCGAGGCTTTAAGGACTTCTTTATTCTTCGGAAGTTGACTTCAGAACTTTGTCTTCAAGTCTTGAACCTTCGGAAGTAGTTTCTTTACCTTCGGAAGTTGGAGTTCTCCTTCGGAAGTGTATTTTACACTTAGACTTCGGAAGAACTCTTTCTTCCTTCGGAAGTCCCACACTTGGCTTCGGAAGACCTTTGCATGTAGTACTCAAAATCTTCTAAGTGATATTGTTTTGGTTGCAACAGCCTCTTATGATCCAACAAACTCCCCCTAGGCTGATGCTACCAAAACTTCACTTATCTCTACTTCTCAAAGTTTTCAGCACAAGGGATAGAAGATATTTGTCTGTCTCTTTGTTCTTCCCGGAAGTGGTGCTGAGAAGCTTGTACAAGTCATTCGTGGATAGGAGATCCAGTCTATCACTTTGAATGACGTGTACCCTTTGTTGTGACCCCCTGAAGAGAGTTAGTTGACGGGAGTTGTAGTCATACTCCCATCTAACTATGGACTCAAGTTCAGGACCTTCAACCATTTGAAGAAAGGCTTTGCCTTTGGTTGCTGATCCTTTCCTTTGCTCCTCCTTTCTCAGTTTTGACTCCTCTTCGACCTTGCTTCTTGCAGTGAGCTCGGCCATGTGAAGGCTGCCTAATGATTTCTGATGTGAGCAGCTACTTCGGAGTTTGAGGGGTTGGAGAATGGTTTCTCTGCTAACTCAGCAATATCAAATCTGCTTAAGTGTAGCAGAGATGAGGCATTCAGCCTGTTAGTCTCACCATTCTCTCTTCAACAACAAAGTTGTGAGAAGAGTCTTCGAACCTCCACTGGACTATCTTCTTTCTGGGTACAAGAGATTGTCTTGGTACCCTATCTCCTTTCTTTGTGTCCAGCAGAGTCACCAGCCTTCTCCTCAGCTCTTTTCTTCCTCATTTAATGTATCTGAATTGAGGCCAAAGAGTCTTGCGGCTTGGTCCAAAGTTCCTCTTGGTAGATCAAGAAACTCATCTCTTGTGAGGGAACTTGAGGATCCATCAACATAAGTCAGGTTGACTGTATCCTCCTCACAAGAGATGTCGCTCAGAGTAGTGCAGTTGATGAGCTTGGTTTTGATCTCCTTGAATTCCTCCATTGAGAGATGTTTAGAAGGCTGAGGGGATGGTTTGATTGGTTGTTGGGTAGGTTTAGGAGGTTGGGTTCTGGGTAAGGCTTTAGGTTGGATGATGGGTAGTTTAGGTGGTTGAGGTGAGGGAGTTGGTAGATGGGAAGGTGTAGGTTCAGGGGTGAAAGGTTCAGGTTCAGTTTTGATTGGGAAGGGAAAGGGTATTGGTTCAGGTTGATGTTGGGTTTGGATATTTGGCTGAGAGGTGGCTTTGAAGGTCATCCCCTGTCCCCTTCTATACATCTCCTTTCTTCTCCCTGCACGAATGTCAGCCTTGATGTCACTGACATGTCGTTGCAGGGTCTTTTCAGACATTGGACCCACTTGCCTGCCAGAGAAGCCGTGAGCTTTAAGATAGTTCTTCATCCAAGCTTTGTCACCTATCTTCTTGGCGGCAGACAGTCCAGCCTCTTCTTCCTTCTTCTTCTTCACCACCAGCTTCTCCCTTGCAGCTCTCTTTCTCTCCTTCTCCATTTGATCTTGCTCTTTGTTGAAGAGCCACAAGATCGTGTCATTGTTGTGTGGAGATAACTCATCTTGAGAGAATCCTCTGGAGAGTAGGAAAGTGATCCTTTCTCTCCTGAGCTGCAGATCAGCTTCTCTCTTTTCTCAGCCTTTCTTCTTCTAAGGCCAACCTTGCTTCTTCTTCTTTTTGCTGTTTTTGCAGCAAGGTTGCCTTTTCTAGCTCTATCAGCTCCTCTAATGGTAGCAGGAGTACATCTTCCGAGGCAGCTCCTAGACTGACTAGTCTATCAATTACCTCCACCCTTCTTCTATTGTTGATTGCCTCTTGGTTGGCTGCAGCTGCTTTTGAACTTGCAGCTAACAGTTTCCCAGTTGGCAGTCTTCCTTTCCTTTGAGTTTCTCCAGCCTTTCTTCTTCCAGAAGCTCTTCCGAAGTCATCTTCCTTTTACCTTTAATGTCTTCGGAAGTGCTAGACTTTGGTGGTTCTTGGGTAGAAGACTCAGGTTGGGTGGTGGAGGTAGGAGCTGAGGTCAATGCAGATGTAATGGCTAGTGGTTGGCTGAGAAAATCCTCCCTATTAACCTCAGATGCAAGTTCCAGAATTGCATCTGTGACTATTAGATCATCGGAAAGAGAGAACAGTCCTTCCGCAGCAGCAATTTCAGCTTCGGAAGTTTGAGTTGGTTCTTCCGAGGCTTCAAATTGTGCTTCGGAAGCCTGTGAAAACACACCTTCTGTCCCAACTATTTCAGTTGCTGGGCCATCAGTCCTAGTTTCCCCTTCGAAATCAATCTCAGGTTCCACTTGGGCCTTAGGTTGACCAACTTCCTCAACAGTGGTAGGAGGTGCATTCAACCTTTGAAGCTCTTGAGCTCCAAAGTATATCACAGACATATCTGGACTGGGTTGATCAATGAGGGACTCTAAAAGGAACTTGTTGAAGATCCTATTTAGATCCTGAAGCATCCTTTGATCCACTTGAATCACAACTGGAGGAGGCTCAGGGAAGATGGTGGTTTGTTGTTTTGAGCTCAAAGAAGTGAGAGCTTGACTGGTGGAATCCTGTCTTTGACTTAGTTCCTCAACATTCTCCCCCTTTTTGGTAGCATCATCTTGAGAGGTAGATGAGCTAGAGGAAGAGGTCAAGGAGACTTGAACGGGTACATGCCTAACAGATCTCTCAATCTGTTTCTCAGCTAGTTTTACCTTGAGATTTCAATCTCAAGTTGCTGAGTGGCAGACCTATCCTCTAAAGTCTTAACCTTTGATTCAAGGTTTGAGACTTTAGAAAGTAGGTCTCTTATTGTGAGTTGCAGTCTTCCCTCATCTTCTTTGGAAGAATCACGGGGAGATGAGGTAACATACCTAGTATGTTCATCCTCACCACCAGATGTGGTTTCTTGGCACCCTGGTTTCCCTTGCACAATGATGTCTCTTTCAGAGGCATCATAGGGCATGGTTGCCGTAGATTCAGTCTGACTATCGTTACCACTGTCCTGAGGATCCAATGAGGCTCCTTCAGTAGTGGCAGCTGAATCTACATGAGTCCCCTCCACATCAGTGGGACTCACCTCAGTGGGCTTTGCTGGTGTGGGCTAGAAACAAGAGGTTTCTCTAGGCTCTGTTGATCCTTAATGGGGTGTTGTGGATCAACTTCATTGCCTTGGAGAGACATAGTCTCTTCACCAGCTCCGGTCAATAGGTCAGTAAAAGAGAAGGAATGAAGACCTAAAGACCCGGGACTTTGATCAATGTCAAAAGGCATTGAACTGTCCCTTGGTGGCTGCTCAGGGGAGTGTAGAGACTCACCCTGAGGGCTATCAGCTGGGGTTATGGGCTCATGGGTCTGAGACTGAGGAGACTCAAGACCCATATTGAGGTCAATAGTGAAGGATTGGGGGACCTCTGGCTGAGTGGGAGCCCCTTGTTCCACTCTAGCCTTTTTGGTTTGAAGAGGAGGGGCTTGTTCAATCAGAGTAGATTGAACAAGGGTTCGTTTGGTTCGTCTCTGATAGGTGACTTTTATTGGTGGAGAAGGTAGATTTGGAATGGTGAGGGTTGTTGCTGGTGTGGGTTCATCACCTGTGGGGATAACAGGGATGTCACCAGGAGCCATTGGCTCAATCATACCTGGGAAGTAGTGCGGTATCCCTTCCAGTGTAGTTGGTAGACACTCTCTTCAGTACTTTGAAGATAGTCGGCCTCATCTGAGGAGCAGATAGAGCAGCTGAACAGACAAGCTTACTCTGATCTAGCTCGCAGTTGATTATGTGCTGTAGAAATCTGGGATACATAAAGAATGTGTCCCTTTGCAGATTTCCCATGAGATTAGTCAGCACAAACCTGGAGTAGTTGAAGCGCAAGCCTTGTACCAACCCATGAACTAGGCACCCGAGTTCATAGGGAATTTGATCCCAACCCCTGATTTGTTAGATAAGCAGTGGAGAACCACATGTAGCAGGAACTTCCACTTGTATGAGAAGTTGAATTTGTAGACTGTAGACCTGCTGACATCTCCACCGTATCCCATTTGGAGATAAGAGTTATCTAACTCAGACTTGGGGAATTCCGTCGGTGCGCCTTCATCATGGAGCTCAAGATGCTCCCTGATGATTTGTTCAGTAACGACCAACTCTTGGCCACATACACTTGACCTGATAGCACGAACCCCATTTAGGGTTTCAACCCGACTATTTGCCCAGAATTCGGACATTTGGTTGGTGTAAATGGTCGGGTTTACAGTCAGTGCTGTGTAATATGAAGATTGGGCTAGGAAAGAGATAATATCAGAGAAGTCGGCATCCCTTGAGGAGTCAAGGAGTGCGACTTGGTTGTGCTGAGGGTTTAGAGCCATTTGGAAAGGTAGCAGAGGAAAAGTTCTTTGAGAGAGAGGTAAATTGGTGAAGAAGAAAGCTTTTAGGGCAGTGAATTTGGTAAAAAGAGTGTAAGTGATTAACCGGAAGTATTTAAATGGGTGAAATGGCGGTTTAAAGGGTGGTTTGGATAAGATGATGTGAGGGTTCAGAGGATGATGTGACAGGGGCGGTAAGGTTAAGCCATTTAAATAATCCGACATCATTAACAAAATCTTTACTTTTTACAGAGTGGGGCCCAAAAGATTTCCGTTACACAGTAAAATCCTTCTTCCGAGTATAAGGTATTTCCGAAGGTAAAGTTCCGAAGGCAAATGTATTTCCGAAGGTAAATAAATTGCTTCCGAAGATACATGTTGCTTTCAAGTGGAAAGTATTAAGTGCTTCGGAAGTAGATCTGAGATTACCTCAATCGCTTCTTCCGAGACTTAGTATACTTCCGAGAAGAAAATTATCCTATGAGAAATTTGCTTCGGAAGTTATGCTAGATATCTTCCGAAGGCAAGTTTCTCTTCGGAAGAACTTATACTTAGTTAAATAAGAAAGGATCTTTTGTAACAGGGCTTAGATTGTATTGACATAAGACTTTACATATTGAAAAGGTTTTCAAATGAGATTGACTAGTCAATGTTTATCATCCCAATAGCTGTAATAAGATACTTAAATCTTTGTTCATCAAATGCTTTGGTGAACAGATCAGCATATTGTTCATTTGAATTGACTTTGACTAGTTTGATAAGATTTTTCTCATGAATATCTCTAATGAAATGATACCTGATGTCAATATGCTTTGTCTTTGAGTGCTTCACTGGATTTTCTGTGATGGATATAGCACTGTTGTTGTCAATGTGGATAGGAGTGCTCATGAAGTTGAATCCATAGTCAATCATCTGGTTTTGAATCCACAGCAGCTGAGCACAGCAACTTGCAGCAGCAATGTATTCAGCTTCAGCAGTTGATGTAGAGACACAGGATTGCTTTTTGCATTGCCATGAGATGATCCTTCCACCAAGAAATTGACATCCTCCTGATGTTGATTTCTTGTTGATGTTGCAGCCACCATAATCACTGTCAGAGTATCCATAGAGATTAAAATCACTATTTCTTGGATACCAGAGACCTAACTTAGGTGCTCCTTTGAGGTATCTGAGGATTCTCTTGACAGCAATTAGGTGAGACACCTTCGGAGCAGCCTGATATCTTGCACAAATGCAAGTTGCAAACATGATATCAGGTCTACTTGCTGTAAGATACATCAGAGAACCAATGATTGCTCTATACTGATGTTGATCAGTATCCTCCCCCTCAGAGTCAGGGCATAAATCATGGTTTCTGGGTATGGGTGTCTTTGCTGCTTTACAATCCTTCATATCAAATCTCTCTAAGATGTCATTGACATACTTAGATTGATTGATGAAAAACCCTTCCTTCAGTTGCTTTACCTGAATTCCAAGGAAAAAGTCCATTTTTCCCATAGAACTCATTTCGAACTTCTTCTTCATAATGCTCTCAAAGTCTTTGCACATTTGGTCATTTGAAGAACCAAATATGATGTCATCGACATAGACTTGAACTAGCAAAATGTCTTTCCCAGACTTTCTGATAAAGAGAGTCTTGTCAATGGTTCCTCTAGTGTAGCCGTTCTTCAGAAGAAATTGAGACAATGTCTCATACCACAGCCTAGGTGCTTGGTGCAGCCCATATAGAGCTTTATCCAATTTGCACACATAGTTTGGATGCTGTGGGTCTTCAAATCCTGGAGGCTGGCATACATAGACTTCCCTATCTATATCCCCATATAGAAAGGCACACTTGACATCAAGCTGGTAGACAGTGAAATTCTTGGATGCAGCATAAGCAAGGAAGATCCTAACTGCCTCAAGTCTTGCAACAGGTGCAAAGACATCAGTATAATCAATTCCTTCCTCTTGAGTGTATCCTTGAACCACTAGTCTTGCCTTGTTCTTGATAATCAAGCCTCTGTCATCTCTTTTATTTCTGAAAACCCACTTGGTGCCTATAGGTACTTGACCAGATGGTAGCGGACATAGGTTCCAAACCTTCTGTCTTTTGAATTGAAGCAGCTCCTCTTGCATTGATTCAACCCAGCTACTATCCTTTAAGGCATCTTCCACCTTCTTGGGTTCCATTTGGGATAAGAAGCATGAGTACAGGCAGACATTCCCATTGTGAGTTTGTCCCCTTGTTCTCACACCCTCAGAGACTTCCCCTATGATGTTTTCAGCTGGATGAGTATTGTGAATTCTAAGTCTTGGAATCACCTCCAGCTGCAAAGATAAGTCCAAGTTGGACATATTTTGCTCTGGAGCTTGAATACTTGGTCCAGCTGCTGTTTCAATCTCATTCAATGAGGACTGATTGAATGAAAGAAAGAGAAACATCATCATTTCTTTGCTGTGAAGCATCATTAACAGTTGCCTGTTCCTTCAAAATGCTGCTTCCATCAGCTTGGTGTTGTGTAGGATCACCTGAGGAGACTTGAGATCATCAGGTGAGTCCCTTGTTGAAGTTCCACTATTTCTTGAAATGGTTATACTGTCAGATCTTTCAATAGTAGGAACTTGATTTGTTGTTCTTGGAGAACTTGGAGCAGGTCTGGGAAGCTCAAATAGTTGATCTTCATCAGAATTCCTTGAGCACCTGTTCCAGCTGAAACATTCTCACAAGATGGTTTAGAATAGTTTGGAAACAATTCTAAATCAAAAATATGATCAGGGCCATTCCCCCTAACACAAGGAGTGTGCTCATTAACTACAATGTTGGAGGATTCCTCAAATTGTTGGTTTTTAATGTTATAAACCCTGTAAGCTTTAGAGTGGGAGGAATATCCAACAAAGATGGCATCATCTGACTTTTCAGCAAATTTTGCTAAATTGTCTTTTGTGTTAAGTATGGTACACCTGCTGCCAAAGGACCTTAGAAAGCCAATGAACGGTGGCCTCTTGTTCCATAGCTCATAAGGGGTTTTCCATGTGGCTTTACTACAAGAACTCTGTTCTGCACATAGCATGCAGTGCTGACTGCCTCTGCCCAGAATGTTAGAGGCAGCTTTGAATCAGCTAACATAGTCCGAGCAGCCTCAATAAGTGTCCTATTTCTCCTCTCAGCAACACCATTTTGTTGAGGAGTTCTAGGAGCACTGTATTGTCTGGCAATCCCTTTTGAGTTACAGAATGAGTCAAGAACAAAGTTCTTAAACTCAGTCCCTTGATCACTTCTGATTATTTTAACCTTGTGATCAACTTGATTTTCTATTTTAAGAATAAAAGATTTTAAAGTTTCAGCAGTTTCATCTTTAGTTCTTAAAAAGAATACCCATGTAAATCTAGTAAAATCATCAACTATCACAAGGCAATATGATTTCCTTCCAATGCTCATTATACTTGTGGGACCAAATAGATCCATGTGCAATAAGTGTAATGGAGTAGTGATAGAGTTAACAACTTTGGATTTATGAGAAGACCTGTGTTGTTTCCCTTTCAGGCAAGCAACACAGTTATCTTTGCAGAAAAATTCCTTTTTAGGCAAACCATGTACCAAGTTATTTTTAGCCAATTTATTCATTGTCTTAAAATTGACATGACACATTCGTTTATGCCACAGTGTTGACTCATCACTATCAGCTTTGAAAGAAAGCATGATACTTCTCCCATTGGGGAAGCATTGTTCATATCAAGCTTGTACATATCCCCTCTCCTGGGAGATCTAAGAAGCACCAATTCCTGAGGAATTGTCATCCCAGGTTTGAGGATGATGCACTCATGTTCTGTGAAAAGCATTTGATGCTTTTGATCACAAAACTGAGAAACACTTAACAGGTTGTGTTCAAGCTGTTTGACAAAATTAACTTTGTCAACTTTTAGTTTTCCATTGGATATACTTCCTCTGCCAGAAATATATCCTCCGGCCTCACCTCCAAACTGGACAGGACCTCCATCATAATGTTGAAATTGTTGAAGGAGAGATCTGTTTCCTGTCATGTGCCTGGAGCATCCACTATCTACTATCCAAATGTTGTTATTCTTGTCATATGGATGTCCCTGCACATAAGGTGAGAAAATTAGTTTTGATTGGAAACCCAAGCCTTTTGGTCTTGGGTTCTTCCAATGAAAGTGACATGATTGAACCAAAGTTTATGCATGGGGGTTCAATGGATGTCTTTGAAGAAGAGGTTTGGGCTACAGCATCTTCCTTGATCTTCCATTCCATCCCTTGGTTGATCATAGAAGATGAGCTTGATGAAGCTTTTGCAGCTTGGCATTCTTCCGAAGCTTCTTTCTTTTCGGAAGAGACCTTCACCACCTTTTCTTCCGAAGCAGTCTTCTTCTGGGATGGTTTCAGGGGAACTCTTTTGTGAGTCTTTGCAGCTTTTACTTCCGAAGCCTTTTTCTCTCGGAAGAAGAGTTTTCTTCCGAGACAAGCCTTGCTTCGGAAACAAGCTTTCCCTTTTTCAACACTTGAACCATCTGATATGGTCCAAATGTGAAACCTTCCCTGACTCCTTCTCTTTTAACATTATTTGCATAATGTGTGCTAGCAGGATTGTAATAACAATCTTTAGCCATGTGATTTTGCAAACCACACATTATGCATGCAATGTTAATTTTCTGGGAATTGGAGGGTTGCTGTTTCTTGTTCTTTTTCTCCTCATCAGCAACCTTTCCCTTTAACTTCTGATCCTTTGGTAGGACAGGAGTACTGGTATTATACTCCTTTCCTGAATCAGAAGGTCCAACCACCTGGAATCCTGCTGATATGAATACACCCTTTTGCTTTGGGTCTATCTTCAGCTTGGATTCAGCCACCTTCTTGGCAGTTTTTCTGGCTGCTTTAGCCCTGCTTCTTCTGGCTTTGGTGGTCAGAGATTGATCATCATTGGTCTGGGAGGGCTCAATTACCTGTTCCTTCCCTGTGATGGTCATGGTCTCCACAGTTGCATCACTCTTTGACTCTTTACAAGGTGGGTCAACAGATGGAACCTCTTGCTCTTCAGTACCACATCTTGGTTGTCTTACAGACTCATAAGAGTGTGGTGGAGCAATTTCATTGGTTCCCAACCCACTTTTGTTTTGATAACAAAGTTTGGAGTGAGAGGATGATGCAAGTATGGCTTGGAAGTTTTGCTCAGCAATAGCATACTTCCTGGCTTGAGCCTCAGCTGTGACAAGCTGGGCTTGAGCCTCAGTCAATTTGGATATTAAATCCTTGATTTGAGTCTTGTAGTTGGTGTGTTCATGTTTTAAAAGAGATACAGTTTTCTCTAACTCCTCAATTTTCTTTTGGTAGTCAGATTCAGCTCTTTTAAAATCAGATTTTAGCACATTTAAAGACTCAATATCGGATTTAATTTCCATATTGTAGTCCTGGTACAACTTAACCTTAGCAATACAAGCAGGGGTACAGAGATGTTCATATACCTTATTTTCATCTGTTCCTGCCATGAGTGCTTGAGCAGGAGTCACATCTTGAACCATAAAGCTCCAGTCAACTTCTTGAGCCATAGCTGCAGTTTCAGTTGACTTTCCATTGGGCTTTGGTGTAGAAGGATGTGTGGAGGCCTGTGAGGTTCCCGGGTTGGACTTGGGAGCCTTGCATTCCCTTGCAAAGTGGCCAAGCTGGTTACAGTTGTAACACTTAGCCTTGCTTTTGTCAAACCCAAACTTGCTAGTGATTGGGTTTTGAGGGAATTGCCTTCCAGTTCTCTTAAAGAACTTCTTCGCTCTGTAGGTAAGGAGAGCCATTTGCTGGACAATGTCCACATACTCTATGTCATCTGGACTAAAGCACTCAAGATCATCAAAGCAGAACTGATGATCATTGGAGTGTCCACTCCCTGAACAAACGCACAGCCCTCCTGAAAGGAGCTTTGCTGAGCTTGATGAGACCTTGGAGTCTCAGGGAATGTGATGTAAGGCCCAGATGACAAGATGGCTGCTGGGTGTATGACAGGTACTGCTGAGACTGTGGGATACCTGAGCCTTCAGCAACCATTAAAGCGTTGCTAGCAGGAAGGCTCAAGGGTGCTGCTTGCTTGGTGACCCTTTTTGCTTTCCATTTCCAAACGGTATCCATCTAGGATCCCATAGAGTTCGGTCATGGTGAGAGTGTTTAAATTCTCTGTTCTCTTAATGGAGACACAGTAGAAAGTCCACTCATTGGGTAGAGCACTCATGAACTTTCTGGTAAGGTCTCTTAGTTCTTGAGTGATTCCCACAGATTGGAGGGAGGAGATAAGATCCATATACCTGAAGTATTGCTGGCTAAAAGTTTCTCCAGCAACATAGGTGAAGTTCTCGAACTGCTGCTTCAGTGAGTCCTTCTTTGAATCATTAGAGCTCGAGTACATCTGAGCAAGTGCATCAAAGAGTTCTTTGGCTGACTTGCAATGCTCAAACCCCACCATGATGGAGTTTGGGATTGCAGTCATGAGAACAGTCATAGCATTGCTGTCAATGTCGAGCCTCTTCCTATCTTCATCGGAGTAGTCTTCGACATCCTTCTCGATCATGGCACCGTTTCCACCAGCAACTTTTGGCTTGTACGGGCCATTCACGATGGACTGCCACATCTTGCTATCCTGGTATCTGATGAAGCCTTCCATTCTTCTGCTCCAAGACCTGAAGTTTTAGGATCGATGATAGGAGCTTTGGTCATCGTTCCCATTTCGACTTCAGATTTGTTGAGGGCCATTTTTGAGTGAGGTATAAGGAGGAGTGAAAAACTGGTTGATTAGGATGGTAAGATCTACAATCAAGAGCCTAAAAAGCTCTGATACCAATTGCAGGATCGGGTTTTGTCACTTAACACTTGTTTTTCTCTCAAACTCACTTATAATAGTCACTCAAACAAGATGAAGCAATGTCTTTACAAGAGTTGATAATTATAATAAGTAATAAGAACAACAAGCAGAAATATTTTCAAGGCACTTGTATATATTACTTCTCAACTCAAGATTACAAGACACTTACAAGCATACAACAAGAGTTACAATGAGAAACTATATATACTAGATCCTACAGCCGGTTATACTTGATACCAGCTGGAAACCTAAGACTAAAGCATATACTACAATGCTATAGTTAAGGTATCTTAGATAAAGTATTATCTAAGATATGGTAGTCATGACATGTCCATGACTTACCTTTTGTCACCAACTAAAGATGGCAACTGTACTTAACATGAAAAGGTAAACAGTAGATTAAAGTATGGTCAACTACATGGCTTTTGAGAAAACGCCATGCAGTATCTCAGAGATTTGCAGCGGACTGTCAGACAGACCATACTTATGTCTACTGGATAATAGAAGTGTCTTCCGAAGGTTAACTGGCTTCGGAAGAACAAGTTCTTCCGAAGCCACTTATACTTCGGAAGATGCTTCTATGCTTCCGAGGCTTTAAGGACTTCTTTATTCTTCGGAAGTTGACTTCAGAACTTTGTCTTCAAGTCTTGAACCTTCGGAAGTAGCTTCTTTACCTTCGGAAGTTTGGTTCTCCTTCGGAAGTGTATTTTACACTTAGACTTCGGAAGAATCTCTTCCTTCGGAAGTCCCACACTTGGCTCGGAAGTCCTTTGCATGTAGTACTCAAATCTTCTAAGTGATATTGTTTTGGTTGCAACAGCCTCTTATGATCCAACAATCATTAGTCATTATCATTATCATGATCAGGAGAATTATCATAGCATTAGCAGGGAGGAGATGCAGGGCATTATCAGAGCAGGAGCAGGAGCGGATCATTAGCATTAGCAGGAGCAGGATCATTATCAGGGATCAGGATCAGGATCAGGAGCAGGGATCATTATCATTATCAGGATCAGGATCATTAGCATATCAGAGCAGGACATTAGCAGGAGAAGGATCATTAGCAGGTCGTAATTAGCAGGAGCAGGAGCAGGATCGCAGGAGCAGGATCAGTATCATTATCTGGAGCAGGAGCTTATGAGCAATTATCATTAGCAGGAATTAGCAGGAGCATTATCATTATCAGTATCATTAGCATGATCAGGATCATTATCATGAGAGACAGTATCATTATCAGAGAGGAGCAGGATCATTAGCATTATAAGGATCATTATCAGGATCATTATCAGGATCATTATCATTATATTATCATTATCATTATCATATATTATCATTATCATTATCAGTATCATTATTCATTATCATTATCATTTCATTACATTATCATTATCAGTATCATTATCATTATCATTACATTATCATTATCATTATCATCAACAGTATTATTATTTGTATTATTATTATTTTTATTATACTATTATGATTATATTTAATGAGTATTGTGATTATTTTTGAAAATATTTCAATAATATGTCATTAACTAACATATAATTTATAAATGTTAAAGTTACTAAATACCCAAGTATTATTACTATAATTAATATTAGTAATGATTATATCTATTGTTATTGTAATTATTGTTAAAATATATTATATAATATGTCATTAACTAAAAAATTAGTCATAAATATATAATTATTAGGTATCTAAAATGCCCATAGACAATTATTATTATTATTATATTATTATTATTATTATTATTATTATTATTATTATTATTATTATTATATTATATTATTATTATTTATTTTATTATTATGTATTTACTACTATCAATATCATTATTACTATTGTAAATATGAAATATTCAATAATGTTTGCTTAAGTATTAAGTAAGATAATACTTAATTTAAATAGTATTAATTATAAAATATAAATAATAAAACATTAATATAAATTATTATAAATACTATAATGTTAAATGTAGTAAATTAAGTAATCATGTTATTTAATAATGTATTAATAATATATGAATTGAAAGTAGTTTATTAAATATGGGAAAATAAGAATTATTGCATAGTTTATTGTATTATATGCTTAATAACTTTGTGTTAAGTGTCTTGAAATTTAAGTAAAATACAACGTTCATGTGTTCCTCATTAATCCTTATATATACACACACTATAAATATAGATGATATAAAAACATATTGATTTTGCATGATTTTACTTAATCTTCTTATATTATGTTATATATAGAAAAATTCAAATAAAATGGTTTTCCTTATAAAAAATACTCAGGAGGAGCTACTAATTTAAACATTTAAGTTAATAGTTACGACGATTACAGTTAAGCTTTTTAAATTTAGATATCTAGAACTTAAGTGAATATATATATATATATATATATATTATATATATATAATATATATATATATATATATATATATAATATATATAGGGGATGATTCCTGAGAAAACCAATAGTTATGTGAAAACCAAAGAAAACCAAGGAAAACAGTTACATAATTCATAAATTTTATTTTATTTTAATTGTTAAAAGGTTATTTAAGCATTTTTTACATATATGTTGAACATAAATACGAGAATGAAGAGTTTTACGTATACGTAGCACTATGTCGAAGGGAAAATGGTTACGTATACGTAACCTATATGTGACGTATGGTAAAACCATGCTACGGTTTTTCATTGATCCATACCTTGTTTATATAACACACACACAAATATAAGGGGTAGTGATAAAAAAATTACAAGT
Organism: Flaveria ramosissima; assembly: GCA_025215565.1. Classification (NCBI taxonomy): domain Eukaryota; kingdom Viridiplantae; phylum Streptophyta; class Magnoliopsida; order Asterales; family Asteraceae; genus Flaveria; species Flaveria ramosissima. Next base: position 45,085,616 of record CM046041.1, read on the forward strand.
TATGTGACCGATTTCATTGTTTCTCTAGTTTTCACATAACTTTGTGGTTTTCTTAGGATCCCTCCTCTATATATATATATATATATGTATATATATATGTATAATAATATATGTGTATATGTATATATATGTATATATATGTATATATATGTATATATATGTATATATATATATATGTGTATATATATATATATGTATATATATATATATGTATATATGTATGTATAATATATATGTATATATATGTGTATATATTAGTATATATATATATATGTATATATATGGTAAGAATAAATTTAACCTTTATCATACGAAAACTTTGTTAACTTTCAAAATTTATTTTTTTGTTAGAACAAAATTATTACATATATACATTTATATATTCTACTATATATGTGTACATTCGTAAACATAAAAAAGTTTACACTAGTATAAGTTACACACATACATCTATGAGTTACGTATATGTAACTATACAACTTACATGTATTTAACTCGTTCGTTATTGTTTATGTCTTTTGGGGTTTAAATTAAAAATATATAATGACCTAAAATTATGAGTTCAAAGTTTACTCAAACACACTAAGCATTAAAAAAATAATTTATAAATTATATGATTGGCTAGAAACGTTTTTCACGGTTTTTTATAATCATAATTTTCATTTTATCCCCTTTATATATATAATATTTTTAAATTATATAGATATGTAAAAACTAAATAAACGCGTATATATTTTGGACAATTAATAGTCTAATTATTCGAATTTTCTAGAATCACTATCCGAATTCTAATCCCTAAATTTTTGGATATTTTACATACACTAATTGAAATTAAAAAAGAAGAAATGCATATGCAAATCAAAATGTTGAATTGAATCTAAACTAAAATATAGTTACAACATTTTTTTTAACCTTCAAAATTTTTTTATACTTTTTCCTGAACTATAACGTAAATACAAAATTTTGTCCTTCTAAATTTGATTTAGTATTGCTAAGTTTGTAAAAAAGATCTTACGCATAATGCACTATTTATTCTGATGCACGTCTAACCTTGTTACAACATATTGTCTAACATATTTGTACTGCTATGATTTCTTTATATCAACTTCTTTCGAAATTGATTGTTGAAACTTTATTAAGAATTATATAATTTAAACACTTTGTAATGGGTTTAACTTGATTAAAGTGATGGCAATGATCACATGGGATGTCTAGTTAGTTTAGACCACTAAGTTCAACAAAAGGTGTTAATTATTAAAAATAAAATAATAATGTTTTGATATAGTTTATGACAAGTTATATTATTAGTTTTAATTTTTTATTTCTTACGATTCAATGGGGTCGATTCACGTCTAGCTTACATGACAATAATATTATTTTTGTGACAACAATAAACGTAACGGTCGTGCATAATAAATAAATGATGATGTTATGCGTACATTAATTTACACTTTTGGCTCAACTTTGATCATATCAAATAGGCTTCTATTGTGTAAAGTTAAAATTTTCAGATTGCTTATTTGGGTTCACTTACACTAGAAAAAAAAAATGATGGTTAGAGGAAGAAGAAGAAGTGATTGTGGTGGTTACGTCACATGATCACCAAGTGTGGGTCTCCATTTACCACAATATTAAGATTCACTTGCTTTACTTTCCTTTTAATTCATTAAATAAATGAACAAAATATCTACACATAAAAATATAATTTACTTTTCCCTTTAGCACAAATAAAACCAAATTTCTTCCAAATTAATAATAAACTATTATGTTCTCCTTCTTTATTTTATATATGTAATCAATAGTTATCTAGTATTATTGTTATATTTTTCTGCGTTTATGTAGCAAATTTTATACAATATCGTTAAGTTGCTGTGTTGTTTAAAAAATCATTTTAGTGGATAAGCATTCCTGTATGGAAGATATTATAACTTTAATAAATAAATATTAATTTGAGAACATTTTGTATTTAATAGATAAGCAATGTTTTGGTATGGATGGGTTTTGGTGTTATTTTCCATTGTGCCATCCAACTATGTTTGTGTGATCACTTAGTTTTTTCCACTTGTGGTCATTTTCACTAGAAAGCAAACATGATGTGTCTCCCTACTCTTTCAAGTACTAGAAATTTGGCCAAATGTTGTCCCCCTTCCTTGATCTAGGTCATGAAGATGATGTCCATGTCATCAGTTTTATTTAATCATATTATAAATGAATCTATTACTATACATACACAACATGTTCAATGATTTATGTTCTTTAGTTTGAAGAAAAAATATTGTTGATACATATGTACCTAGTTTAGGAGCTTAATGTAAATGTCTGTCATGTCTTACATATATGTAATGGATGAAATGAATAAAAATACAATATGTGATTGATGATTATAATATTTAATGTTTCATTGTTTATTGTGTAATGAAGTATATTGAACTAACTATATAGGTTTTTGGTGTTTGCATAGTTCTTAGTCAATAATGATTGAGAAACGTGTTCAAACTTGATCGTATGAAGTCTTCATGCGAATGGACCATGCTAATGGACCATACGCATGAATACTTCATGCTAATGGACCAGTCGCACACGACGAACCAGGAGACTGGATCAGTCGCACGATTGAGACATAAGATTGACTCAGTCGCACGACTGAACCTTCAGTCGTGCGTATGAATCAATCGCATGATTCAGTCGCACGACTGAACCATGCTAATGGTTTCAGTTGTACGATTGAAAACCTTAACCTATAAATACCACTTAATTCGTGGAAAAACGGAACACTTCAAGAATTTCGACACACATTCGTACCCTAGTCGTCCAGAGACTCTAGAGAGCCTGTTCCAAATTCATAGTTCGCAGTTGATCTTGTTCTAAGCGTTTTTAACGTTTCTTTAATCGTTAGATTGATCTGAACTGCGTTCTCACTGATTGGATCGCCAATCAAATAGGATTTCGTACTATTTGACCAGGTATATACGCATAATCAGTTAGTACTCCGTACATACACGGTCCTAACAAATATGGAATTAATATATGTGAATTGATCTTAAATGGTTACTTACGATAAATTAAGATGTCTACAAAGACACATGAAGTTTACCCACTGTTCACCTAGGGTTACATTTATGATTTGAACTACGTGTCATTACTAAAATGAATAACCATTTAATAATATATCAAATGCTAATGATTATTTATATACTTTTTAAATTATAAAATAATTTGTTTTTGATAAATAATTAAATCAATTTTTTATAAATTAATGACAGTTTAATTTATAATAAACATTAATTTTTCAATAACAAAAATATGAAAAAATATCAAGTTTTTAATACAAAGAACACTTAAAAATTGACATTGTTTGTAAAAAAAAATTTTAAATTTGAAATATTAAAAAACAATTTTTTAAAGTAAAAGTTTTTTTAAAAACGAAAGTTTGGGAAAATTATAATATATACTACTAGTTTTATTATAGTAGTTAATTGTACGTAATTTCAATCATATTTTATCTTATGAAATTATTTTATAATTTTCAAATATTAATATATATACTACTAGTTTAATATTTTAATTCAACATGTATAGTATACGTGTTTCTAAACTTGTTAAAACTATACAACTATAATAATTAAAAATCCCATTTAAGAATAACTTTTTACAAAGATTGCATAATTTTAATTAACTATAAGTTTATATACCAAAGTCTTTACTAATAAAATTTACGAAATACATAATATTTAGTAAATTTTGATTTACGAAATATTTGACAACAGGACTTAAGTTAATCTACACATGATCCGAAACGAACTCGTCTTATACAAAGTGAATATATAATCGAGTCTAATCACATGAACAATTCAAAATGAGGCTTCAAGTTTAGTATTCCCTTCTTGAGTTCTTGGTATATTACTTGAAAGTATGTATAACTCACATTAAGAAAGTTAAATAAATACGTAGAGGTTTTAACCATAAGAAATATATGTATGGGGCTGTTTGGCAGTATCCGAATCAGCTTCTTAATGGTTCAGCACCTAATAGTTCAGACTGTTTGTTTCGCGAGCAAATGTCTGAATGGTTCAAACATTTGTCTCTGAATGGTTAAGCATTATACTAATGTTGAATGGTTAAACATTATACTATGTTGAATGGTTAAGAGGTCTAATGCGAATGGTTAAGACCTCTTATCTGAATTGGTCAAATATTTGCTTTTAAATAGTTAAGCGATATAATAGCTCTAATGGTTCAGACCTCTTAATGGTTTAGTACTTAATTGTTCAGACTTTTTATTGGTTCAACACTTAATTATTCAAAAATTACCAAACAGCAGGCTCCTAAGAAAACAAAATAAACGAACTTGTGAAGAAGAGTTTAACGTTTAGAAACACCGTAAGCCCACACTAGTACCACCAAGGTCTATGATTAACCACTATAGGTCTGCTAGGCAAATTTCTTGCATAATAATACCGACCTAATAGAAAAAAGGGTTGTCAATACTCATTAAACCAACTCGACATGCACTTTGCAACTTTATAAACTAGAAAATAATACTAAACTTGTGCACTTAACATATTTTGGATCTGACATAGTCAATAACATCTTAGATGACAAAGATGGAACATTATACGCACAAGGATACTACCATGCAAATGGTATATACATCTTGAAAAGACTACACTAGTAAAAGTTTACACATTCACATGATCTAAAGAGAATAAAACTCAAACAAAGACATAAGTCTACAAGAAAGGATGTTGTGAAAGATTTTGTTGTCCTCTAAGCTCGATGAGTGATTATACAAGGCGGAGCAAGAGTTTCGAACATGAAAGTATTTAACGATATAATATATGAATACATTATATGCATAATATGATTATAAAGGACATAATTTGTCTTAAGTGAATGGTTGGGTGGTGATGACGATTACAACAAAGATCCAAAAAATATACACACAATGGACAATGAAATTGGACATTACCTAAAAGAGTGTGATGTTTTACGTAGTTCAACATCAACTTTGACATCATATGATGGAACTTATTCGTTAACCTCGAATACTAATCATATTTATATGTTTTGTAATAGGTTAATTTATGCATTTAATTACACTTTTATCAAATTAAGTTTATTTTATGAGTTTCAAACTTTAACATTATGCTATTTATACATAATTTATTATTTATTATTTAATTTTTTAAATATGTAAATTATAATTACATATATTTATTTATGTGATATAGAAAGCTAAATAGTTTTTTTCGAATAAATAATTTTTTTATGAAAAATTACGCAAAATATATCGCGACGTGGAAAAAGTAAGGATGTTTTCAAAATGGATTAATTCATTAGTAAATATTATAGGAAATTTTAAGTGTTGCTTATGTATCTAGTGATTGAAGAAGTTTTTAAGCGTTTTTTAATCATACACCATAGATGATCATCTAATCAATTTAATATAGTGTAATCTCCACAATGTAGAGGATATAAAAAGAGTATCCTAAAAGATTGCACTCCAAAATTGAAATTCAAAGTGTATCTCACCAAGAAATTTTGGTATCAAATCACCAACTACCACCTTCTACTTTGACACTCACATACACATACAAATCTTGACACCATCAATGAAGATATTATGTTTTTATCCTTTTGAATACTCATGCATCCATTACTGAATTAACAAATTTATACTTTTATAATTTAACCTGAATAAACTAAATATTTGAAAGGATTGGGTTCAGGAAAGTATCTTTTAGTATTACTTTATCCAACGGGTTAAAACTACGTACAAACTTGGATCTTATTAATGACTTATCCCAGTGAAATCTCAAAAACTCGTTGGACACTTATGACAAAAAATTTATATGTTTAATATTACCTGGGTTGATTTGGGTAAAAATAAATTTGCTTATAGGTTCAAATTCGTCTACCAAATTACACGTAAATCATATTTGATTTACTTAAATTATATAACAGGTTAAATTGAATTTACTTTAAAATATATATAACTTGTTAATTTGGGTTAATATCGTACAAGAATTTGTCGACTTAAAACGGATGCAAATGAACTAGAACCAACAACTACCGCCACTATCATCGCTGTCTTCACGGCTCCACCTCTACCATCCCTATAGCTACATTACTAGTTTGCCACCACAATCGTCACTTCTGGTGTCGTTACCTCCACCATCACCATTGACAGTCATAAAAGTCAATCTAGCAGGTAAACTCATTTTGATACTTCTCGTTTTAAATAAACTATCCATAAAGAACCCATTTTTGGTCCGAACACATTTTAAAACTCATCTAACCCGAATTTGTTTTAACCCGTCATGCTATTTGACCCGGGCCTGATGTTTAAGCTGCTTACTTTTTGTTTGATTTCAGTCTACTTGTTTCTTTCTATATTATTTAGGTTGGTGAAAGTTAGGAACCATTTAAACGTATACTGCATTTTTTTCCCTTAAAACTAAAATTTAAATAACTCGTAGATAAAATCATATAGCTACCATAAGATACTAATAAAATATAAATCTGAACAATAAATATATCCCACCTATATATTCTCCAAATCCATTCCACTCATTTTATATCCCATTATAATATTAAACTAAAATATTGAACGAGTAACACCTACTATACCGTTTTGAATTAAATATTTGATATTCCACCAAAAATATCCAAGTTGATAGTCTAGAGTTTCCAATAAGTGTTATATGGTATAGCGTCTTCTATAACAACTACGTATAAGTCAGACGAATAAATCATTTTAAAAATTAGTTTACATAATCCTACCGACGAGAACTAAAAAAAATGGTAACTTATAATTAGGAAAACAACAAGTAGCATACAATGATTACAGTCTCAAAAGGCTTAGATTATAATATTAGGTTAGAAAAATCTATTCAATATACATAACTATACGTATAGGACATATACGTGACGTATAATACTATGTTTCACCTATAGTTGACATGGCGAATCAAAACCGATGAAGTTTTGAGAAATAAATAAAGTCAGAGTATATCACCACCATGGACACGAAATAGCACCTTAATGTTAATGAATATAAGGTGTCACCTTGTTCTAGTTGTCAAGACTTTATAAAAAACATGTTAAATGACTGGTCTTATCTACATTTATTGTATTAACGTAAGTAAGATCGTTTACAAGATAAATGGACTTTAGATGAATTGAATAACACAAGTGCAAAAAGCAATGAACTTGAAAAAGAATTTACTAATTAATGGAAAAATATCACTTCTGGGTTTTCAATTTCGCAAAATCAACAATCGGTATGGTTAAACAAGGGTTTGCAATAACTTAACTTCAAGATTTTAACTTTTGATATAAAGTGATAACCCAAGAACAACCTTTTAAGAATCATTCGTTCATAAGATTACAAATTTACTCATATCATGTTGATGAAGTTTTGAGAAATAAATAAAGTCAGAGTATATCACCACCATGGACACGAAATAGCACCTTAATGTTAATGAATATAAGGTGTCACCTTGTTCTAGTTGTCAAGACTTTATAAAAACATGTTAAATGACTGGTCTTATCTACATTTATTGTATTAACGTAAGTAAGATCGTTTACAAGAGAAATGGACTTTAGATGAATTGAATAACACAAGTGCAAAAAGCAATGAACTTGAAAATGAATTTACTAATTAATGGAAAAATATCACTTCTGGGTTTTCAATTTCGCAAAATCAACAATCGGTATGGTTAAACAAGGGTTTGCAATAACTTAACTTCAAGATTTTAACTTTTGATATAAAGTGATAACCCAAGAACAACCTTTTAAGAATCATTCGTTCATAAGATTACAAATTTACTCATATCATGTTGTCTATCTTTCTTAATGAGACCACGATGCAAGAAAACCGAAAACTGATAATCAAGCACACAACTTTATGTAAAGGCAAACCTTTGAAATCAACCAAAACATAATGTTTCATTCAATAATTCGATGTTCAATTCAAAAACCAAAATAAAGCATACCAATGATTTCACTTAGCGAGAATTGTACAACCGAAGCAATCATGAAGGAACTATCCATACATAATCTTTATTGTATCTTTAAATCTTGTTTTGATGATGATTGTAGATGATTTAAGATGAATGGGAAAGCTTGAAAGCACCAAAAATCAGCTTAAATATTCAATTTTCGTGTATGGGAAGTTCCCATTCGAATTGGATTGAATTGGTATAAATAAACTTGAAAATCCCCAAAATCCAGAAGTTTGTTGAATTATCGGCGTATCATATACCGGGTATGAAGTTGTACAGAGTTATGTGTTGTACTGGATTTTGTTAGGAGTGACTGGTACAGTGGTCAGCGTATGATACGATGGTGGATACGGTGGCGTCTAGTCGACTTGATTTGACTCTATCTTTCGTGTAATTGCACATCCAGTTTTGCCACTTCATTCTTTTGCTTCTTTTGACTCAAATTATATCCTTTAAGCTTCAACACCTATGGATCAAAACACAAACAAAGTAATCTTGTTTCACTATAATCATGATATAAATTATGTATTTAAGAATAATAAACCTAATAATATCAATGCGTGATCACACCTATACGTCTCATATAATGTTATACTATACAATAAATGTAATGGTCTTAGACTTAAATTATTGGAATGTTCAAAATAAAGGGCCGTTTTTTTAAGTTATTTATCTGAATGTTTGGCCACTCGTTTGGAGTATGTTCAATCATTTTAAGCATGATAGTAAAATAAAGAATAAATTACATAAAAAGACCTTTATTTATGTAATTAGTTTCATTTTTAATTTTTATATTTACTAATTACATTAAACAACCTTTATTTATATGGTTTGTTTCATCTTTTGTCATTTAGCTTAACAATTGTTAATGTGTGTCGTTAAGTTAGGTCACATGGTTATCATATGAGTGCATATGTGTAAAAAAAATTACAGGCGAGACAGTCCTAAAACAAATCGATGTATTAAGAAAATTGATCGGTATAACATTGAGAGTGGCAAGTCACCTCAAACAAAAAAGATTGTATCGTATGATTTATACGTCATTAATAAACTTAATTTGGCGTTCAAAAAAGATATAATAAACTTACTACATAAAAATTAGCATGCCTGCCACATAAAGTAATTTTGATTATTTCTATAAACATATGACTATGGAAATCATGTAATATAATAAATTTTTATAGAACTATTAAGCATTTAAATAACTTCACGTGCCTTGCATTCTAATTTTATACATTAATTAGAGTAAATTTCCTTATTTATCATTGTGGTTTCATATGTCATTTGAATTTAAATTTTTAAATTTTACTATTTCATCCAAATGTTTTAAGAAAATGATCATTTGAATCCATTTGACTACATCCAACTAACACTGTTAACCTTTTTCCATGAATTTTTTTATATTAGAGGTATTTAGTCAAAACAATTACAAAACAAAGAACCAGCTCCAAGTGAAGGGTTTATTTTTTGGTTTAACATTAAACTATAGTTATGATGAGTGGTGTTTTATGATTATTATATATGGATTGTTAATGTAATATTATTTATTATTTTTTATTATTATGATAATTTGTGTTTTATGGTTATGATTACTACATATGTCACGTGACTTGTTTTATTATTTATATTTTTTTTGTGGTGTATGCTTTATAAAGTTAAAAATAAGTTACTTTTAAATGGTTATCATATTTTGTTTTATGTAATAAGTGGATTCAAATTGTAATGATGATTACCAAAAGAGACAAAACGTATAGAACCCTCATATGGCTGGTGTTTTTTTAATTTGTTTTTTTTTACTAAAATTCCTCTAATATAGGAAAATTAATAGAAAAAGTTAACGATATTAATTAGGTGTAGTTGAATGAATTCATTGGTAATTTTAGTGAAACCTTTGTATGCAAATGATAAAATTTAACCTTTTGAATTCAAATGACAACTTTTATGAATCCATAAGTATGAAAAAAAAGAAATTAACTCTTTAGTTTATTATTGATACTTCAATCATATGACACATAAGTTTTTATATAACTAACTTTAAAGAAAGAAGTGATATATAAATGTTTGAGGTTACTTGTCAATCTCAATAATTTAATGATCATATTTTCCTAAATAACTTCATGTGACTTACATTCTTAATGTCTAGATATTGAGTTTATTCTTGATATTTAAATCATTTGAAACAATATTTTTTATAAAACTAACTTTAACGATGCAAATTAACGATCATTAGAGCAAATCACAAAAGATGAAACAAACCATATATATGTATGTTGTCTAATGTGATTACTAAAATAAAGATTGAAAAATAAAATTAGTTACAAATATAAAATTTATTTTCTATAATTCCATCTAAAATGAACCTTGTAAGTTGTAACATATACCAAAACTATAAAGTTTTTGTACTAATTGTATTATTATTGCAATTTTGAAGCTCTAAAAACTGTTGTAAAAAACTTCTTAGGGAAATTTTTTCAATTATTATTGCTTTATACTTAAACTTTATATATATCTTATCAATTACAATGTTTTAAGAATAATACAAGCCTGGTAATTTTTTTTTAAATATTGTATATAATTGTAGATATAGGATACTCAAAAACCCGGATCCAAGGACCACGAATAATACTTGACTCGTAATAAAGGGAATAGGGCATAGAGACATGTCAAATATCTAAAGAATTACTATAATCACCCATCCTAACCATTGATGTGACACACACCCAATTGCATGAAGAGTAGGATATAATTACGTAACAAATTTCTTGAGACAACTCTCATCATCATACATGGCGTTTTCAAATACATCATTCAACACTATAAATACAAGGTAAGTAGGATTGATCTCCTCATGCACAAATACTCTCTCTCTCTCTCTCTTCTCTCTCTCTCTCTCTCTCTCTCTCTCTCTCTCTCTCTCTCTAACCCTTTGCTTTATCTTGTTCTCAAAAATGTATACTTATCCTCACGTCGAAGGATTGTTACATGGAGACTTTCCTCTTTGTGTCGCCTTAACTTGTGTTGTTTAAGTGTGTGTAAACCAAGAGCAAAGGAGATTGATCTGGTAGATTGGAGTTCTATCAAGCAGTCAGGATCCGCCATGAAATTGAATTAACAATAACTATTTATATCATGTAATATAGCATAATATATTTAAAAAAATATACACTTATATGTATGTATTGTCTTTCAAAATTGGTTACATTTGAATTAATCATCATATCTCACTGTGATTCTTTATTTTTACCTACACTTATATCTAACTATTTATATTTGTTCTTATTCTTAATTTGAATTTTATCAAGGTCAATCTCCAATCAAAATCACATTTTAGGAAATGGGAGACAAACAAAGTATTTAAATCCTCTAGAGTATATGTTTGATATTTTTTTTACAAATATAAACCGAAATACAACTATATTACTATAGGAAATTTGTTTAAGTTATTCGGAAAAACAAAAAAAAAACATTATTTCAACAAAAATAATTGTTTAAAATCCCATGAGTACAACTTATAAGTTATAATCATATAATGGACTGATTAGAAAAACAAACACGAAATGAACACGATCGATAGGCCCAACATCTATTTAATTCATTTTTTTGTGAGTTGGGCTTCAGGCCCACTAAAAAACAACCATTGCCCCGTAGGCCGTAAAACTTTTAATAATAAAAGGTTTAACATGGTTTCATTATATAATTAATAATAAAAGGTTTTAACATATTAGATTTTTCCATCGCGTATAAAACATGAGTTTCTAATCTATTATAAACTAACTGAGTTAACATTGCTTACATTGAAACCATATTTGTTATTTTTACTTTCAAAAAAATGTAATATATGTCGAATAATTTTTGTTATAATCTTTACAAGTAGCATAATATTTACGTTTTTATTTTTTTATAAACTAAAAGTCTATAATAATTGCTAAAAATCTCTACAAGTAGCATAATATTACGTTTTAACTCAAACTAGAATTAAGCCCCTACGTTGCGGTGGGAGCGTATAACTATGCCAAATCATCAATGTCGCACCACTACCAGCGACCACAAACACTAAAGTTGATGTGTGTTAATGCGTAGAAATTAGACCGAAACGTAAAGCATAAAATAGTTTAACTAAGTCGATCTAGAACCCGCGTATTGCGATAAACCTGTCGAACGGGTAAAAATAAACATAAAAACGTTGAACCATACACGCATGTTGCGTCGTGTTAAGTCACAAAATTTAGAATGTAACGTATAGCGAAACGTAAAATGTTGAACCACACATGGATGTTGCGCTGTGTTAACTTGCAAAATTCAAAACGAAACGTAAAACAAAAATTACAATAGATAAAAACTTTGGGTTAAAGTTGTAATGTAAAAAGTTGTAAGATCAAATTGTAAAAGATGAATAATTTGGGTTAAAAGTGAAATATTATTTTTTTATAAAACATCTTAAACATAAGATACAACACCTTAAGTATAGAAAAATTAGAAATTAGTATACTATAAATTTACTCTTTGCTCGCGTCTAAAGTCTGTGGTTAACTGATCATTAACTAAATTGATTAGCCGAAATCATCATTTCGATAACCAAGTTAAATTAATCTTCATTACCGAAGTTGATCGATTATAAAAACATAAAACGTTTGGTTTTAAGTGAATCCGTTTATCAGATAATACTAAAATCACCAACAAGAAAGTCCTCACAAACTCTAACTCAAATCACAGCCAAAAGTTGAAAACTATAATTTCCTGATCGATGCCATTTTGAATATATGTATTTACTTAAAAGACAAAAGTGAATTTATATACATTATACATAGATACAATCATAGTAAAACTTCTTTGAGATCATTATGATTTCAGGCATTAACGAACCCGAAGGGTTCGATAGTACTGCCTTACGCAGGGTATAAGGGGCAAACCTCTGTTTGAGATTTTGCTTCCCGGTTTGTGAGTGATGACCAAAGTAGTTCCAGTAGCCCGGGGGAAAATGTATGATACGTTGTCGTTGAACGGTATAAGTTCGAGTTACTTTACGATTTCACGGAAAATAATTTTGGAGACAAGTTGGGTCAATTGTTAGTTGACGCGTTATCACTTCACAGTACAATGTCATCGCAACTCGCGGGGTACAAAAAATGGTTTGCATTATTGGAAAGTTACATGAGGTTCAACTATAGTCTATAACAACTGCTCATCAATAGTAAAACATAAATGGCAACTTGATCGTTAGTGGTAACTAGAATCAATGACAATCATGCACCACTAGAAATAGTACGCACCAAGCGTGCATCAACAAGAACATGACCGATTAGTAGTTCCTAGTAACCATTGAAATGTCAATTATTATTAATAAAGAGTTGCCACTGAAAGAATTAGGGGGTGTTTGTTTTTTGAAAAAACTTCTTCCCCACCTCTTCATCTGCGCGCACGCAGACGCGGGAAGAGGTTTTTACTTCGCAGAGTGCTTGTTTTCTGGAAGACGTTAACGTCTTCTTGACGTCTGCACGGAGAAGATGGGTGTTACCACTCTCAGGTCTTCTCAACCTTTTCTCTCTTTATCCCCAACCTTTTCAGATTTCTCTTCTCATTTGTGTTTCAACCCTTCAAACCCACAACTCATCTCCTCTCCTCACTGAAGCCCGTCTCCCACCACCCCATCTCCTCCACCGGCCGAACAACCGTCGCCCCCATCGACCACCTTAAGCCCCCCCCATCGACCACCCAAAGCTTGCGACCACCCACCTGCGCCCGCCTCCCTGCAAACCACCGTCACGCCCCGTCGACCACCGTAGCCGCTTCATCGACCACCCACTTGCGACCACCCACCTGCGCCCGCCCTCCCTGCACCACCCCCGACCACCCACTTGCGACCACCCACCTGCGCCCGCCTCCCTGCAACCACCCCCATCGACCACCCACTTGCGACCACCCACCCACTGCGCCCACCTCCCTGCAACCACCGTCACGCCCGTCGACCACCGTAGCCCTTCATCGACCACCCACTTGCGACCACCCACCTGCGCCCGCCACCTCGCCCGCCTCCCTGCGACCACCCACCTGCGCCTGCCACCCTGCAACCACCCCCATCGACCAACTACAAATGAACAAATCAGTCTGATTATGAAGTCAAGAAGGGAACTTTGGACCTACACTCCAAGATGTCAAGCTCAATCTTCTAAGTTGGAATGGTGGTTCCCAGTTATCAGACGATGTTGAGGGTTTTCAGCTTTGGATGTAAAATGATCTTGTTAGCAAATTGTTCATGATTTTGAGGGTTTTCAGCTTTGGATGTAAGAACATGGATATCAAGGATGACAGTCTTCCTAAGAACCAAATTCTTCAGATTCCCAAGTTGTGTTGTAAATTACCCGTTTGCAATTGAGATGATGAATAGGGATAGTGGTGGAATGTATCGGAATTGTAGAAGATGATACATGGTCGTTTTTGTGATATTATCTTTAAAATAAGGATAGTGGTGGAACGTATCGGAATTGAAACTAGGTGGTTTATAATGTATTTGTATGGCTTTTATTTATATATTAATGTTAAAATGTTTTTTTAAGTTTAAAAAATAGGTTTCCTTTAATTACAAAATATTTAAGCATTCTGGAGATTTTAAAAAACAAACAGTCTTTTTCTTGCAGACTGCAGACGTTTGGTCCACCTCTTCTGCTGCAGATGTCTGCAGATGTGGTCCGCAGACTGTAGACGTTTTTCTGCAAAAAAAACAAACAGCACCTTAGTGTTGTGGGTTTTCGCTGTTAACAAATATACTGCTGATAAAACTAAGGGTGTTTACGGTTCAATTTCGAGACAAACTATTAGTAACAGTTATTTATTATTGTACACCAAAAGAAACCTCTTAAATTTGAAACCAATCCAAACTCTTACCCACATTTTGGATATAAACAAATTATAACATTATTTTAATATTTTAAAGTGTTTACAAAGTTGGCCAAGTTTTTTATTATAAAATAAAAAATATGATTAGCGGAAATGACTTACCTAATGTTACATAAGTATCTTCACAAACGATGGGAACCTTGAAAGTGTCGTTATTCGATCCCAACATCTTCCAAGTTAAGCAGAGCCGGTTACTATATAAATGTAATTTTGTGCGAAGCGTAAGAAAGCCACTAGAGGGTGACACGTGTTTTCTGCTGAGGGGTAGTATCGTTCGCGCTACAATTACGCATAAAAGGTACATTATTACGCAAATTATATTTATAATTACGCAAGTTATGTCTATTATTACGCAAAGAAAAATCACTCACATTATAAAAAATAATCACGCAAGTTATATTTATAATTACGCAAGTTATATGATAATTATGCAAGTTACATTCATAATTACGCAATTAATAATCACGCAAGTTATACACATTACACATAGATGTTTTAAAAAAAATGTTGATTTTAAAAAAGTATATCAATACTATACTCATATTAAATAGTATAAAATGCTCGATTTTATGTTGTATTAAAAAAAGATTATGTCATATAAAAAGATCATACACGTTTAAAAGAAAAAGGGGAAATCGAAAAAAGTCTAACAATTGTAGACTATTTCCAATATATCCCTCCAAGCACATTCTTTTGCGTGATTATTCCATCTTAAATCTGAACCGTTCATCGCTTATATCAATGGTTGTTATCACTTCATACACTTCGCACGAATTAATCACTTTGTACTATAAACTTTGCCCTTTTATATATTATATATATATATATATATATATATATATATATATATATATATATATATATATATATATATATATATATATATATATATATATATTATTAAAAGTAGAGCGAATTGTCATTTTTCTCTGTATGATTTGGTGACATTTACCGTTTTCATTCAAAAAGGATTTTTTTTATCTGTCTTCCAAGGTTTTAAGAAATTGTTATTTTCATCTTAAAAAGTTAACTCCAATAATTTAAAATTTTAAATGTGTAAATTGACAAAATCACACTTTAAACTACAAAACCAAATGCCTCAATTACATAACCATAATCTGAATCAAGATACATGGACGATGATGACTAGAGGTAATAATATCTATTATACAACCCCTTCGTAATGGGTTCCCGACCACCACGAAAAACGAGGTCCATCTGCCTCCCCACTGATGAACCTGATAATCTTGTGATTCAGTCATGATAAAAGGTTCGAAGATGAAAAGATGAAATGTTCGATGAAGGTTTCGTGAATGAAACAATAACACATGAATGGATTTCTAACAATTCGTTAACATAAATTTGGATTTTATCTTTATTTGTAAAATCACATAATCACCCTTTTTAATGATAGACGGTTTAACTTTTTAAATTAACGAAGTCAACTTTTGGATGAAAATAATAATTTTTTAAAACCTTGAGAAGTCAGATACAAAAAGATCTTTTTTATATGAAAATGATAAATGTGATCAAATCTCGTGGAGGGAAAATAATCATTCACTCTATAAAAGTATTAACAACTTGAAAGGTTAAACATACTAATTAATACGAGTAACACATACCTAAATCTCTATGTATAAAAATTTTCAAAAAAAGTGATGCTAGACTCGTCGTACTTATAATTGTCACAACAAATTTCATTCTTTTGGGCATGAGGATTTCCAAAATATCAGTAACTAGTAATGTTCCTAGGCTCCTAGCGCGTTATGCTGGGATGGAGATTGCAACACGGATAGGATAGTCCTTAATCACTAGCTGACCCACTTGATTATATTCATTACTCAAGTACGAAATTCGAAACCACTCTCACTAGGAAACTCACCTTAGATGAGAAAACCTTCAGACCTAACCTGAAACCCTTATTTTTTTTTTATCACATGCAGGACTTTAACCCAAAACCTTCCTTTATTTTAATAAATTCTTGAGATACTTCCCTTTTATCAAGTATACGTTTCTCACAAATTTGATGTGCAAGAATTCTTTCCATCTTGGAATAACTTCAAAGATACAAATGAGCTCGACCTTTTTTTGTTCACTTCTCTATCTTTTATAATATACTCCAGATAAGTTAAAAAATTTACTTTGATCAATTTATAAACATTTAATACAAAAAGTACTTCATTAATCCTACTACATTATAGGGCCTAATATTTTTATTTTTTTTATAAAAGCTAAAGTTATAGGACTCCATCAAACCTGGTTATATATAAGTTTAGGCATTCGAGGAGGTAATAATAATACTTGAACGTAAACATAAACTCCATCCGACCGAGGATCTTCCAAAACTCCTTTCACAATGGAGCTTTACCTGTACCACTCCATAAAATTTATTGTATTAGTATGCATATAGTTAAAGCTAACAATAACTTATACAAATATTAGAATTCCGTTTAGAAAATACATAGCGGTAAAGAAAAAAATTACTCACTTAAATATATTAACAACAACCATATGGGTTGTGCTCAGTTTAGAGAATAAAACAACTTAATTATAAGAAGATCATCATAAACAAATTTTACAAGTCACAATAGTCTCAATGATGAACATACCCTCCCCATTTCTCTAATTTATTTTTAATTATAGTAGCTCGTAGAATAATTAGGTTGTGACCCAATTTAAAACATAACTATTAAGGCAGCCATAGGCTACTCAATCTGAGAATAAAACATCTCTAACAATAGTACATTCAAATTAGATCATACTAAAATTAAAGTTGGTAAGCAAAACAAATAACAAATTATGGAAAAAGAACACTCATAGATTTAAACAAGTTTGATATTCAACATTAAAGCAAACTCCTAAGTGCTATATAGATATAACCTCACTAAATAACCATGCAATGATGCATGAGTGTGTTCATGCAGGCTGAAAAATCAAATATGCGTCCTTAACAACTTCATTTATACTTAATTTGTTGCTATGAATGTTCTGAGAAGATGCAAAAATCAAAACTTAATTAATTTCAATAACATGGATCTGTACATATACAAGTTTTGAATGAGAAATTGCAGAAGAACTATATGGATTTTACAACAAACTGTTTTACTATTGTAGATACAAAATTTGAATTTAAATTATAGATAAAGTGAGTGGTGGAATTATTATCTAATATGCCCCCACAAGATGGACGTTGTTGGGATAAGACCAATCTTGGATAATAATAAATTGAACCGAGGTTTGAAAAGAGGTTTAGTAAGAACGTCTGCGAGCTAGTCATCACCTGCAATGTGTTTAACTCGTAGAGAACCAGCTTGTACCTTTTCTCTAACAAAGTGAAATTCTAATGCCAAGTGTTTCATATGAGAATGGAAAACCGAGTTAGTGGAATATGTCATGGAACTTAAATTATCACAATAAATAGTTGGAGCAGTGTTGGAATTAAAACCAAGTTTGGTGAGGAGAGATTGCAACCATTGCACTTCGGTTGTGGTGGCTGTCACGGCGCGAAATTCTGCTTCGGTGGAGCTAGCTTCTTGCTAGTGTACTTCGTCGTTTTGAGCTCCAAGAGATAGGATTTGACCCTAGATACACGACATAACTTGTGGTGCTTCTATCCGCCCAATCGACATCGGTGAAGGTGTTGAGAGTGAGAGGAGAGTTTTGACGAAGTAATGATGCATGGTTCCTTTTAAGTAACATAATAAACGTTTTAAAGCTGCCCAATGAAGTAATGTTGGGGCGGGCATGAATTGGGACAAGTGGTTAATGGTAAATGATATATCCGGTCTAGTAAGTGAGAGGTATAGTAAAGCACCTACTAGTGTGCAATATTCAGTTGGGGGGGGGGGGGTGGCACCATGTATTGTGAGATGTTTGGAACATGTAACCGGTGTTGAAATCGGTTTACATTCACTCATTTTGGTCTTGTGAAGTATATCTGAAATATATTTTTTTGGGATAGGAGAATACCATGAGGGTGGGGAATAACTTCCACACCAAGGAAGTACGAAACAATACCAAGGTCGTTAAGAGCGAACTTGGTTGAAAGAAGATGGATGAATCTTTTTAGAACGGTTGGAGAGGGATCGGTGATGATAATGTCATCGACGTAAACGAGAATGAAGATGCGAGAAGAGTAACAGTTTGAATGAAGAGTGATGAATCAGAAATAGTTGGTTTAAAACCTTGAGAAATGAGGTATGATTTTAGTTCATCATACCAAGCACGAGATGCTTGACGAAGACTATAATTTGCTTTGTGGAGTTTGTAAACATGATTGGGAAAGGAAGGATGAATAAAGCCTAGAGGTTGTGCCATATAAATATTCTCATCAAGTGTACCTTGTAAGAAAGCATTGTTGATATCAAGTTGTCGAATAGACCATTTTTGAGAGACGGCGATGGAAAGAACAATTGTGGATGGTTCTTTTGGAGAGGAGGGAGTATTGGCATAAAGTTGGTACTGAAAGTTATGGTATCTGGAATTTGGTTTGGGGTTTGGGCGAGTGATTGATTTGGAGGAGGAGGCTGAGTTGGCAATGGTGGTCTGGTTTTTTTGTAGGAGTCGAGGATTTTGTTGGGGAAGCAAAAGATGAGGAGGAGGAGGAGGATTGTATAGTGGGAACGGTGAATAGTTTTGAAGAGTGGGTGTTGGTAATCTATTTATTAGATAGGTGGTGGTGGTGAAAGCGAATGGCCAAAAAATGACGGGTAATTTGGCATGAGAGAGGAGGGCTAAACATGTTTCGACAATATGTCGATGACGTCTGTCGGCATAGGCATTATGTTCAGGAGTGTAAGGTGGTGATGTAAGTTGAGAGATGCCACAAGAAGTCAAGTGAGAAGTGAGTTTTATGTATTCACCGCCGTTGTCGGAAAATAATTGTTTAATTTTCCTTTGAAAATCGTTTTCAACCAATATATGAAAGTGGATGAATGTGGAAAGGAAATCAGATTTACGTTTAGTGGGTAAGCCAAATATATTTAGTGTAATGATCTACAAAAGTAATATAAAATTTGTAATGATCAAAAGATTCAACCGGTGAACTTTTATTAGTGAGACAAGTGTTACAAATGTCATTGAACTTTGAATCGAAAGAAATAAAAGACGATAAAAGATTGAAAATTTTGTTATTTTGGTGACCGAGTCGATGATGCCATGTTGTGGAGTTGGTTAGTTGCAAAGCATAAACGGAAGGCGGGAAACAACGCAGCTCATTCATTCCTTGTGTGGTTGTGCCCTGGAGCAGTGGTGTTTGTGATGCCCGATCCTTAATAACAAAGACAAAGGAATAAAACTCAATTAGAAAATTATTCTCATGACATAAACGAGATATAAAGATTATATTGCGAGATAACGATGGAACACATAAAACTTTTTTAAGAATTAAAGGAGTGTGTGGAGTGTGAATGATAACAAGACCAATATGAGTAATTCGTAAACACGAACCGTCACCGCTTACAAGTTCTTCAGTCTCGTCATATGGTGCACGGAGAGAAAGATTGTTTAAGTCGTTTGTGACATGGTGGGAGGCCCCACTATTGAAAAGCCAATTGGCAGTGGGTGTATTTGAAGTGGCCATGACGAAAGATTATTTAAGTCGTTTGGGCCAAAAAAAGTTCATGGTTGATAAGTTTTTCGTGTAATTCATCGAACGAGATTGGGTTATCTCTAGCATGAATAGCATCCAAAATGGGTTTATAAGTGGATTGATCGAGCCCATTCAAAACAACATCTTCATGGTCCATCTTTTTGCCTAGAATTGCCAATTCATCAACCACAATTTTTAATGTGTTGTATATACTTGGTAATAGATTGTGTGTGGGTCTTGGAGATTTGCTTGAGACGATGCTTGAGTTGTTCAATGTGACCACGAGATGGTGACACATAAGTGCTTGCCAAGATTTTCCAGGCTTCATATGACGACGAATCATTAGTAACAAGTAGGACAATCTGTTTCGAGAGACTGCCAACAAGAACCCAAACAACAACCAATCTTGACGGAACCAGATGGAGTAGTCTTTGTGGGGAGTAGTAGACCCGTTTGTTGCTATAGTAGGGCTTGGTTCTAGGTATGTTCTGTCAATGAATTTGTGCAAATCGAGACCATGAAGTAATGCCTCGATTTGAGTTTTCCACCCTAGATAGATAGTGGATGTTAACTTTAAGGTAGGCGAAAATGTCACCACCGTGAGATCTTTCATGGAATTGTTGATAATGAGGGATGAGTCAAGGGTGAAGGTTATAAGGGGCCGGGGGTCCCTGCCTCTCTTTTTTTCGTCAGTAGCGTTAATTTTCGGTTCGGTAGTGTAAATTTTTGCCCTGATAGCGTAATTTTTTTAAATACATCGAATTCGCCCCCCGTAAAAAAATTAATTTCCCCCCACCCCCTCCAATAGGAGTGCTCAGTTCCGTCACTGAGATGAGTTTTTCTTCATGCGAAGACATGGTTTTGTTTCTTAAAGATGGTGGAGGAGAGGGAGGAGGAAAATTTCTTGGTGAGGGTGTTTTTGACCTAGGCTCAGAAGATGCAAAAATAAAAACTCAATTAATTTCAATAACATGGATCTGTAAATATACAAGTTTCGAATTCGAATGAGAAAGTACCGGAGAAGAATAAGGATTTTAGATACAAAATTTGAATTTAAATTATGGATGAAGTGAGTGGTGGTATTATTTTCTAATACTTGCAAAGTAGAATGTTGAAAGCCACATTGCAAAAAAGTTATAATATAATGAATTAGTTTTCCAAACAACACAATGCAAAACTAACGGTACTGAATTTAAAAATTTGTTTTCCAAACAAAACAATGCAAAAAAACACATGATACAGTGTCATGATAGTTTCTTTTTAATTACATAACTTCTTTTAACTCCTAGCATCATAAGAAATAGCTTTCCTTCGACACCGTAGGTATGTGATATGAAGATGAACATTAATAAATAGAAATGAAAAAAAAGAATCCAAAAAAAAGAAACAAAAATGCCTAAAAAGTGACGGGAAAACAAACATATCTGCTTAGGGGGCCGAATCATTCTCACCTCCACTCACCGTTTTTACCCCATCAGACCACCCGGATCGCCGCTGTAGAATAGTACAAACTAAAAAGTTTCTCTCTCTCTCTCTCTCTCGTCTCTTTCTCTCTATTGTCGATATTTAAAGAAGACTGCATGTGGCTATAGGAGGTGAAGATGTGTAGTTGAACCACGGGCAATACGTAAAAGTTTGAACTTTACTATTGGTTATAATAAAAGAAACAGAAAGTATCCGTAGCTATCTTTTATATAGTGAGTAATTTACCATATAGAGGGCGTACTCTTACTCCCTTTGGCGTACGTATCCTTCTATATAAGCAAATTTCCAAAATTTTCTTGTGTAAAACTTGTAACCTTCAACCATATGAATTCCTAACCAAATATGGTATGTTAACCATTTTAAATTATCTTTTTCATTACAATTACAAAGTTTGAACACAAAAGAGCCTCAACCACACCCAATTGTTGCTACCGTTATTGCTGTTATTACCAATGATATGTTGTTGATGTTGTTTGGGCTTGACATCTTTATGGTCTCAGGTTCAAACCTGACTCAAAATGAGTTTTTTCGTAGTGGTGAGTTTTCTTCTTATGATGGAGTCAAGCCTAGAGCGTTAAAATCAGTATGAACGGTTGACATTCCGTCTCAGTACGACTCACTCCCGTATTGTGGATAGTTTCAAACGTTACTTAAAATACTTATTATTATTGTTATTGTTATTATTATTGTTGTTATTGTTGCTCTTGCTATTATTGCTATTGCGGTATTGTTATTATTATTAAATCCCAATCAATATTCTTAGGGCTATAATAAAAGTAACGTACTTTATTAATGAGCAAACCTTAAACCCGAGAACGTGTGCTACTAAACGTATTAAGGTATCGAACACAAAAGAGCCTCAACCACACCCAATAAGAATACTTAGTATTATATCTCACAATCACTTATTTGTGAACAATTACAATTAGGGCTATTTGGTCACAACATTGATATATATTAATACATGTAAGAGCATCAAGTGGGTGATGTGTGATGGCTATTTCAAAAAATGTATCTGCAATCATTCTGCCTTTTTAACTGTGAGTGATGTGTGATGGCTATAAATGATGCTTATGTAAACTATGAAGGATCTTTATGATGTCTGTGAATGATGCATACATTGATTGTGAACGATGTCTATGATGGATGTCAATGATGCCTGTGTTGACGATGAACAATGTCTATGATAATTGATACATGTGAACGATGCCAATGTTGATGATGAACAATGTCTATGACGGATGTGAACGATGCCTAGGCTGATTGTGAACGATGTCTATGATGAATGTGAACGATGTCCTAGATTGCAGGTTTACTGTGTGACTAACTGTCATTGTCTTATTGGATAATTGTTAATATTGTTTGTTTTATTGCAATATATTCATGACCACTTTAAGCTTACACACTATCATGCACTTACAAACACATTGACTAGTTGTGGTCATCCATGCATTATACTTGTATGTTCTTATAGTCACTAATCTATGTTTCAATTTTTGAGTTCCGGTTCAAATATTCCATCACTCACAATGCTATTTGATGGGAACTAGCTAACCCGAACATGACGTGGATGTTTAATACGCGAACATGATCTGTTTAACACATGAACCCTTTGGGATATACACATGTTAACATGACATCAATACTGCGGATTGTGTTATCACTTGATTTTCAAATTAATAAGATACATCGGGAATTATCATTAGACAGACATTTTATCTTCAAGTAAATAATTTACTTATGTACCAATGATTTTCAGCTCATATGGTTGAGATAAGGTATCCAAAACAATTAAAATGACGAGCTCTTGATTCAAGTATCACTAATAACAAAAATACTCTCAATTGAATCAGATAGTTTTTTCCAGCTATCTGTTTTCTCCTGAGAAAATTGGGGTTCGATCACGGTTGAATAACAAATAGACAGACACAATTAAAATAACACCTATCATCCTAAATGTGTTCATACATTTGCCGTGCAAATTCTTTTTTTTTTTAAAGTAAACTACACCTCGTCCCTCCTTTGTATTTTTGCATATGCATGTGGACCCAATTCTGGTCAATATTACATAATTGATAATTTCATATAATTGTTTCATATTTGAACCACTCTAAACAAACATAATCAAATTGAAATCAATCAATCATAATTAAATTAAGAAGCTTAGTTGTAATATGAACTCGCCACGGTTGCTTGAAGATCCTTCATTCGTGGTTCTTATTGTTTCTTGTTGACTTCCTATAAGTCAAATTAATCCATAAATAAATAATAAATCTACACAATTGCATATTCATTTGTCAAACGATCAGTTTCACCGTATATAATTTCAACACATTTCAAATGCGACCACTTACATATCAGGTGAACCCTGTTCATTATTTAGAGAGTACAAATATATATCAAATTAGATTATATATGTAAAAAAAATTACAATAAATTGACATGGTACCTAGCGCGTAAATACTTTGATGATGGTCTCTTTTTCTCGTGAAGGTGATATTTGTTTGAGCATCTCCATCGCTCCATCCCGATGGAGATGAACGTGAAAGTGGCATATGAGTGTGTGTTATAAAGCAACATGCGGTTTGCATTTGTTTGCTTCCATTCGGATTTCTAGACAGGCACAAATGAAAATGTGGCCATCCCTCTCTCTCACACACACATACCTTTTATAATTTTTTAAATGGTTTTTGAAATTGATGCAGTGTTAGAGGGGAAATAAGTTTTTTTGAAGGATTAGTGTAAAGCTGATCTAGCAGCGGACATGATAAGTTTCTGAATATTCAAATGATTTAACATTTGGTTCCTAGAGTTCAGTTTTAAAAAAAAATTAAACCCACACAATTGATATCCACATACATACGTAATCAAGTGAATAAAAGAAGCAAATATTTTTTAATTTGTCAAACGAGATTCATTAAAGGGAAAGCTCACAAAATGTCACTTTAACCATTAATTATATCAAAATGTTTCTTTAACCACCTCATTCCATCAATGTTACTGCAAATTCTGTCCATATTTTAAGGGTTCTAAGGGCTTCCGCCCGTATTCTAACGGCTTCCCGTTGTGTGTGTGAGGCCGAACACATGCATTTAGGGGTTGGACACCTTTATTCCCGAGCCAGTATTTAAAGGGCTAGTCGCACATGCTTAAGAGACGTTTTGTAAATGAAAAAAAAATTTAAAGAACTTTATAAAATAAAAGTCGGGTCGCATTCACATTTTTAAGAATTTCCCATGTAGTAAATATCTTGCCCTCCTTATTATATCAAAACTTTTGTTTATGTTTTCTACATAACATTATTATGGTAGGTTATAGTAAAAATAATATTTAATAAGAAAACCTAAGAAAGATTTTAGGCTTGACATTTGTCCTTCTATTGTTTTAAATATGATGATACTAGTTTAATATCCCGTGTGATTCATGGATTAAATAGATAAAAATTCAAATATTTTGTAATAAAAATTAAAAAAATTATAAAACAATATTTTCAGATAAATTATGATTGAATTACGTAAAAATAAGTACTTCAAGTAAAACAACAATAATATCATTTTAGACTTTTTTTATGAAATTATTTTTTATTTTTATTTTTAAATAATTTCATTTTTAAACCATCCTTATAATACTTAAAAATGCTTTTTAAAAAGTTTGTGTTTAAAAAGGTGTTTAAGAAAAATTTTATATTTTATATTCTTTTTTAATGTTTGTTTTTAATAAATACCTATAAATTTAATTTTTATAATATATATTTTTTATTATGTAAATGTTTTAAATGATATATTTAATATGTACTATTATCATTTATTATGAGAGAGAGAGGGAGGCGGGAAAACTAAGATGAGAAAGCCTAATATTTTGACAAGTGTCACTTCAAAACTTTCTTTTATATATATAGACTAGCTTTAGTAAACCCGTGTATTACACGGGTTGAATAAACATAATATTAAACATAATAAAAATTATTAATTAACAAACGATATACTAAAACATTGTATGATTGGAATTATGTATTAGTAATAACTGTAAGTGATAAAACAATAATATGAACTTTTTAATTTTATTTGGTTTTTTCAAAGATAAAGTAAATATTTTGTTTCAAAATAACGTTTTAAAAAATTTAATTTTTAAAATTTCCTCACTATAACTTCCTATTTTAATTATTTTTTATAAAAATTTACTTTAAAAAACCAATTTTAAAATATTACGTAAAAGTAGTTTGATTTTTTAGAAATAATTATTTTATGAAAAACTAATCATAATACAAAATAAATAAATAACATTATTAAAAATATATCTTTCTTAATTTATTAAAAACTATTTATAATATTAAAATAAATAAATAATATTATTAGTAGTTAATGTAGTTATTTAATATGAGAGAGAAGCGGGAAAAGTTTGATGAGAATGAATATTGTGCTGACACGTGGCATCCTCATTTACCCTTTTATTAAAGTAGAAAGATAGATTTTGGTCATTGTGTCAAATACGTCAACTCATTGTGTCATATGTTTATTATGTTGAATATCAGTTTATTGTGTCATATATTTTGAATCATTTGTTACATGAATTCATCATTGCGTTTTACGTTTTAGATTATTTTGTGTTAATTTTCTTATTGTTTCTATAGATTATATAAACTTGTTATATATCATTGTGCTTTAAAATTAAAAGTACACAATGATATATTATCATATTGCACTTTTCAAAACTTATATTGTTGAAAATAACAAACTGTGTTGTTTTTATCATTATTTTTTAAAGATTATATAAACTTGTTGTTATTTATCATTGTGTTTTATAATTAAAAGTACACAATTATATTATTTCATCAATGTATATTTCAAAACTCATAGTGCCCAAGCTAACACAATGATGATAAAAATAATACAATGTAAAAAACACAATGGATATTCTGTTATTTTGTCATTATTTTTAATGTATTA
The DNA here is from genome assembly GCA_025215565.1 of Flaveria ramosissima. Lineage (NCBI taxonomy): Eukaryota > Viridiplantae > Streptophyta > Magnoliopsida > Asterales > Asteraceae > Flaveria > Flaveria ramosissima. The sequence continues at coordinate 45,112,537 of CM046041.1, forward strand.
GATTAATTAGTTGTTAAGTTTAATTTTTTAGATATTAGAGATACACACAATATTATTTCATTATTATATATTTTTTAAAATTCGTCACTTTTAGAAAACATAGAAATTATTTAGAAAAATACAATAACTAACAATAAGACACAATAAGTTGCGATAAAAACACAATGACAAAATATGAGATTAAAATGAATAAATTTTTTATATCTTTTTATACAATAATTCTCTACTCGTTTTAAAGATATAAAAACCCTTATTTTTATGATTTAATTTTTAATAAAAAATAATATTGTACATAAAAGTTATAAATATTTAAAAAATGAAAAACCTACAAAAAATTAATAAAATTGGTCATTCTTAAGATAATTATCTAACAATTTTTTCCCTGTAATTTTTTTATTTAACATTTCCCACATTATTGAGGTGACGTGAAAAATATATATAATAAAAATAATATAACAATAACGAATAATAAATTGTGGGTGCCCTTCCCTATCAACCACGTAGTTTAGAGACGTTCCCCGTGATGGGCCTGATGGCTACAAACTATATTAATTCATTTTAAATTTATATTGTATTTTAGCTTTACATGCATACACACACATATATCAGGATGATATTTTTATTTATTAATTACTTTTTTAAACAAATAACTCACACACTCTTTTTATATTATATTCTATATATCTACATCTTTTTTTTTTATTATTGTAGGCTTATACCCTCACATTTATATAACATAAATTTTAAAACCAAAATTACTCATTAGACGCTTAGACGCGGTACCTTTCAATCAAAACTTATTACAACAATAAATCAGACATTGTGATTGGAAGTGGTGGTTCAACTAGTAGTAGGGCTTCAAAATGCATTGTAGAATCAAATCAAATCTTAAAAAGGAGACACGGTATTGTATTTGGTTAGACACTCATGTGTAATGGATAATGGATTATACACGTTACTATAATGAAATTAAATAGTTTTAGTTAAGAAAGCGTTAGAGCTTTGAAATTTTTATTTTAAAATAATCATATGTTAAAACTCATGTCAAATTATCATAGAATAAAACTTTGCATATTTTAGTACAACTTTAAAAAGTAAAGCATACTAAAGATACTTATGATAAAAAAAATATGCTTAAATGGAAAATCAAACGAGAAACTTTACACTTTTAAGTAATATTTATCTAAATTATAATTATTTTACAAATTACCAATAAACTTTATTTAATCAATAACGCAATATGTTATATACTTTCCAACTAAAACATTATAAGTTTAGTCCTGTGGAATACGGAAAGTGATGATTTTAACATGAGAAAATTGCATAAATAGTCATTTTGATTTAATCATATAAAAAGTACAAGATTAGTTTAAACTTTTATGTACTCATTGATGTGTGGTCTTTGATATTAGATTCATTCAGTTATTTTGTATTATATAAAGTTTGGACTAACTGTTAAATTTTATTTGAGAGACCAAAAGTGCAATACTCACATAAAAGTTTGAATAAAGTTTGTAAGTTTTAAAAGGGTTACTGGATTTTAATAATATCAAGTTTCATTTATTGGTCGGGATTAATCCAAACTCAGAAAATGTGTGTAGACACTCTCAACTTTGAACTTATTTTCCTCCAACGATCTCTTACTAACTGAGAGTTAACCCTTGTATATTTTTTGATGAAATTGGGCCAACTTTGTGCTATTTTTCAACTCCGCCACCGCCCAGCCTCCATCAAGTCCGTTTTTTCGGTGTCTAGCCTCCATCGTCACCTGAAATCTACCTTTAACGAGTCAAGTGGTTCAGATCAAGATGTGGAGATTGACGGGATTTAGGGTGCAGAAGTTTCAGATTGACAAACCAGATGGTTGATATCGACTTTCTGCTTAATGTTGTGGCCATATAAACAGTTCACGTCATCAAAAAACAAATGGTGTTAGCTCTCAGTTAGTAAGGGATAGTTAAAGGAAAATAAAAATAAAGTTAAGAGTATCTATAAACATTTCGTACATTAGGGATTAATCTCGATCAATAAATGAAAGTTGAAAGTATTAAAATCCAATAACCTTTTTTAAAATTTGGACAACTAAACTTACAATGACTACATATAAATTTAAACTAACTTTATAATATTCAACGTCTATAAACCAAACATACAATATGATCAAACTAAATGGACCGTTCGTACAATTTTCTATTTAACATAGAAAATCTATTTATTTTAAAAGTTTGTGGCACATGATATTTCTATTTTCACAACGTAGGAATAAAATAAACATGTTAAATTTATATACTTTTTAATCTATATAAAATGACACCCATACAATGAGTCATTGAGTTGCCTTTGTGGAATGTTCGGGTGAGTCCTTTAGTGCGACCCCAGCGACTTTGGTCAACGGCTAATCTAGCTTGGTAGAGTCCACTTCTTTGCCTTGGTACAACTATTTCAGCATATTGTACAACACCATTTGATCATCACCGTTATATTTATTAACACTTTTTTATATATGAATGGCATAATTAAATGGGAAAAACAGATTATTCGGTAAACGAAAACGATATTTTGGATTTATTGCATTATTTTAGTTCTTGTGAGTAAAAAGGTTTTGTATACGCGATGTTAAGACTTAAGATTAGTTCGTAACCTAGAATATATAATATCAATAACTTTCTCTAATAAGTAAGCAATAATTAAATAAAATCGAAAGGGAAAGTTAATAAACGAAATATTAAATCTACTTTTAGATAATTTGATATAAGAATGATAGAAACACAAGGAATAAAGGTGGTTTCTTTTAAGAGAAAGCCCTGACCTTTTCTTTGTACGTTTACTTATTCGAGACTTTTCATCCCAATTTAATTCAATCTCAACTACATATAGAAACAATAATAGTTATTTAATTCCAACGCCGTTCTAATAAAAGTTATTTAATTTCAATATTTATATATAAAAGTGTAAAGATTATAATTAACTATGTTAAATATTCTTGTGTTACACGAAATGGAAAAAAAACAATGAAATGCATAAAATATTAAAAAATTTATCATTAAAATTAATTCATTATTATTTTTAATAACAATCCAAAATGAAAAGTACTTACAACAGTTTTTAATATATCGATTCTAAAACTCAAATTCAAAAATTAATATCAATTAACAGATTTGTTCCATATATAAAAGTTAATATTATTAAAACATGACTAACTGGTTTTAATATAGAAATTTCTTTCATTTAAATTAAACTTTTGTAAACAAAAAGTTAAACTTTTGAAAATGGTTACATAACGTCAAAACCCAAAATTTAAAGGATTTAAAATAAGAATATTATGAGAGACTGATATGTGGTGAAACAACCCATAAAACTATAACTTTTTTTTTATTTTTTCCATTTGTACCAACATCTCAGAGGTGTCATTTAGTCATTTGGTTAATATAATTTTTTAGTGCAACACCTGATGGTTTGTTAATTTCGTAGTAAAACTATATTTTTTATTTTTATTTTTTCCATTTGTACCAACATTTCAGACGTGTCATTTAGTCATTTGGTTAATATAATTTTTTAAAATTTATTTATAAAAGTACAAAAGTTATTAGTTTCGTAATAGCTTATTTATTTCGTAACATCTTTTATGATATAAATGTGGCATGACTACTTATTGTGACTTACATCACCGTGCCTGAAAAAGATGTTTGATGATGTTAAGCGATTAATGAACGTAAAGTTGATACACAATATCACAGATCTCATGACATTAGATGATAATATAGTCTAATATACTAAGTAAAAGTAAATAAAAGCTATGAAGTTTTTTCTAAGTAGATATAGATTTTCTAACCCACTAAAAACAACACATATTTGCATGATATCTCTTTCAACACTAGTTTTATATACCAATCAATTCATTCTCAATACAACAATCAAAAATCAGTTTAACCTTCTTTAAGAAACACTGATGAATACAAATAACTTTTTGGTTATTATTTACCATACCAGACAAAATTTACCTCTATAAATCATAAAATACAAGAATTTATTTCGCATACTACTTTATGTGTACATCATTAAAACAAAAATCCTTGAAAATAATCCTTAAAATGAACAAAACACTCAACCTTTTGTTTTCACTTGTAAATGAAATTTATTTTAAAATATGCTTTCTGATACATCTACTTTCCACCATCCACATTATTTTCACATATCTATTTACAGCATCCATGATTGATTTCTCATATTTATTCTTTAACGGTAAATGTACGACCTTGTTTCGAAAGATAAGTGTTATCTTAATTGGGCTCACATATCTGTTTCCCTGCCGGGACCGTACCCCCAACCCACACAGAAAGAAACTTATATTTATATTTATTCATATAATTACATTAAAATTATTATTGTTTCTCTTTTTTTCAATTAAATAATATTTTTACACCCTTATCATTATTTTTTTCTCCCTCATTTACTCACAACTACTTTAAAAATATTATAAATTTATAGGGACTGAACAGTGGTTCATAAAATATACCGATTAACAGTAAATTTTCACTCACATCTACTCAAAATCATTCCATATAATATAAAAAATCATTCCATTTATAGGTATTAAACAGTAAATCCCTAAATATACCGATTACACCTTAGTAAAATTATTATCCATAGATTCAAATATAACTTTAAAAAAATTATCTTTTATTAATTTAATCCAATATTATTACAAACTTATAAACTAGCATTCATCACACATATGACATATCATTCACTTCACTCTTTCCCACTAGATTCTCTCTATCTTCTCTCCACTTTCAACCAACACACCTTTCTCCTTTAACCAAAAGATATTTCATCTTCACACTCACACCAATCATAAACCCCACCCTTAATTCTCTCAACTGTTATAAGCTTACAATAACCACAGCCCCCTTTCTTCTTCATCACAAATCACAGGTTCTCCAAGCTCCCATCAATGGCGGAAATCCCCCAATTGCATTTCATCATCCTCCTCATACCCCTCTTCTATCTCCTAATTTCCCCATCTCGTAAGCTCTAATTCTCACTAAAAGTCTAAATCACTTCACAATTTCATGTAATTCGATTGATTTAAGTTTAACTCATGTGATCAACAGATGCAGATATTGCCGCCAAACCAGGGGTCAACTACGGTCAACTCGGTGACAACCTCCCACCTCCGTACGAATCAATCAAGCTGATCAAAACCCTTAACGCTGCTCGTGTGAAGATCTACGATACGAACCCTGAGATCCTTCGAGCGTTGAAGAACACCAACATTCAAGTGTCTGTAATGGTGCCTAATGAAATCATAAATGCAATTGCTTTTAATCAAACAGTTGCTGATGAGTGGGTTGATAATAATATTGTCCCGTTTTACCCGCAAACGATGATACGTTACGTTCTCGTGGGCAACGAGATCCTCTCGTTGCCCGATAACGTAACGTGGTTCAACCTCGTTCCGGCGATGCGCCGGATTCGGAGGTCGTTGAAGTTGTATAAGTTGAAGAAGATTAAAGTCGGTACGCCGTTGGCGATCGACTGTTTGGAAGAGTCGTTTCCACCGTCGAGCGGGAAATTCCGCTCGACGGTGGCGGATTCTGTTATAATCCCGTTGCTGCAGTTCGTCCATCGGACGAAATCGTTCTTTTTTATTGATGTTTACACTTATTTCGCTTGGATAGGTGATCCGGTTAATATTAAGCTTGACTATGCTCTGCTCCAACCGAATGTTTCGTCGTACACTGATCCCGTCTCGGGATTGGTGTACACGAATCTGTTGGATCAGATGTTGGATGCATTGTATTTCGCGATGAAACGGGTTGGGTATCCGGATACCCGGCTCTTCATCGCGGAGACGGGCTGGCCGAATGCCGGTGATATCGACCAAATAGGGGCGAATATTTACAATGCCGCGGTGTACAACCGGAATGTAGTGAAAAAGTTTACAAATAAATCATTTAAGGGTACCCCGTTAAAGCCTGACGTCGCGTTACCGTCGTTTATTTTCGCTTTATATAACGAGAATCAAAAACGGGTCCGGGTACGGAGCGGCATTTCGGGTTGTTGTACCCAAACGGGACGGGTATCTATGAGATAGATTTATCGGGTAAGACGTCGGAGTCGGAGTATACGAAGGCGTTGCCGGTGCCAACTAATAATGAGCCATATAAGGGGAAGATTTGGTGTGTGGCGGAACGTGGAGCTAATGTGACCGCCCTTGGCGGGGCGTTGTCGTATGCGTGTGGGCAGGGTAACGGTACTTGTGACCCGATCCGACCCGGTGGGAAGTGCTTCAAGCCCGATTCGTTGGAGTGGCATGCGAGTTACGCGTTTAGTTCGTATTGGGCCCAGTTTCAAAAAGCGGGTGGGACTTGTTACTTTAATGGGCTTGCGGTCCAGACTACTAAAAACCCAAGTAAGTGTCCATATATATATATAAACCTTTTAAATATCATATATAATTATAAACAAGAATGTCGTTTATAACATAAGCATTGAACTTATTACTCATGTAGGTTTCGGGTCATGCAAGTTCCCGAGTGTTACATTATGACAAGAATCGTATGTTCATGTCAAGCAAGTTCCCGAGTTTGCATTATGACGAGGATCTAATGTTCGGGTCATTCAAGTTCTCGGGTGTTTTTGGTTTGTAGTTTTACCTATTTATGTATGTGTTGTATGTCATATGTATCTTTTGGACCACGGGACATTTTACGTGTGATGGTGACATTATTTTCAAAAGTAAAGTCGTTTTGGTATGTTTGTAACAATAATTCAAGTATTGTGAAAGAATTGATAAATGGGCGATTGAGTCCACGAAGTGTGAATGATTACTTTTAGGTCTTTTACTCTTTTATTGATGCTCGTAGTTATTTTGTGTTGTGGTCATAAGGTTTTACTTGGGTGTAACTCGATTTCATATCATTCGCTCTTTCTCATTCCACATCTTTGCTTCGGCTTTACTAGACCCTTGGACGAAAGGCGTCGCGCTTGTTTGATGTTTTACTCTTCTCTCAAACGTGTTCAGTATTAACTTGTATGTCCAAACAGACCTCGGCCACGAAGTGTGAATGATTACTTTTAGGTCTTTTACTCTTTTATTGATGCTCGTAGTTATTTTGTGTTGTGGTCATAAGGTTTTACTTGGGTGTAACTCGATTTCATATCATTCGCTCTTTCTCATTCCACATCTTTGCTTCGGCTTTACTAGACCCTTGGACGAAAGGCGTCGCGCTTGTTTGATGTTTTACTCTTCTCTCAAACGTGTTCAGTATTAACTTGTATGTCCAAACAGACCTCGACGTCTTGATTGGGTTTTTAGTCTATCTTCGCCATTTGTCAAGCTTGATCTTTGTTGGGTCTACCTTCACTCGCGTGCAACAAACCATGTGTCGAAGGAAATAGACTTGTCATGAACAAACTCTTTACACGTGCCTCTCCTTTCTTAATTGTTAGGATTCAATTGACGTAACAGAACCAACAATACACACAAGTACAAATGAAATGATAAGCAGATTATAAAATAAAAACGATACACGACATGTATGATTTCTTTGCTATGTAATCATCTTTCTCATGAGTAGTTACATAGTATCAAGTATTAGAACTGTGACATTTCAACACATTTTAGGACCTAAAACAAACTATAAAATCAAGTCAATTTAACATGAAAATTTGTCCCTTTGTTGTTTGTATAGCAAATTATAAAGCATATATCTCAATCAATAATAAATATGTGTTACCACATTATTTCACCTTCAACATGTTCTTCTTACTCAACAACACTCTATTTCATCTAAAAAAATAATCCATAAATAAGCCTTCAATCAATTTGTTATATTTATCATTTCTTTCTAAAAACACAAAAATTCAAATGATGGATTAGCACATATTTCATCTTAAAATATAAATAAAAAATGTTATCTTTATTAATGTGACACTTAAAGTTTGGGGTTTAAAACAATTGTTTTAGTTGATTGTAAAATATAAAGACTCCCCTGATCAACTTTATACATCACTCATGCCTAATTGCACACAATCACTCTTGTCCCAATCCACCATTCTGTGACAAATATGTTATACTTCATTCTTTAAATTTTCCTTTTGTTTTAATCGACATTCTTTAAATCGCGATTAATCGACAACTAATTGCTAATCAGAATCCAACCTAGGTATTTTTAGGTAATCAGCCACCTAATCGTTTGGAGCTCAATGGTGATCAAACTTGGAACTAGGCGATCCTAATTAATGAAAATAGAGGTTTTTGCGGCAGCCAGAGCTTGAAATTTTCGAAAGAGAAATGAGAAATGCGGTAGTCTTACTGGACTGTCGTTGCCACCTTCTTTTGTCTGATCCTTCGCCTTTCAAATGATCGTCACACTTCTCTTGAGATTGAGATTAGCAAGCAATGGTTTTATCAAACATACTTACCTTCATTACATTATTGATATATTTTTTTTATTTTTCATTGCCACTTTATATAATAATAAGTTATTTATATTTTAAAACTGTATGATAGATATAATAATTTATGTATATACAATATATACCTAACAAACTAAACGATGATAGATATAATATGTTAGTATGGTTGAGGCTGAAGCCAATCAATAAAGTATATTATCCTTAGTTTGTCTAACTCTTGCTCGCTTTGATAAGCCAAAACTTATATTCATAAAACTAAAACGTTTTATTATCTTTAGTTTGAAAATATAATTTATTTAAAAAGCATTTTTTAAAGAATAGCATACTCCCTCAACGAAAACTTATGATACATACTTAAAAGGACATTTATATACGTCTCCTGCCCAAAAACATTAATTACATGTTTATTCAAATTAAAAAGTTAATTACATATTTCTTCTTTCAAAAACATATATTATATATTTATTCATTTTATTAGAATTAGTTATTGAATGATTAATGTATTCATATTTTTACAAAGTTATATTTTCACATTTTTCTTTCTAAAAACTTAAACGCATACTTACTCAAGTTCAAGTCTTATATATAAATAAAAACAATAAAATTACAACTTCAAATACAAAGGTTAAAAACCTCTTTTAAAACAATAATCACCGACAATCAATGTTATATATTCGAATACAAAATTGTCAAAGTTTAAACAAAATAATAGTAAAAACAATATAATAGTTATTTAATATATTAATTTTATATATGTATAAAAAGAAATATGTAATTAACTTTATGCATTAAAAAGATATATCCTTGCTTAAAAAAGTGGATTATGATCGCTAACAAATCGGTCTATTTAAAAATTAAAAGGTAAATCTTTAAACTTTTAAACATAAAATAAAAACGAAATGTTCGGTGTTCTTATTGGGTCCCACCCACCTCATGGTTTCCTAATGACGCCACAGCAGATAACTTCCCTACAAATACGATAACCTATCAGTCCTTATCTTCATCAAATTCCTCAATCATATATATAACCAAACCCCTGTATCTATCACTCAAAACCCTACATCGAACCTTTCAATCCTTCAACAATCACTTGATGGAACATTGTCTCTCGTCTTCCTTCACCATCAACAATCATCTGGTAATCTCTTCCTCATCTTCACCTACTCGCCGTCGTTTGATCGGAAGTTTACGGTCTCCGTTCGCGTTTTCCGGTTTATCGGCGGAGAAACGGTGGCGATCGGCGGTTGTGGTCGCCGGAGCGAGTGGTTATGGAGGTTTTGGTACCGGAGGTGGTGGTTGCTGTGAGTTTAGTAGCTTGAATACGCCGATTGTGCCGGTGACGCCGGCCGGTAGGTTGTTGTTGAGTGTGGTGTTGAATGATCGGAGATCGTTTCATGAGGCGGTGGCGGAGACGTGGGAGGAGTTAGTTGCTGGTGTTGATGAAGCTAATGTGCGTAGGGCGTTGAGTGCTGATTCGAGTGAAGGTTGTCTTCATAGGTGCGTGTTTCTGCTCTGTTTTTTTGATTGATTTGACTATATTGTTATTGATTCATCACTTCTGTTTTGATCGGATGTGATTCGGTATGCAATTGTTCGTCACATATGATTTAGATCCATTAGCATTACTCGTATATTTGGAAATGAAATCGAATTAGAGTGTGTTTCTAGGTTTTTTCATGAACTGAAGTCTATGAAATCCTCGAATCAAACGATCATATACAATTACTTTAGGTATTGATAAGATTACTTCATATGCAAGTATCTGAGCTAGCGGATGTAGTTGGAAATAAGAAAACAGATTAGTAAGTTTTGATTTCAATGTTCATCTACGTGATCTGTTCATAAGTTATGAGCAATTAAATCCAGCTTTGTCATCTAATTCGTTAATCGGCCATTTACGTTTGTAGAGGATTGCTGAGCTAAAACAACATGAATGCAAAACTGCTGTAGAAGATGTTATGTACATGTTAATCTTCTACAGATTCTCAGAACTCAAAGTCCATCTAATTCCACCTCTTTCAAAGTGTATCTACAACAATAGACTAGAAATCTTGCCATCAAAAGACTGGGAACTCGAATCAATTCACAGTTTCGAGATCTTGGAGATGATTAGAGCTCATCTAACATCTGTCATTGGATGGAGATCAGATTTCAGTATCACTGACAGTTGGGCCACAACCAAAGTCAAACGAGTCAACCTTTTTCGTATCTATACATCATCCATTCTGCTGGGATATTTTCTCAAATCCGCCACGTTAAGGCACCAGCTTGAAATGAGTCTTCTTGACCCGACGGATAACATGATCTTCAACTCACACAAATGTAAAAGAAAGAACCTTGTCTTCGGTCACGCACACAACAAGATACCAACATCATTGTGCTTTGATGGTAAAAAGAAACGAGAGAAATTGAGCTCGTATTTGATGGGATTCGCCCCTGATTCATTGGCTAAATGTGCTCAACCGAATTCTAAAGAGGCTTTAAATCTGATAACGAAACATAGTGTCGCGCTTTTTGGTGATGTTGCATCTGAACAAGCGATATCTACATCGTTTGCTACCCTGAAAAGATTTGTTTTGGAGGCAGTTGCTTTTGGTTCGTTTCTTTGGGATGCCGAAGAATATGTGAATACTGTATATAACCTTGAGGAGATTAACTAAGTTACTCGAAGCCAGAATTCGCAGAAAGCTTCTGGTCTGGTTAGTGTTACGAACTTTTGTCTATATTAGTGTTTATAGTAGCAGCTTATCTAGTCTTATTTTGTGAATATGAATTTAAACTTCTTACTTATTTACCTTGATTAAGAGCTTAATCCATCCGGTATGCATGAAGTGTAGAAATTAAGGTTCATTCTGTTGTTTTGCTTAATAAAACCAAAATCATAGGGATCAATTGTTTTTGCATTTTGAAGCCTAGATGACTCATATGATGTAAACTCGTGTAATTTTCATTGGGTTAGGTTAAACGGGAACATCCCCTCTTGTCATGCCTCTTTGGGAACATTATATAATAACAAAAACGTGTCATATTCTCTCATTTAAAAAAGAATTTCAAAAATACTTTCTCTAAGAAGAATTAGAAACCTATTTCAAATATATTTACAAAAATGTTTTATAAACAATTAAAATAAATGTTTTTAAAATTTTAAAAAATGTATAAGTTTGAAAACATTTTAAAAAATAATTTATAAATGTTTGTTTAAATTAAGAGAAAGAACTTCTTGAAAACTTAATATAAAACACTTTCTCAACAAAATTAAAAATGTTTTCAAAAACACTTTCTCTTGGTAGTAATTTAGGTTTTTTACTAGGATATTGGGAAATGAGATCGAAATGATTTTTTTCTGTTTTTCATTAATATGTTTTCAACTAAAGGTATACTTGGATCGAATAATTGTTTTAGCTTATCTAGAATTTTTTTTTATTTTAGGTTTAAACGACTGTGAAATACTTTTTTAAATATTTTCAATTCAATGTCACAAGTAATACTATCGTTTTTCTCATACATCGATGGTGACATATCAAGTTTCCTTTAAAATATATCGATCAAATACAAAGTAATACAATGACCTGTATTCAAATATAACTCTATTTATAATTTTTATTATATTTGACTAGTTAATATAAGTTTAAAAAGATAAGTCAATCGGTTGTAGTTGATTATTGGCCTACATTCAAATGTATGGAAGCTACGTAAGTACATGTAAAGCTTAATATTTGCAACCCGACAACCACAATATGAATGGTTTGACTGAATCTCACTTTGTATTACATTATTATGTGTAGTGTTTCATGCGAAACAAAAAGTCTTATAAGTTGTATTAATACTTTAGAATAGTTTATTCTTTTAAAAGCTTTTTCTGATTGATGTATATTGTGTTTTCACAATTTCATTAATATACCCATCAAACTTATCTAAGCTAAAATGTTATGAATGCAAGTATCTATTTAGCTTGGTATGTTGGCTCTCAACTTTGTTGATTGCCGCGATATTCCAAAGAGACATAAACGTTACTTTATATTTGTTTAATCAAACTTAGTTTATGTAGTTTAAAAATCATGAAACGAAGTAATGATAATAATAATACTTGTTAGCATGCATTCATTAGAGGCCAATTTGTGTTTGTATTATAACATGTCTTTGCATGCACTCATCTAGTGTTGATTTTAGACATGTTTAATGCCTAAATGTAGATCTATTTTATTTATTTATGTGTAAATACAAAAGCTATGGTAGGTCTAGTTGTTAGAAGTTACGCCAACAATTTGAATCAAAAGAGATATTATACTTGTTTCCTCACACGTGCCATCCATAATCCATAATCAACATGTGTAAATGTACGCAACAACTTTGTTGATTATGGATAAACGAAGAATAAGGATTTTAACTCATTTGAAATACTATCGGTAAAATTATAACTGATGTCAAAGAAAAAAGACATTAGAACCTACATTGGAGTTGTTCCTTCTAGGTATCTCTTTTGAATTTATTGTGTGCATTGTATGTGGCCTTAAGCGTAGAAATGTTATTTTCATTTGCTATTTTATGATGCCGAGGACATCTCTTGGTGTCACATATGTCATTCTCCACTTTTCCACCAATTGAAACTCATTATTTAACAATCTTTTTGTGAATGGATGTCTCTTCCTATATAGTGTGGGTGGATGATTATGTTTATCACGTAACAAGCACCTTTGCGAATAGATGTCATCATTCACCTACAACACCTAACTTCTTTATGGGACTTGAACACCTAACAATGAAAATGGTTTCAAATTATTGCACACACTCTTGGTTACGTTGTTATCAATAAAAGAACAAAAACAAGAGTAAGTGGTTACGTGTCTAAAGTCACACTTATACATGATCATGGTTGTGTGCATAAATCGATTAAAGATACCAATAAAGCAGCATGCACAAAAAAAAAACTAAATGTTTGTTTCATTTGATGGGGAAATATACAAAATAGTACAATTTTTTGACGTAAAGTGAGATACGTGATAAACATAATCATCAATCCGCAAAACATCCGGAAAGACATCTAATTGTAGAACGATTGTTAAATGCGGAGTTGACAAGGTAGACTGTGGCACCAGGGGATATTATATGTGTTATACAAGAGCGGAATGAAATTAATCTTCTACGTTTAAATTCATATACAATGCACTACAAAATTTTAGAGACAAATCATGAAGAACAAACTTCAATGTACTTTCATTTCTCTCTCGTTTATCAAGCGCTCCACGGTAACACACTAGTTAAAGTTTAAATATCATTGGATAATTAGAAGGAACAAGTCAAATACTAGCTTCAAAAGTCAAAACACCATTTTCAAATCACTTCATCAATCAATGGTAGGGGTTAACAATGCGTCAATGCACGGTACATATTTAATCATATAATAATAAGTAAATAAAGGTGACACAAAACATGTCATCATGTTAATTAAATAAAAAATTTAATGTACGTTTATTAGCAAACGAATTTCTCACCCAAGTGATTCACAAATGATCTGTCGAAGATTTGTTTAGAGGTCAAATACACACATTTATGACAAATATTAGAGAGTTCATCTCTCTTTGCTAAGGATTACTCGGTCATGTCATATAATAATTTTTTTAACGACATACATGTACTTTTTTATTTTATACATACTTTACTACTAAAATTATTACACATGTATTTCATAAAATTTAAATTTAAAATTGTTAACTGAAAAATATACCACTTTACTATGAGGTTGTCCTAGTCATATATACAGGTTGACTTGTTAAGGAGTGTTTTAAATAGGTGTTAGTTAAATTTTCTTTATTTATCAAATAGTATTAGTTAATAGTTATTAAAATATTTATCAAACTAGTGTAAAGCATACATATTTTTAAATATAAAGACACTTCATCAATCTCCTGCTACATCACTTACGTTCATCAATCAACCAACCCTAAATCAAAATTGATCAATCTTACTTTTTATTGTAAGTATTAAATCCACGTGGCAGGTACTATGTAATAGGATAGCTTTGTGGTTACCTTTTATTCTAAACTGACCTCTTAACATCATGTTACCTAAACCATTGAGTTTATTCCATATATAGAAACCTCAAAAATTCAAAATATATCCTCATCCTCACGTCAAACCTAAGCCAACTATATATACACACCCACAACATAACCATCATCTCTCATAATTTCCGTCGGCTTGTTCCTGCTCGACCATTTTGTCCCCTACCGCCGCCCTCCACCTCTGTTACACGTGTATAAAAGGGGCTAGGAGGCGGAGGGGGTGATCTCGACACTCATTGTCGAATTACCCATCAATCGATCATGGGGAAGAAAAGAGTGTCGTCCGTGAACACATTATTTGTTGCACTGGTTCGAAGGCAATCGATGAAGGTGAAGATCTTCCTAGCCATGACGGCGTTTATCTCTGCCCTCGCAGCTCTCAGAAGTTTCGTCACAAACTACAATAATTTCTTCGTTGCATCGGAATCTATTCACGCCCTGGGAATAATCACTTTGGTTTGGAAGCTCACGACGCTAAAAACATGTTCCGGTACGCTCATATTAGGGGAGACAGTTTCTGACATGGCATGAAAAAAATCATGTTTTGGGTCAACATGTCCAGCTCATTTCATAAAAAGGTCATGTTCGGTATGATCTGTTTAAACAGTTTTGTTAAACAGGTCATCCATGTCAACCTGATTAATAAAACAAATTGACCAACTTATTTGTTTATGACCTGACTCGTTCTTTTACAACTCATCAATATTATTAACATGTTTACCAGTAAATTATTATATGTCAACCCACAATCTATTTGACATGATAGGTACAATTGTTGTGTTTAGATTACATGGGTTTTAAGTGTATGCGTGTTAAGGGTGATATGTGTGGGTAAGAGTTAATGTTTTACAAGAATAAAAACATAGGTCATGTTTAGGTTGAACAAATTTTAACCCAACAATCCGACATGATTGACACCCTCAGCACACATGATCTCCGATCAATTCCTTCCTATATCTATTTAATTTGATTGCATATTATACCATTTTAACGTTTTATGCGGTAAATATCCCCAAATTGATGTTATCATTGTGTTATAGGGCTTTCGTTGCAAACACAAGAGCTCACGGCAATAGTTATAGCTGTACGAATTTATTGTAGATTTGATATTGGGCATAATATTCACACGTTGCTAGACATTGCTTCCTTTGTGGCTACCGTTTGGGTGATCTACATGATGCGGTTTAAGCTATATGTGACGTATAATGAGCATCTGGACAGAACCCCCAAATGTTGTTTGGTAAGCACAACACTTTCATCGTATTTTAGTCGATTTTGATAATGATTTTGATCAACAAATCATTGTATCATTCATTGTAGATGATTCCTTGTGCTATTATGGCCGTACTAATTCATCCTGATAGTTCTATTCCTCTCTTCACCAAGATTATGTGGGCGTTTAGCGTGTATTTGGAAGCTATTCTAGTGCTTCCTCAACTTCATATGATGCAAAGAACACAGGTTTGTGGTTTGTTAGCACACATACCTTTGCAATTTTATAATCTAAAGCGGATATGTTTATCGCTAATCAACTGAGTTATGATTTTAGATGATTGAACCCTTCACCGCGCTTTATGTGTTTGCCCTTGGAGTGTCCAGATTTTTCGAGGCTGCTTATTGGTGCATTCGGGTTAGTTTCTTGTTATAATCTTTGTAGGAACCTCATCATATTCTTAATCTGAACTTCATGTTTCAACCTGTTTACTTTGCTTGTGGTTCAACCTGTTTACTCATTATAACTATATTGATTCACCTTATTTAAAGTACATAGGAAGATGAAATAACTGATTTAACATATAAGAATGAAATAAATTCAATGAAAAATAATGAGAAAACATTTTGCACGACTAGTTATTTTTTTTATATCTAAGGTGTAAAATGAAAAAAAGGAAATATGTACAAGTGTGTGAGATGGGGCAAGAGTGTGTTACTTTAGTTTATTCTATTTTATTTTAAATTCTTAGAACATATCTTTAGATTCGAATCAAACTATTTTATCGACCACAATGTAATTCACCAATTACATATATAAAAATAGAATATTGTTAAAGCAATATAATTTTATAATCAAATATACTAACCTGTTTTTAACTATTTGTGTTATTTAGATATACGAATCAACAGAAGCATATTTATTCTTACTCGGACGTGGTTACTATTGGGTTCCGATGGTGTTGGTATCAGAGACTGTTCAAACGTTCATTTTGTCAGACTTTTGTTATTATTATATGAAGAGGTAAAGTTTTGTCACTTCTCATTTATCTTATAAACAACGTATCTCTAATGTTGTTAAAACCGACCAGTTAGATCCCACACCGGTACGATTCACACGGGTTGAACAACTACCGGTTGGACCAATCGTTATGTAGTTGGAATAGTTTTGAGTGATTTTTTTTCTTTTATAATAATAATAATATTTTTTTAACATCACATGGTTTAAACTTAAGAAATCTTGTAAAAATAATAAGATACATAATAAGATTTGAACTTGAACTTGAATTTGAGATCTTTTAACACAATTATGAAAGTATTTTGTCACACTAATTTAGGAAAATACCATATATCGTACTTTGAGTAGCTAGCCTAAATAGTTCGTCTCAAAAAGTTTCTTTTTATAATTGTAGATTAAGAAAAATTATATATATATATTTTTACTCTTTAAACATAATAAACATAACAATATAATTGTTCCAAACTTTCAATTATCATAACCTTAAAGGGATGGTGTGATGGTAAACATCATTTTTCTAATAAAGTTCTATTTTAAACATTGATGTCTCCTAAATAATCATGATTTAAGGGTATATTATTTGAATCTTGCAGTGTTGTAAGCGGAAATCTTCTAGTGAGAGTGCCACGGGTATGACACGTCAAACGTAATTGAAACAAAACATTTGCTACGAAGAACATGAGACGGAAATTGATTAATTTTAATGTTTATATGTAAAGATTTTGGATCCACATTTGTTTGTAAATTTCACAAGTTTAGTAGTAATTGTCCAGTCATTTATTTTGAGTCTCATAATGAGATTATTCTTTTTGGCCAATCTATTATTATCAGATTGAGATTTTATGCTTAAATCTGATGTTTCTTTTTGTACTCCATGTATTATTGTCAAAATTTTGAGATCCTTAATTGATCAAGGTTATTCAAATGTTCTACTCACATATATATACAAATTAAGTTTTTTGAAACAATTAATTCACATACTCCTTAAGCCTACTCATATATATACACAAATGTTTCATAATGAGGTAAGAACACTCAATTACTTGGAGAGAAACATATTACCATAAATATTGATACCATTAAATTACAAGCCTTTTGGTTCTTTGATCTAGTGTTGGTTGCTTTAAACTTTTAACACACACATGAAGTCGATTGACTGTAGGTTGTCTTATGTTATTATGTTAGCATATATGTTGGTAATCTAGTGTTAGTTGCTTGGATGGTAAAGGCACTTTTCTCTTAGGAAAATATTAGGGTATAAATTCTAACATAAGGTTGATTAGGAATTGATGTAGTTTAAAAATATAAGTAAATGGGTGTGTAAAAATATAAACATGACAAGACAGGCTTGCCAAGTTATGGGCACATGATACAACACATCAAGACACTATAATGTTGAGTTTCTTGAACATAGTTTAGTCGCATGTAAGATCAATGCTCTTACACACAAGTATGATTGAATTTTTAGGAACATTCTTCATCACAATATGGTTCCCAACAACTTTCTTAAAGACATATCCATGTTATTTCTTGAAAGGAACATTCCTTTCATCTAGGTAACCATCGTTAATCTCACACCGATCACTATTCATCTTAGATCGTTTTATGCAACTAGAACCAATAGTCATAAAACATGTGAACTCTAACCATAGTTGATAGCTCTACTCTTCATAACAAACATTTTTTAAACTAAACAATTGTTTTGTTTCATGATCTTAGTCACATAATGTTAACTTTTGTCAAATGAATAGTATTGAGCTTAATATATGTAGAATAAACTAAAGAAACTATAGCCATCAAGTTTAATTACATAAACCAAATCAGACAACTAGACTAGCAACCATGTGTTGAGACTAGCAACCATGTGATGCTAGTTATCACAGATTAATAAATTCAAGAGGATATATATAATATACTACATGATGAACAAAGAATCTGGCAGAGCTCGTAAGAAACCCTAAGGGGAAGGCTAGATTAGGATTCCTTAGGAATTTTAAAGGATCGAGCATAAAGGAAAGAATAGTCTTAACCAAGAAGGAAAGCTCTTATTGGTTTCTAGAGAAAATCAGATTGCAACATGACAAAGGGAATAGGTTAGCCTCTGAGGAGATAGGGACATATAAGTAAACACAATAAGGAGAGACCAAAGGCAGAAGCCAACTATAAAGACAATATGACATTTATGGTATGTAAGAAACATTTTACATCGAAATGATATGATACCCTTTATCCAAGGATATTTAGGTTTAAATGTCTGACCACGGAATACCAAAATAGAACCAGACCCTAAGTTCTCTGAATTGTTAGCCACTATAGATACCACTCTTCATCAATATATAATCCCATGCACACAATCATCTAAAACTCTCCTATCTTATAATTCCATCATATGCTTATATTCTTCAGCTATAACCTCTCATACCTATCATCTTCATTATGATTCTCATACATCTATGCTTATGTTTAATACATCTTGTACACATATAGACCTGAGCGTCGGATTGCCCTTAGCGCTCAAGCTCCAGGGCCCTCTAACGAGTTTCTGTGGTTGCACTTATGGACGGATATGAACCAGAGGAGTAACACTTTTGCATTGCTTCTTATTCGACTCGCCTCTAGGTGAGGAATTTGGAGCACCAGTGTGATAGTGAAATATAGGGGTACTGAGTGTTTGATACTAAAAGAGTTTGTTATTATTAGAGTGAATTTGTTGTATCATTATAGTAGGTGGGAACTTTTAAAAACAAACATACTTGTAACTAAAATTTGAAGCCACTAATGCAAGACCTATAACACAAGAGTGGGGGCGGTGTTAACTAACATTTGAAGCCACTCATGCAAGACCTATGACACAAGAGTGGGGGGCGGTGTTCCTGTGTAATAGGGGTGCCACATCACCCTATCATGCCCATATCATCTTATCATGCCCTTACATCACCCTCAACTATAAATGACCTAAGCCTGATGTTTGTATTGAGGCCTTTATCAGTTTAAAAGCAGTTTATTAGGAACGTTAAAGTGGGTTATCAGGGCACGTTAAGTTATTGGAACTATTAGTGTTGTAATATGGTGAAGTTGGAAATTAGGATATAATCATTTCATGGGGTTGTTGCATTAAAAATAAGCCTATTAAGTGTGATTGATTGGTTAAATAAAATTGATATTGCCATTAAAAATTTTAGTTTCTATTAAACTAAAGTAATTAAACGAAGCCTCCGTATATTGATAAAAAGTTTGATTTCATTGAGCTCATGAAAATTAATTTATAAGCTCCCGTACACCACTTATAATAGTTTAAAACAAAGAATAATTGTCATATGTTATTTTCATTCCAATTCACTTGAGACATTAAGATCAAACACATCACCAATTTCTAACTTCAATGTTATTTAAAAATATTTTACAACACATGTATATTCTAATTAATAATTATATAATCAAGTAATCGACTAATCGGTTCAACGTAATTATGAGGAAATGCTAGTGGTAAATAGTGTATTTTCCTCGTCAAGTGATGAAACTTTATATCATGTTATATGTATGTGTGGTGATGTTAAAATTAATCTGTAACAATTAGGAGTTCAGCATCTATGATGAATTGATTTCTTTGGCTCATGTTGCATGTTATTTTTAGAACTTATTATTTTATAAAATCTCTATCTTTTTTTACTTTTTTAAATGAGTAAACATATTAAAACATAAACAAAAGTTGCTTTAGCGTGATGGTTTTTTGCAACTTCAATTTCTTTTTTTAATTCTTGCCCTTTTTTATAAGTTTTGTCTCTCTTTCGGAACTTCCTTTAAGTACAAATCGTCGAAACGAGCACTACAAGTTATAAAACACCGTCGTATCTACGTTTTGAACCTGTTCGAAAATCGCAAAGTTACACACATAACAACCCTAACATGTAGTTGTAACCAGTGTTGTTAAAATTGGCTAGGCGGCCGATTAATCGGGGATTAATTGGTAGTCGGCCCATAGCCTTGTCGATTATAGCTAATCGAGCCATTAGTCGCTAAGCGGAGCAAATCGGGATTAATCGGTTGTAGGCGGTCCTAGGCGGAGCAAATCTGTGTAATCGGGAGTCTAGTTATAGTCGGTCAAAGTCAGTCAACAAAATACTTTTGCTTATTAAGTTAGATTTGATCCCAAAAACCATTTAACCTAACCTGTGTGGCTGTGTGTGCTCCATCCATTCACGACCTCCCCACCTGCGCTGCACTTAAACGCTGCTCCGGTGACCCCCCTGCTCCGGCGACCCCCCTGCACCGGTGACACCCTTGCGCAGCGAGCCAACGAGTAAGCGACCCCCTTGGTCCCTTGCGCAGCGAGTAAGCGACCCCTTTGGCTGTGTGGCTTCTTCTTGTGCTCCGGGTTCCAAACCTCATCGACTGATAACTGATAAGGTGCAATTATATATATGTTTACCTCTATTTTACATTTTAGTTTTTTACTAAACTATATATTATCAATTGTAATTTGTATATGTGTATATAAGTATATTATCTAGTTGTCTACCTCTATTTTACTAAAGTATATATTATCAATTGTATATATGACTAATTGACTATATGTATATTGTGATTATTGTCAATTATATATGTATATTGTGATTATTGTCAATTATATATTGTTTATTTTACTAATGTATATTGTCAATTATATATTATCTCTATTTCAATTTTAATAGTTTGCTAATGTTACTAGAGCATTTAGATATTTAAATGACATCCATGGAATCAACGGCTAATCAAGGTACAAAACGAAACTCGAATGATATTGGTTGGGAATATGGGAAGTTGGCTGATGCAAATAAGTTAGATAAGATGCAATGTAAGTTGTGTGATAAAATTATGTCCGGGAGGGGTTTATAGATTAAAACACCATATTGCGGGCATAGGAGGTAATGTTTTGAGTTGTAAAAAAGCAACAAAAGATGATCAACTAAGAGTTCGAAATGCACTTAATGAGTTTAAAACAAGAAAAAGACTAAGCAAGATAGTGATGAATCATTGAGAGCTGAGGTGAATATTGGTAAAGAAACAATTGACCTCGATGATTGTTTTAGAGAATTAAAGGAACCTCGATCTTTTGGTCCTATAGATAGATTTGCAACATCCAAAGAACACTCGGTCAAAGAAAATAGCAAACAAAGTAACCTCAACAATGTTATTCGAAAAGAACAAATGATTTGTGTTATAGAATACATTTGTAAATGGGCATATGAATGTGCTATTCCATTTCATGCTTTTGAAAGGGATAGTTTCAAAATATTGTTAGAAGCGGTTGGTCAATTTAGACCTAATGCCATGTCTCCTACTCGATATGAGATAGGAGATACCTATTTTAAAAAAAGAGTTTGAAAGGACTAAAGCCTCTTTGAAAAAGCATGAAGAAGAATGGAAATATATAGGATGTTCTATTATGATCGATGCATGGTCCGATAGAACAAGAAAAAGCATTATGAATTTGTATGTAAATTTAAAGTTAGGTACTATCTTTTTGTCATCTAAAGAATGTTCGGATGAAGCACACACAAGTGAAAACATTTTTGAGTATGTGATAAGTGCATTGAAGAGGTTGGTCTGGAAAATGCCATTCAAGTTGTGACCGATAATGCATCTAACAATATGGGTGCATCAAAATTGTTGAAGGAGAAAAGACCAACAATCTTTTGGCCATCGTGTGCGACACATACCATAAATCTCATGCTTGAAGGTAATAAATTTAATTGTATTTATATTTATAATTTTATTTGTTAGTGGCCTACTAATGTATATCCCCTTATTTTGTTTTGAAGCTATTGGTGGATTATTAAGGTACAAGAAAATCATCAGTCAAGCAAAAAAACTAATAGTGTTTATTTATTCTCATCACAAAACATTGGACATGATGAGAAATATACAAAGAAAAGGAATATTGTGAGACCGGGAGTTACAAGATTTGCTTCTGTTTTTCTTACCTTACAAAGTTTGTTAAAGAAAGTCTCAACTCAGGCATATGTTTTCTAGTGCAGAATGGGAGAAATACAAGTTTTCAAAGACGGTTAAAAGGAAATTCGCCTTTGCAACGGTTATATCTCCCTCATTTTGGAGCGGCGTTACTACTTGTTTGAAACATTTTGCCCCATTAGACAAAGTCCTTCGAATAGTCTATGCGAATTGGAAGCCGTCAATGAGTTTTATATATGGTGAGCTTAAAAAAGCAAAAAGTGATATTATCAATGCCTTGAATGACAATAAAAGTGCATATGAGCCTATTATTGATATTATCTCGAAAAAGTCATCGAATAGGCTTGATACATGCTTACATTTGGTTGCCTACATTTTAAACCCATATTATTGTTATAATAATCTGGAGATCCGAGATGATTTAGATGCCAATGATGTTGTGGTTGATTTGGTTGGTGTTTTATTTCCTGAAGATTATGAAATACAAAACACCATCTTATCAGTTGAGTTGCCCATTTACAAGAGTAAGCAAGGAAATTTTGAGCGTCCAATCGCACTTAAAGGATATGAAGTCAACGATGATAAATTTGATCTGGGTAATGCAAAGTTTTAAAGATGACAAATATTGTTTATTTAAATTTTCATATTTGTCGTATTAATATATTATGTTTGTTTTAACATTGTAGCAAATTGGTGGGAAACACATGGTAACTCAACTGCAAATTTGAAAAAAGTTGCTATGAGGATACTTTCTTTGAAGACGAGTTCATCCGGATGTGAAAGAAATTGGGCATGTTTGAAGGGGTTAGTGACTTTTAATATATGTTATGCTTAATTTTTTTGTTGGATTTAATTATTTATTATTTATATTTCACTATTTAGGTACATACAAAAAAAAGAAATAGACTAGAGGCGACTAAATAAATGACCTTGTTTTTGTACAATTTAATGCAAATTTGATGGAGAGAAACAAAAAAAGAAAGTAAAGAAATTATAAAGTACTTATAGTCGAGGATGGTAGAGGAGGTAAAAAATGGATTGTTGATGGTATAAATGAAGAATTTGAGCCGAGGGTACCTTGGGATGTGCTTAGTGATGCCACGGGTGTTGATGAAGTTTTATGTAAGCGAACAAGTGCTAAGGCAAGTGCATCAAGATAACTATATGATAAAGAATTTGAGTCGGAGGATAAGGAGGAAGTAGATGAAGATGTTGAATACGAGTCTGATGGTGTTCAAATCATTGACCAATATGGACAAAACGATGATGAATTTAAACTATTTGAACTTTGAAGTATTAGAACTACTATGTTTTAATTTTTATGTTTTGAAATATTTGATGTTTAAACTTTAAAGTACTTGATTGTTATTTTTATGTTTAATTATGTTTGAAGTATACTAATCTTAAGTATATATATAACTAGGTTAGTATCCCGTATATTACACGGGTTGAATAAATAAAATAATAAATAATTAGTAATAAAATTTTATGAATTATAAAACTATGTTTTAAGATAAATATGATTATAATTGCATATGAATAGCTATTTCAAGTATAGATAGATAGATATATAGATAAATAGATAGTCTAGAAACCCATTTATTAAACGGATTATTATTAGTAATAAACACAAAAAGTTACAGTATGATATTTTAATATAAGATATATATAAAATTATATACACATACTTGTTCAAGAGATAAAACAATTATACTATTTTTAACTCTTTTATCTAAATATTTTTATTTTTAAATATTTGTTTTAAGATTTTCTTATAAAAATTTTATTGTTTATAAAATTCCTGTTTATTAAAAATTCAAGTTTCTAATTATTCTGGTTGTTTTAATAAATATGCTTTTAGAAAATTCCATATTTTTTATAATTATTTTAAAAAAGGACTGATTTAAAATATTTTGTTTCAAAAGGTTTAATGTTTTAGAAAAGATATGAATTTTAATTCTGTTAATAAAATTTATTTTTAAAAACATAGTTTATTATAAAAAAATGTAGATGAGAGAGAGAAATGTATCAATTGACCAAATTAATTTTATGAAAAGAGAAAATTGTTTGAGTTTTTAAATTATTATAATATCCTTTTGAAGAGAAAATAAAATAAGAATGTTAAGAATGACAAGCGTCAAAAAAGTGGTTTAAGAAGATGACAAGTGGCAAAAGAAACGATTTATAAAAAATACATAAAAAATCTCCAAACCGATTAATCCCGAGTTTCCACCTCGCCGCCCGACGATTGCCTAACGATTTTTACAACACTGGTTGTAACCGCGGCAAAGCACAAGGTAACATCTTAATTGGTTAACAAAAGGACAATAGCCACATAAAAAAGTGTAATCGGTTCGTTTTTAAGCGACCCGACCCGAATAACTCAGACTTGAAAGAAAAACCCGAGACACCCCTCCATACTATATAAACTTCCTGAAACCCTTTCACACACTTCCTCTTTCCCCCGTACGTACTCTCGCTCTCGCATTCGCCTTCGCCTTCACAAGATCCGTCAGGTACACACACCAAACCCTAAATCACACACACAAACAATCTTCGAAACGAAGAAATTTGATCAGAGATTGTCTCTGTTCTTATTCATCTCGTTTCTCTAGCTACAGATTCACTCACACTCGCTCCGATCGGTGTGTAAAACTATTAATCTGTTCGTATGTTCGTACGGGATGCTGATTTCGTTAGATTTGTTGACTGTGATGTGTTTTCTGTGACGGTTTTATGTTTTTTGTATTGGTTTTGTAACGATTTGTTGTTTGTCTGCTTTTGCTAGGGTTTTGATACATTCAGCAATGGCGTCTCCGGCAGCGGCACCGCAGCAACCTGTTTCTGCTCAAGTTGTATGTATCGGTTTTTGGTTTTTCTAGTTTGTGTATGCGGTTTTATGGAGTTTGTTGTGGTTGAGTTAATGGAACGAGCTTTGAGCGGTTTATGGTAGTTGTATGGTTTTTAGATTTAGGATTACGTTATGAAATTTTGTTGTTTTGTTGTGTGGTGGTTTTGTTTTAGGAAAGGTTGAATTGATTGGTGTTTTTGCTTGGAATGTGGTTATGTTTTGTGAGACAAAGTTGGTAGTCTTTAAGAGGAAACAAATTGATTTTGTAGACTTTGTTGGCTAGTCGTTTCATGCTGTGTGCTTGTATGTGTTCATGTCAATAAGCACGTTAATTAACTCCTTACATGATCTTAATCTTGCAGAATTTATGTTTTTGCAAAATTTTCAAAGCCACCTAAGGCCCAAAGGTTTTGCCTTGATTGTGGCTTATGTGCTTTAGCTTCTTAGAAATATTATAATTAGTATTAGAACATTTTGGTTTAATGAGTTAGGATTGTCAACAATATATTTGAAACTAGTAAATGGCAAACTCTATTTTTGTTGAACAGTTACTTTATGACATTCTTTCAATATCTTTTTTCACCTCTACTTAGCTTTTCACCTCATGTATGTCTTTTCTATTTGAGAGTTCTGTTCATGGGCACTGTGCCAATTGAATATCAGGGGTTAATGCTCCAATGGTGTTAAGATCAACATCAGTTTCACACTAACGAATGGTTTATACTGATAAAATTATTTTGGTGGAATATGAATGTTCAATTTGCGGTTGGTGGTTAATTGGTGTTGTATAAGCAGTTAGTTGTTAGTTGATCATTCTGCAAGGGATCTTTTCTATAAAGTTACAGCCTGCTGTTGATATTTACTTGGGTAAATGATAAATGAGTTCATGACTTTTAGTATGAACTCGTTCTTTTCTTTAATCTTATACATGAAGTTGATGATAAATGATACATATACAAGTATTACTCTTGGCTCATCAATTTTTTTTTAATTTATATGTCTATATGGTATAAGCTTAAAGTTTTCCTACTAAATGTGTACATTTTTGACCTTCAAACCAATTAATTAAGTATTTGTATTGTTGTGTAGTTTTCATTATGATGATTGTGTCTAATGTTGTGGTCATAAATAGGTTGGCAATGCTTTTGTTCAGCAATATTATCATATACTACACCAGTCTCCTGGTTTAGTTCATCGCTTTTATCAGGATATCAGCAAACTTGGACGCCCAGAGGAGGATGGTTCCATGAGCGTAACCACTACTATGGATGTATGTCCTTAATTTCTGTTTTTCATTTATACATTTATAATTAATCATTATGCATGGTAATTATTAAGTTGAAACCACTTGTGGTGCATTTGCTTGTTTTTTTTAAATGACTAGTTTCATTGTTCCATTTGAACTGTCTTTAAAACAGGCAGAAAGTGTACACCTTTTAGTTGAGAGAAGTAAATTGTTGACTCTAATTAAAAAAGTTCTATTGATCTTCAATTTGCTAACCCTAAACATATTTGTGAATAGGTTTTTTGGTGTAAATAGATTTGTAACTTTTTGGTTCTGATAAGTTTTTTTGGATGTGTAGGCCATCAATTCTAAAATACTGTCTCTGAACTATGATGAGTTTAGAGCTGAGATTAAATCTGTTGATGCACAAGAGTCATTGAGTGGTGGAGTCAATGTTTTAGTCACTGGCTACTTAACCGGAAAGGACAATGTGCTTCGAAAGTTTACTCAAGCTTTCTTTCTTGCACCACAAGACAAAGGGTACTTTGTGTTGAATGATATGTTTCGTTACGTGGAGGATGCCAATCATAATGAAGGAAACAGTGCTCCTGTTGAGGATGTTGAGGATCCTATCAATTCTGAGGAAGGTGATTGAAAAAACATACAAATTTAACTATAATTGATATTTTAAATCTTTTTCATCTATCATTTTGTTTTCATATAATTGATGTATCAAAGTGAAGACTAAAAAATAACCTAATTTGGTTAACATATGACAAGAGCCATTTTGTGAACAAAAGCATGCACTTTATCAATTGAGCATGTATAGCTTAGAAATTTTTCTATATTTTTAGGAAAATATGTAATAGAATATACTTATAAACAGACATTTTAAGTTTTCATAAGTTCATCAAATTATATTTTGTTGCTGATTATTCTATAGCATATAGTTTCTACATCGTATTATTCTTAAGCACCTACTAAGTACAATAGACTGCATAGTTTTGTTCTAATTAAATCATACACTTTCTATGGAACATTTATAAATATGAATTTTCTCACTTATATCAGAAAGATATGTAATTAATATAAATGCAAATTGTGAAAATGTTATTGGATTAGTCATAAGTTGGCATTCTTTATTTTTATTTTATTTCTTTCACAGGTCTAGTTTGATTTTTATTTTTGGATAGCAATTAATTTATATCCTTGTATATTTTTAATCAACCATTATCAATCAAAAGTGCAATAGAGAAGGCGATTTAAACTAAGCTAATATACACTGAAACCTTATTGTCTGCAGTGATTGAAAGTGTTGCTGTGGTGGAGAATCACATTTCTGATCAGGTTGTTGAAAAGCCAGAGGAATCTCAAGTAGAAGAAGTGATAAAAACTCCTGAGAATGTGAATGTGACTGTGGAAGTGGCTGTTGTGGAGAAGGAAGAGGCGGTCCCAGAAGTAGTTGCTGAAGTGCAGGAGCCATCACCGCTGGTTGTTGAATCAAACACCAAAGTTGAGGAAGCTCCAAAGAAGTCATATGCTTCTATTGTAAGTTGTTTTTTAAGATCTAAAGTTTCATCATCATAGCTTTAGTCATTCGGAGCTATGGAATTAAATCAAGTTTAGCTTGATTATTAAGTTGAGCTCAGCTTGTTTGCTAGGAGTAATGTCTTTCACATGCTGTGGTTTGTGATATGTTCTGTTCTTTTTGAAGGTAATGGACCTGAAGCAGAATGGTGTGGCTTTTGCTTCCCCAGCACCTGCCCCAAGGAAACCTCAGCCAAGGAACCAAGAGCAACAGGTGAACAATGTCCCAGCAGTTGCTGTTGTCCCTGAGCCAGCAGCTTCTAATGTTGATGCTGTTGAAAATGGTATTCATGAGGAAGAAGGTACGCTTACATTCATCAAAAACAGATCCATACTTTTTGCATAAAACTTATCTGTCTTTGGACGTGAAGCTGGTTCTGGGCCGAGGTTGAGCTTGGCCTAACAAGCCTGATCTTAGGCTCTGTTGAGCCTGAAAGTTGCAAATTAGTTCTAACAGTTGATAAACATCCTGTTTAGTCCTAAATTTCCTAACACTTATCCTGGAACCTGTAATTATATTTTTCCATGTATATTTTTCAAGATGTCTGCTATATTATTCTTGTGAGTTATAGATTGTTTTGACATGTAGTGTAAATGTAAATTTGTTCATCTTCACACCTTTCAAAACTAGTTTGAGGTGTTATGTTAAAAACTTACATGTATTTCTTTAGAAAATCAAAATGATTCATATGTTTTGAAGTTAATTAACTTTTTGTAGTTACATTCGAAAATGTTATTTTATCAATAAATAGAATATCTAATTGAAAACTTTGAAGCCTTTTAGGACTGGTGGGACTGTGCTTTTTCAAGACTAGGTTTAGGCAACTTCATGATCTGGTTATTTAGAATTGGGCCTAGGCCCAGGTACTAACTTTTTATTTCAAAGTTTGGTGCATCTTGCCTGAGTTCTATCCTAATGACGGTTATAATGTGGATTATGAATTTTCTTGTCTGTTTATGCAAAAATGTTAATTGCTTGTTCTGGGCAGCTGATGGCTACTCCATTTACATCAAGGGTCTCCCAATGAATGCTACACCTGCTTTGTTGGAAGAAGAGTTCAAGAAGTTTGGGCCTATTAAGCCCAATGGCATTCAAGTCCGAAGCAATAGGGTACATATCTACTTTCTCTAAGGCACTTTATCTATGCTTTTAATTTTTGACTTTCACAAAACTCATGGCAGCTACAGGGATTTTGTTTTGGATTTGTTGAATTCGAGGTGCCTGAGGCAGTTCAAAAGGCGATCGAGGTATTTATCAATTTTTCTTTATATGTTAAAGTAGATAGAAAATGTTATAGAGAATTTATTTATTGAATATTTTCATATTTTATAAAACTATACATGTTATTTCATTCATATACAAACTTTTTGGTCTCTATGATACTACTACCACTAGATGAATTTAGCAATGATAGTTGGTTTTTGTTATTGTTATGTTTATGGGTTTTGACATGCATCTTATGATGTTTTAGGCTTCACCAGTCGCAATCAATGGACGTAATGCTGTTGTTGAGGAGAAACGGTCTACAAACTCTAAAGGCAAGTTTTAGATATGATTTAGAGACTGTTAATGGTCTAATCATCTCTCAACTTTAAATCTTTAATTTGCTTGAAGACACTAAGAGATCCAAATGCAAATAGATTACAATTTAAAATGGGCGGGTCGGACGGGTTGGTTAATGGGTTGAAAGGGGTTTGGGTTTTGAACAAGCAAACCTTATTTGGGGTGGTCAAATGGCTGGGTTGATCTGTCATTTTTTTTTGTTTTTATATTGAGTTTGTTAATTGTTAATTGTTTAATGTATATGTTTACGAAATTATTGTTCTGTGATATATTTGTTTGTCATATGAAAAGCAGAGTAAGGTTTTAAAGTTATTTTGGTGTTTTGTCTCTTTCTTATTTTACAAAATGACTTCTAAAAGCTTACCGGAGGTTGTTCATAAATTGTTGAAAATTGAAATTGACCGAACCACCCAAAAAAGTTGAAACAGGACGATCAGTTGACCTGTTTGAGATTTATATGATTCGGTTCATGGTATTACGGTTTGAAAAAGTAGGTATATGCTAGGCTTAGAATCTTTGTCAAAAACCAGCTGAACCAGACCGTAAACATCCACATTGGATTAAAGATATAATGTAAACCCAAAGCAATATATTTCTAACTTAAATAGTTCAAAGTTGCCACCTGTATATTATTGGATCATAAAATTTGAAAAACACAGAGAACAGATCATACAGTTTCTCAATTGTAGAGCCATTATCTTTTTCAAAACAGGAACACGTGGGAGATTTCCTGTTGGAAGGGGCGCTGGATTCAGGAATGAAGGAATGAGGGGCCGTGGAAACTTCACCGGTGGAAGAGGCTACAATCGAGGTGGTGATTTTGGTGCCGGGAGGAACGATTATGGTGGCAACAGGGGTGGTGGTCGTGGAGGAGCACCGCCAAACCGTGGTGGTGATGGATATCAGAGGGAACGTATGAACCGGGGGATGGGTGTTAACGGGACAGCCAAGAATATGGCACCACGAGTTTCTGCTACTGCTTGAACAAGTGAGTAATGGTTATTACCGGATATTGGTTGGGGGGATTAAAGACTTTGATTGGTTTAGTTAGGAAATTTTTGGTTATTTGTGTTGTGTAGTATAGTCTCTTGTCTCAGCTATTTGTATTTTTGATTTTTCATATTTGTTGGACATCGATTTTGGTAGAGTCGATCTGATGATTGATCTTATTGCTGGGTGTACGACTGCGTACACAATGGCCTTTTTTATTTTTATTTTTATTTCTATTTCTATATCTTTTTTTGGAAATATGGGTTTGCCAGAGGGGTGGGTGTAGCAATGCGGTCACCCCTTCACCCTGTCGTATTAAGTGCACTCTTCTGTGAATAATCAGCAATAACCCTACGAACTTCAAATGATCGAGTTTTAGCTATATCTTATTATATGGATTAAGGGGTGCAGTGTGCCTTGGAACAACTTTTAAGATTGTTGTTTTGTGATATTAATCGACCCGTTTACCGACCCCTTTGATGGGCGTCGCAATGGCTCTATACCCGTCAATTTAGGATCCAATTCTGTGAGAAGCAATTTTTCTTACGAAGTGTACTTTGACATTGTGTATATCGGGTTCTAGTGGGATATGCTAGTCAAGCATTGGGTATGTTTTTATTTTATATATGTTTCATTAGAAATTGGGACTGGTCAATCTGGTTAGAACACAAACACTTCATTTTAGTCCTATTTTCAGGCAACAAAACTGGTGCTTGTTGAATGTTGATCGTTAGTACTGATTCATGCAATGGGGCCTCATTCTCTCTTTTATGTATAGAGATCCTGTGACGACAATTAGAAATGATAATCATACACAGTGTTGTAAAAATCGCTAGGCGCTAGTCGGGCGGCAAGGTAGGGACTAGGGATTAATCGGATTGGAATTTTTATATATAATTTGTAGTTTTATATATAAATACACATATTTTAGTATGTAATTTTAATAAAAAAGTTCAGTTTTATATATGAATATACATATTTGGCCGGATTTTCTAAGTTTTTGCTGGATTTTTCAAGTTTTGGCCGGAATTTTTGAAAGTCGCTGGAAAATTGGCGGAATCTCGCCGAAACTCGCCGGAACCCTACCGGAACTTCACTGGAGATTCCGATTTTTGGCCAACTAAGAACGCCTAGGTCCGATTTTGACCGATTACCGATTAATACCTTCGATTAAGTGAAATCGCCAAGGTGGACTCCCGATTTGCGATTAATCGGCATCTAGAGCCGATTTTTGCAACACTGATCATACATCGCTCAACCAGACATCATTTAATGGTGTCTCTGACTTCATATTCTCAAACTAAAATGTAATGTCTTACTTGGATGATTAGTCTGAATACCCCTTAAATCGAAAGGGTAATCTTCAAGTTGACTGATTATTATTACTAATTTAACTCTAATTGTAGTAGCAAACTCTGAAAATTCTGTTTGATTTTTCAATTATACACGAGGAATTGGCTTCTTTTATTTTGATTTACTCATAATTGTATGATTGTTATTATTCATTATAATTTAGATAATATGACTTTACACAAAAAAACAACTGATTATACTAAATAACAATGCAACACAATAGTATTGACATGGCATGAAAAGAGGTGTGGCAATACCGTCTACTTCTCCTTGGTGTCCGCATTTACACCAAGTGTAGTGAAATTCTATCGCACCCTCTTGAAAGCAAATAAGAACTAAAAGCGGTGTTGCAAGGGTTTTAAAATCCCACAACCAAAGGAATTTGAGAGAAACATTACCTTGTGTTTTACATTTTATTACCCACTCAAACATAATTTTACTTGAAAATTATACTAGTTTCTTAATTTCATTCTATTCCTTTCAAATAAACGTCCCCTTATTTGATTATATTTGTGTGTGTGAATGTGTAGGTGTGCAGAGAGAAATTGCAGTGTTTAAACACGAGTTGTTTTGTGGTTTGAAGTGTAAGAATTGATTAGTCATTGATCTAAAAGATCTATGATTGAGGTTATGAGAAGCTCTCAGGTCATTATTTTTTACTCATGAAGTGACTTGAAGGAATAAATAAAATAAGCCCCCATTGTTGATTATTTATTTATTTTTATAAATTTTTTAAACGTAAATAACTCTTTTCTACGACATATTCTATTTTTAAAACATGTTACACTATTAAATTATACAAATTAGTCTTTTTAATTTTAGTATAGTATTGTTATATTAATACTAAAAAAGTCAAATTTATTTTTATATAAAAATTTCAACATGTGCGTAATTATGTGTGCGTAATTATAAACATAGGTAGCGTAGCGAGTATATATATGCACAATTATTTATATAAGTTATGTAATATGCGTATGTAATTGTGGGTGGACACATAATGTCACATGTTACATTCTAGTTGCTTCGTACCCTTCGCACACTCAATAGCTTAGTAGAATAACTTGTCATATATACATGAGTGTGTATATTATATATACATGGGTGTGTATATGAATTAAACATAGAACTAAGTTTAACTATTATACTTTGAGAAACACATATAAAATTTATATTGTACTATTTTTTCAAATTTTTATATACTTGTATTAGTCTCTTTTTTAATTTTTATATATTAGTAAAAATGGGCGATACACGAGGGATGGTGTATCTCTGGCCAGCGATATGTAATCTCTTTTTCTTTAAAATATTTTTTTGGTGTTGACACTAGCGATACCGCATACATTGGTATTGCTAGAGCCATAAAGCTGGCGATACCACATACATTGGTATCACTAGCTGGAGATATTTGAACACTTGTCATAATCTGATTTATTAAATATTTTAAGTATTTTCAAATTCAGTGGCTATTATTGTAAACTTGATTGGTCAAATGGAAATTTCTAAGGGGCTGTTTGATTTGCTTCTGACCCGGTCAAAATGTCTGACCCACTGACCCGGTCAGACATTTTGGCCGGTCAGCGTGTTTGATTATCACATTTTTGCGTGTGACCCGGTCCGACGTCACTGACCCATGCCTATTTTCCCTCTTACCAGGTCAGTTTTGATACAAGCTCTTACCCGGTCATCACCTTCTGACCGAATAAGAAAAATCAAACAGCCCCTAAGAGGCACTTGCATTAGCCATTAGAAAAGCGCCCCACAAAGCAAGGTAAATAGATGTTCTCACATATGTAGGTTCAAATAAAAAGATTAGTTTGAGTGTTTGATAATAAAAAGAGTAAGAAAAAATAAGAGAATGACAAGTGGGAGAATTAGAATAATTAAGAAAACGACAATTTTGTTCATTATAAAATTAGACTTCACATCCTTGTCTCTCTTAAAATTCAGCACTATTATATGAGCACCAGTATAGTTACGTTACCCAACCTGACCCTGACTATTCTTTTCTTATATAGCGCTGCATTAGGAACACAGTTGGAAACGACAACAAAATTGCCATCCTTTGTTTTGTCATAGTCGTTTCTTCTGAGTTTCATGTTCGGATTCATGAAATCAGGTTATACACTATCTTTTTTATTTGATTTGCTCGATTTTGCTATAGATGTGAATCGATTTTAAAATGAAAAAGGTAATTTTGTTTATAGTGATTTTGATTTGTTATTCCGTCTCTATGTTTATTGAAATTTGTGTTTGTTTGTCGGTTAACTAAAGATATTTACTAGACCTTGATGTCTTGGAGGATTTGAGTTTTTATTTATTTATTTTAGTTTTAATAGAATTACAGATGAAATGAATGAAATTTAGTTCTTTTGAAGTTCGATATAAAGACTACCATCATGCCACCATTTATTCAGCTGAAGTGATAATTCATTTATATTAATTAAATTGATTCACCAAGCTAACAAATAATTTTTTTTTTTTTTTGTAATATTCTTTTTTTTCTTTCAAAAATGAAATGATAATATTTGTTGTTTTGAGTTGCATTGTAAGCAACATAATGTGACATATACGAATCAACAACTAATTTTATCATGTATTGACTTTATTATTAGTTCTGGTGTTTATTATTTGCTAATTTGTTGTTTGAGTTGTTTTTGTTGTTTTATTACGTTATAGTTTGTTGTTTTATTATGTGTGTTGCTTTTATTACTTTATTAACTGACGAATACATTTGAAAAACAACACATTTTGAGTTGTTTTACCTAGAACATATATAGTGGTTTACTCTAAAACAACACAACATATTATCCTATATTAATTTAACACATAACATGTTTTTTATTTTAAAGCAAAACACATAATGTGTTGTTTTATGCGAAAGTAGTATTACACGTGCTTTTTGGCAACTTTGTGTTGTTTTATATGAAATTAACACACAATGTGTTGTTTTACATGATAAACTCACATGAAAATAGCACATAACTTCCATTTTACGTGAGAACAACACAAAACGTGTTATTTTACTATAATCCAACTAATGTGATAACTCATTTCCGGTACTTAAGTGGATTCATCAGGTTTCCCTTATATAAGATACATTATTGAGTTAGACATGACATGTACGAAACAACATATTACATCATGTAATAATCTCATAATTATATTGTTTTGATTTTATTATATGTTAGTTTGTTTTTTGTGGTGTTGTTTTTGTTTTCCTATAAATTTGTTTGTTGTTTTATGATACGTTGTTTGTGTTGCTTTTATTGTTTTTATTATGTGCTATATGTCAAAATATCACATAAAAGTAACATGTTGTGTTGTTTTACCCGTAATATGTTGGTTTATCCTAAATCAACTAATAACATCTTGTTTTATGTTAAATTACCATCACACATATTGTTTATATAAAAGTAGCTGGTAATGTATTATTTTACGTGAAAGCAGCAGAAAACGTGCTTTATAGCATGAAAGCAGCTCATAACATCTCTTTTTACGTGAAAACAACAAAGTATGTTTACTTGAAAACATCTCCAAACGTGTTATTTACTTGCTAACAACACATGAAAACATTATAAAATGTGTTTTTTTACGTTAATACTACAAAGGACGTGTTGTTTTACTCTAAAATAACAAGGAATGTAATGTTTAATTTGTTATTTTACTATGAACAACACATAAATGTATATTGTTTTAACAATGTTTTACCCTAAACAACACAAAACATGATGTCTTAACGTAAAACGACACATAACATAAAACAACATGGAAAGTGTTTTCTTATCGTGGAACAACACTGGATGCACTATCTTATCGTAAAACAACACAATATTAGCAGTTTTAAGTGACGTTTTAACATAAGATAGCACACAAGGTGTTGTTTTACCCTAAAACAAAAAAATATTTCGTCTTACAGTAACACAACACAAAAGGGTTGTCTTACCTCACATAATGTGTTGTTCTATCATAAAACAACATAATTTTTAATAGTCTTAAATTTAAAAAAACCTATTACAATACTATACCCAAATTAAAGAGGAAACACATTCAATTTTATGGTATGATTTATTTTAAAGTATAATACCATATAAAAAATACGAATGTTTAAATAATGTGTGTGGGGGAGGGATGTGAAAAAAGTCAACAAAAGTGATTTTTTTTATAATATTCTTAAGATCATTTTTTGTTTTAAAAATTAATCTCAACCATTCATTCATGAAATAGAAGACGGATATCACTTCTTAGATTTTTTAATAATACATTTCTTTTAATTTAAGCAGTAGTTGTTCTCAAAGCTACCTTTTGTTTTGCTATACGATGTATAAAGCTAGGCCCTAGAAACGTTGTCTTGACTTGGAATTCAAAGGAGATAACCAAATTCAAATCGTCCACTATTCTATTCATATATGGCGCATTTCTACGGTTGCATGTTTGGGCTCTCACGACTATACGAGTTATATTCAAATCTACATTCTATATCATGGATGTAATCCCAGAAATTGCCAACTCTAATCTAGAATTATCATATATGGTGATTAGGGGAATACTTAGTAATGAGAGGGAGGGGTCAATCGATCCGATAGTTTTTATTTTTTAATATATAGTGTGTATTAACGCTATTCTATTTGACCCTATGATTTTTTGAATGCGGATCCCTGTGAAAAACTTTACGACCCTTAAACCCAAATAATTTTAAAAAAAATTATTTAACCCACTAACAATTAAAATAAGAATATACCTGTAAATGAACCGAACGAATCAAACACTAGTATGTTTGTATTTGTTTATTTAACTTTGACCGAACATGAACATGTACATAATTGAACATGATTTTATGTTCATGTTCGTTCATTAAGAAAATTAAAATGTTCGTGTCCGTTCATGTTTGTTCGTCAAAAGGCTAAATAAACACTTCACGAACATAAACAAACGTAAACGAACATAAACGAACACAAATGAACAATAATAAATGAACTTAATGAACAATACTAAATAAACATAGCTGAACAAACATAAACAAACACAAAAAACCTTAAATGATCATTTCGGAATGTTAGGTGTATTAGTGGAAATTAAGATCTCTCTAAACTTATAGATTTCAGTATAACATAATACACTCATGTTTCAAATACTAACACATAATACCCTTTTATTATACTAAAATATATAAACAAAAGTAAATGAACGAAAATAAATGAACATATATTAACGAAGGTTCATGAACGTAAACAAACGAACAAAACACGTGTTTATGTTTGTTTGCTTAATTAAACGAACACTAATTTTTTGATCATGTTCGTTCATTACCTAAATAAACAAACATAAACGAACTTTCCGCTGAACAGTTCATGAACGTTCGGTTCATTACAGGCCTAAATAAGAGCCCTTTTGTTAAAA
Organism: Flaveria ramosissima; assembly: GCA_025215565.1. Lineage (NCBI taxonomy): Eukaryota > Viridiplantae > Streptophyta > Magnoliopsida > Asterales > Asteraceae > Flaveria > Flaveria ramosissima. Next base: position 45,150,172 of record CM046041.1, read on the forward strand.
TTAATAAGTGTAAAATCTAATAACACAATAAGTTTGTTTTACATTTAACTAGGTTAGTTCCTGTGTAATACACGGATTGAGTATAAATATATTAAATGATTATTAATAAAAATTTATGTATTATAAAATTATGTCTGAATATAAAATATGATTATAATTACATATAAATAACTAAGTAAATAAACAATTAATGTGTTTTTCTTAAACTTTTGTTTTATAAAAAAATAGTGCTTAAAAAAATTTCATTGTATTTTATAATTTTTTTAAAAAGTATATTTTTGATTTGAAAATGGTATGAGTAATATTATTACTATTTAATATTATTATTAATAATATAAATAAATGAGAAAGTAAGTTGAGGTTTACAATTATTTCACTTTTATATTAGTTTTTTTTATAGATAGATAGATAGGCTAAAAATCCATTAAATAAACAGATTAAATTATAATATAAAATATATATTGTAAAATAAACGCGAATAGTTACATTATAATATTTTAATGTAAAATATAATTAAATTATATATACGTAATAGTTCAAGAAATAAAACGATTATACCATTTTTTAACTCTCTTCTCTAAATTGTTTCATTTTTAAATATTTTTTTTAAATTTTTTTATAAAAAATATTTTTTTATTAAAATCTTTTTTTAAAACTCTGTTTGTAATTATGCTAGTTGTTTTAATAAGACTGTTTAAAGTATTTCACTTGTTTATATTTTTTTAAAAATAAAACAATTTAAAATATTTTGTTTAAACAATGTTTAGTGTTTTAGAAAATTTCATCCTATATAAATCTTTAGTTTTTTATTATTTAGATTTTAATTAAAAGATGAAAAGATAGTTTGATTTTTAAAAGGTTTAGATAAAATAGAGGCATATAGCAATTAATAAAATTTATTTTTAATAAGAGAGAGAAATTTATATTAGTATTTAAATTACTATAATACCATTTTGGAGGAAAAATTAATATGTGTATGTCTATAAAAATGACAAGTGGTAAAAAAAGTGGCTTAAGAAAATGACAAGTGGCAAAAAAACCTTGTTTTATTAGATGTTATAGATCTATTAAGCCTTGTTTCTGTGCTTCATGCGGCTAAGAATCAAGAATCGATTTTTATTTTAAATGTGTTTATTATGTATTTCAATTTACTATTTTATATGTTTAAATATTCCAGTTGAAGTGTTTGCATATGATCCGATCATCTTTTTTTATTTGTTTACATATTTATAGCACATGTATTTTGGTTTAACTATTTAAGATTGATTAACTTTTAGTTTTCAAATAAATAATAAAAATAATTGATTAAATATATATTGAAGCATATTAGTTCATTTTAATTTTACACTTTCTAGAGTCTTTTTAAAAACAAAGTTACCTGAACCGTCATCATCAAGTGGTATTATTGAAAACATTAAGTTAAAACAAATTTCACGGATTCTTCCGAACGTAAACCAATAAACTTTTATTTATGTGACCCAATCTGACCTGAACCGAAAATTCCGATATCAAGTTGAGTACACTCAAGAACCAAAAAAACTGACCCCGAAAGAAAATTTTCCTGCGTCCGCCCCGATGACGATTGTGAAATGAAGGCGAGAGCTACATTTGGATGTGAAGGATTCAATATAGAACTACAAATAATAGGAGAGCTAGCAAAAACAAATATAAACCATTAATTTATAGTTAAAAATTAAATAAAAAATGTATGATTAAAAATATTAATGAATCAGAGAATTAGAGTGAATCTACGTGCAGATGTTTATACACATAAACTTTCATAAATTTACTCAATTATGCATATATCAATTGAACAACTACAGAATTCTAAATTGCAGTAGATTTATCAATTTTCAAACGAGAAGACCACAAGTCGATCAACATCAAAGTAAGTACAGGGTGTATATCGATCAACGCACAACAACAAAGCTAGAAAGAGTGCATCATCATATGAATACAAACCCGATAGATATCTATTGTTTGAATGAGTTAACATTCAGTAGTGTTAATTTTCGGTTCGGTAGTGTAAATTTTCTGTCCGATAGTGGGAAATTTTTAATAAATATAGAGTGCGCCCCCTTAAAATAGTTTACTTTCGCCCCTGCCTCCCGTAAGGTTTGGTTTAAGCTCCGCCACTGGTCTGAAGAGCGAGTTGATGTCGTATATCAGTGTCATCCCTACCAATGAGTATCGATATCTTATGTTTTTCTTTTCAACAACGATTTTTTTACTCCTAAATACCATCTAATTTTGTATTTTTAAGGATTTAAACATAGATCACATTTGTGGAGGACAGTTGCTAATGTGACAAGATATCTTATGCACCTGTAAAATATAAAAAAGTCTGTAACCACTTCAGGTTTATATTCGGGTCGGATTCATATTTCGGGTCAGACATTTACGTGTTCTATTTAAATTTCAGTCTACATTGATTGGATGAAGGAATTATTAGTCTTCTATCTTCTATAAATGGCAAAAAGAAAATGAAAAATCACTAAACAATCTTCTTATATAAAATGGTTTTGTTGGTTTGATTAATAAATTATAACTAGTGTTGGTTGTTTAATTTTGTAACAAAAATTTAAGACACGGGTTGGCTCATAAAAGGTCACTACAACCGGTGAACACCTTACGGGTGCTAAATGGGTTTGAATTTAAACACGACAAAAAACCTCAAAGATTTACGCTAATCCGACAACGATATTACGATATGCATCTAAAAAATGTTACACACATGAACCGGATCACGATACGTATATTCATGGGTTGACACGTATTGACCCGTTAACCTAAAAAAGTTTTTATTGTTTATCATATGATAGCACTCGGACTATTAAAATTTTACAACCAAAAATGCATTTGTGCATTAAACATTTATGTTTAAACTATAAACACTTATTCATATAATTATCTTTTTAAGTTTTGCAATAAAATACTCAATCATATGGACCCCACTAGATTAACCACATGCTAAACCATTTAGTTATATTTGTTCATGGGTTCGACCCAAATCATTTACGATAAACTTGAATCTATGAATTTCATGTTAGATTTTTTCTCTTCATATCGTGTCAAAAATGTATGCCAATAAGAAACTTGTTTGGTGGTCAAAGATGATCAACAAAACACTAGTTTTCAGCCAAAATCAGTTTTGACTTGGAACATGTTTTTGAAAAAGAAAATGATTGGTTTGATTTGAAAACCATTCGGGTTTATAACCATGTGATATCCGCTTTGGTTATGGTTTTACTAGTTTCAAACCGGTATCAACGTACACGATTACAAACCGATTATGTATCAAAACCCGTTCTAGGTTCGGTTACATACCAGTTCTTTTACCCACCACTACCCATAACGTCTATGAGAACCCAAATTTTAGAGTGAGTTTTAACTCTCAAGCTCTAAAAAGATAAGAGCATTCACAATCCATCCCCATCTTTATAATTATACTAAAAACCATTAGTTTTTATCTCTTCTTTCTAATTAAATAATATTTTTTATACCTTTATCACCATCTTTTCTCTCTCATCCACTCACAACCACTTTAAAAAATAGGGGTTGTATCCGAGGAAACACGATACAACCCCCATAAATTCTCCATCTCCTTCATTCACAACTACTTACAACTATCCCTTATAATATAGGACACACACTCACATAAAAACGGGGAACGGGCTGTGAATGCTCTAAATCCGTGATTAATTTGAATTATAAAAAGCAATAGATAAATGCAATATGTTCTCTCCTAGAAAGATGATGTCAAAATTTTACATAGAAATTTGTAATATGAAATTGACATATTATTAGTTAATCAATTAATATTGAAAAAACTACCAAACAAAAAAGAAACTAAAATGTCACACGTAAATTAAATATAATATATATAAAAAATAAATAAATAAATAAAAATGAAATAAGTGAAGTAGAATAATTTATGGGACGTTATCTTATTGAGGTGTGGTGTTTTAGATGGCAACCAATCAACCATTTCGTCGGTGGCTTGACACTTTGCACATTTCCTTCTCTCTCGCTACCAACCAATACGGTCAATTAATTATTGGCTCTTCACTTGTGTGTTTTCATACCTTACCCTACACTAAATTATTTCCATTTGAAATCCCTAAATTACCCTCAAACCCAACCACAACCACCATGTTTTATTGTAATTTACAAGCAATTAGCCACCTTTTGTTTTTGCCATGTATTTACTTTTTAATATGTAAACTAAGTTATTAGGAAATGTGAGACTGATTCATTTAGTAAAGGTTTTTTTTTTCAGATAAAAGATTACGGGTTTAAATTCAGGCATAAAACTAGTTGATGTAAGACTAGTTCATTTAATTAAGATAAGAGTTAAGAAGTTATATTTATTTAAGTAAATGCCTAGCAGGAATAGTAATTGGGTATCTTTCTTCAAATAATAGTATAATACAACTCCTTTAAACAACCAACAATGGTGAGACTCAGTCGATTGATCTATTAAAGCAAACCATTCATGAGACTCGCCATACGAAGAGGGTGGGTTCTTCCTAGATTAGCTTGAACGTGAGATTAAATGTTTGTATGTGAAAGATAAATATGAAGAAGATAAAGTACGGAGAAAAAGCGCCACAAAAGTATACTAGAATGAACATTAACTCATCCTTACTTATTTACGGTATGTGAATTAGGGTTTCTCTCTCTTCATTTCATGAGGGTGATGGACTCGAATAGCGAGCACAAATATCATGATTTGCGACCATAAATTTTGATTGGTCATGAGAATAGAATATTCCGTTTGTTTTTGTGACAAATATTCTAATAAAAAAATGGTCCCCTTCCCATAACTAAACCGGGTCGTACCCGCTGGCTTGCAAGGGGAAGAATTTAGACCTTTACTCTTCAATTCTTTGACCAGTATTTTTTTTTTTAAGTATTGGACAAAGATAGCCGTTATTTTGTAACATTTTATCATTGGCTTTTATTATAAAAGATGAGCACTATTATGACCCCTATATTATGTGAAAGTTAACTTAGTTCACATGTGAACTTGTGTTTAGGTCGTTAAGTGACTCGGGTGTGTTGCAAAGGTTAGGAATATCCAACTTACCTTTTATAAGAGCATACTTCTCATGCAAGTTCTAAATGTCATTTCTTAATTGTTTTAGAGCTGACATGTATGTTTAAATAAAATGGTTATGCTTGATGTTTGATGACATCAGTAGGAAAATGTATATTTTTAAATTCAATTTGGATCATTATCGTTTCAAAATATGACCACTTTTGCCATACTAGATTTTTAAGAAAGGTTTTAATACCCTTTACATACTTACTGTTCATGTCATCCCAACCCCTCAGCTCACATGGTACAATATTTTTCATGAAGTTGACACTTTAACTAAATTTCCCACAAGTATTATAAGTGCTTATAAAACAAAATTTTCTAAAAACTTTTTTAAACAATAACCATGCTCGTTTAATAACAGTTTCATAAAGTCCTTGATGTTACACATTATAATAGTGATTAATATATATCATTTTATTTTTGTCTGTTATTACTATCAATCATATTATATCATTTTTGGATGCAACAAAACGTGTTTTGCCCTACTCCTTTATGTCTTGATTTGGGTACTTCATAATATTTTCACATGTATGAGTCTTAAATTAATTAAGAATAGGAAAACAACAATTGTCGGCATTTCAAACCTTAAAACCCAATTTTATAGCATACAACTTATGTAGGAGAACCTTGTACGATTGTAATTTTCTTTATCTGAGTATGAAAAATTAAGTTTTTTTTTCTGGTTTTATATATAGTTCTAAAGTGAGTGAATATTACAAATTACTATTTAAACCCTACATCATCGACCTTGTCACATAAAAACAAAAAAATGAAGAAAAACATATACATGTGCAAGAAAAGTGACACATTTGGAGGTGTGCCAAATCTAATTAAAGGGCATTTAGGACCAACTAGGCACAAATTTTGTCACATAAAATTCAAAACAATTGGGCACCACGATCAAGGGTAATTTGGTAAAGTTATCAAAGAAAAGATTACACTGATAACGCATGTAGTATGCCCATATTATGGTTTTGATCTTTACATTTTAAACATTACACCTTCGGTTCTAATCCCCATAGACGAATAACACATATTCACCTAAAACACATTAACGTCTATTTTTGGAGGTTACGTCGCACCACGTGTCATTCACATGAGCGGATTCTAGTCATTTCAAGTCCTAATATTTTTATATAAAATTTAGTTCCCTTTTCTTTTCACAATTGTTCAAGGTCATTCTTCTTTCCTTTCTCCTCCAAAGCTCCATCCATGGTGATTTGTTACGGAGAAAGAGTGGTTGTAGTTCGAATTTCATGAACCAATAGGGCGTCATTTCTACAGTTGTCATTTATTGATAAGCACTTCATCATCCTACTTTTTATTGTCTTTGCAATCTTTTCTTTGGTTCCTTCTATAAAGCATTGAATGTTGATATTTTAGTTGGGTTAACCCACCAATGTGCTCTCGTGTTGTGGAGATAATTTCCTAGCCTATTAAGGTGACAAAACAAACAAACTTGAGTCCAAAGTTTGGTGTTTAGAAGTTCAAATTATGGAAGAACACATTGATTTTTGTTGTTCTTAGCATTGGGGCTCTTAACAGTGATAATGGTTTCAGCTCCAAAACACCTTCATTCTGTAATGTATTATGAATGGTAATTGTATAAAAATGAAATTGTTGAGTTGTGGAATTATGGGTAATTGTAGTGATTGTTTTTACTATTAGTGACAAATATTTGTTAGTGATTTTAGTATCATCAACTCATTTGGAAAATTAAAATAACTAAGGATCAAATAACAAATTAGAATACATACTGATACAAGTAATTAGGTCATGTAAAATGTACATGTGATTAAGACTATTATAAAATATGGTACCAAATAGCCTCGATTGTTCTAGTGAGCTTTGCTCACTAAAAAAACGGGGTCCGAGAGCAGCACCCCCAGTAGTAGCCCCTAACAAGTTTGTTATGCTTTGTAAGTTGCTTCAAAATCACAAAATTTATAGAAGTTACTTAAATTGGATGGTTGGTATTAACTTGGATCATTAGTAGGAAAAGTTGGTAGGCACAAATTGAAACTTCAGTAGCAAGATTTATGTAACAACTTTAGTCTGATGACTAGTGATGATTGTTAGTGAAACTAATCATCGGTAGCAAAGTAGTATTGGGTAAAAATAATTCAGTAGTAAAATGATCAACAACAAAGTGCTATTGCTGTTGTTTATACTGATGTAACTGTAAATACATATACTTTCAAACAATATCTAAAAGTATAAAGATGGACAGATCGTACGAATACATGTTTTAAACATAACATAAACAAGAAAAATTAATCACATGAACCTTAGTCCTAGAATTGTGTCCTTGTGCTTGCACTTTAAACATGTGATAGGCACGTAACATTTGACAATGTCAGCTTCATTCTCGTTTTAATTCTTTTTTTTCTTCTTCTTTGGCCTATCAATTGGTGTGATGTGCAATGGTAAGGCCAAGCTTATGAGACAAGGATTTTAGCCACATATTATTTTCAATTCATTAGACTAATATTAAAGGTATACAAAACAAAAAATCAATTGAGTCACATGTCAAAACCACCATCATTCCTTACTTAATGCAATTTGTGCCCTATATACACATGGTTACTTCTACCTATGAGTTCTTCTCCATCATCAACAAAATCATGATAGTCCCTTATATCGACATCTACTTCCTTCATACAGTTATCCTTATCAACTATTTAGTCGGTTTCATCACCATCTCGTATAATTGTATGAGACAAAAATGAAGTCTTTAGAAAAGTCAATATTAAAATCACAAGCATATATAAATCCATATTATCACCCACATTACCTCGATTAGCAACCACATTTCTTGATTACCACCTAATTGTTCATTATTATCGACCTTTGTATGGTCATCACCTTGTTTCGTTTTATATATTTCTTCAAATGTAGAACATCATGATCGTTGACTAATACTGCTAAAACAAAGTCTAAATCATTCCTAGTACATAAGAATGACAACATAGCTATTTCACTTCTTTAATCGAACCTAATTCTTGCACTATAAAACCAAATTCATGCACTGAATACTCATCTAAATCTAAGAAATCAACAAAACTAACCTTACCATATGCATACTCTTCTTCCGGGGTATTCTTATGATGAATCTTAAGGGTAAACATATTCGGATAATCTTTTGTTCATCAAAGAAAAACAATTTAGTTAGGTTTCATAAAAGTTAACTTGTTCCATAGTCATGAATATGTATACAAAATCTTTATTTAGCAAGTCATACCGTAAACCTCTTCTAGAATAAGTTTAGTGGTTAATCTTTAAGTTTTAAACTATTTTGAGAAGTAGGGCCGGTTTTATGAGTAACTACAAGTTTCAAATTAAGGTTTGTGAAGCTTCAATTAAAGAAAATGCTAAAAGCGAACAATAGAAGAATAAAGAAGATGGTGAAGAAATAAAGTAGTGGAGGGATATCACTTTAAACAAAGACTGATAAATAGGGATCATTAGTAAATCAAACCTAATTGTTAGAAGACTTAATGGAATGGTACTCGAAATGACAAAAACGTCTCTAGTGAACATCAAGAATCACCTTTAGTGACCAATGAGAATCGAATATATAATTTCTAAATAAAATGCATATATGAAGTTTAACATATATTTAGTGTTGTAAACAAACTAAACCAAGTAAAATGAAACATTTATTATGTTCGTTCATTTAACATTGAAGTTGTTTACAGACATATAATTAAACGTAAGTTCTTGTTAGTTCATTCATTAATGAATTAAACTTGTTCGTACACATAACCAAACGAACACCAACAAACGTAAACGAACATATAATATTTTTTAAAAAGTAATCTAACATTCTTAATTCTAAACGTTAAACATAATCACCTTAAATAAATATAAAGTTAAGCACTTGGTATTAAGAAAATCTTGTTCGTGTTCGTTCATTAAGGATTAATTAAGCTTGTTCATAAACACATAACCATCGAGCACAACAAAATATAAACGAACACATACTTTTTATAAAATATAAAAATCACACATAATCACCTTAAATAAATATAAAGTCAAGCACTTGACAATTATAAACATCATTATCCAAAAATAAATGCATAAGTTAGATGTAATAATCATAAATATAACGTATCAAAAAATAAGTTTCAAATAACTAAGTTTTTTACACAATTCAAATTTCAAATGACTAGGGTTTTTAGTTTAAATGTTAATGTAATTAACTAAACATAAAAATATAAAATATAAAAAACCCTGAACAAACATAAATACATGAACATAAATAAATGAAGATAAATGAACGTATTATTGAAAGTTTACGGACGTAATTGAACGAATGGAACCTATGTTCGTGTTCATGCATTTGATTAATCGAAACAAAAGTCCTTATCATTGTTCATTCATTATTAAACTAACGGTCATAAACGAATTACTCGTCGAATGATTCACAAATAGTTTGCTGAACATTCGACTTATTTACGAACTTAACAATATTGACCATCCATACAATTTATAAGAACCACAAACAAAAAACCTTCTTTAAAACTTAAAACTTGCTTAATTAAATTACAATAATACTCCTGATTCAATACATCATCAAGACATCAAGGGTGATGGAGCTCTTACTGTTAGGGCTAGTTTGGTAAAACCAAATACCACACATTTAAAGCTTGAAACTTGCTAAAGAAAATTACACAAGTGCCCCTCATTTAGTTCTTTGAGCTTCTATCCAACACTTTTTTATATCATTTTTTTTATCTTGAAGTCACAATATTTTATATACACACATACAATGCTAGTAATATAACATAATATTATAAATACAAGTCTATAATATTATTAAAATTTTAGTATATTTTTCACCCCTCTCATATCCTCTCTCTACAAACATAAAAACCACCACCCTTGACCCTCATAATAACATAATGAAAAAAGGAAATAAAAACAAAAGGTGGTAGATGCATGAGCAACTTCAACAATCAACCCCCTATCTCTCTCTCTCTAAACTCAATCTCTCTCTCTCTCTACAATACAACACATATAGATACACCTATATCTCATCTTTCTCTCTCCAACCTCACCACCTTGCCTTTGTAATCCTATTCACTACCATCCAGATCAAAACCCCAGTTCAATTCACAACCCCTTTTGCCTTTTCTGCTGTTTTCACCACCTTCAAAGGTATTTACACCATAAAGACTCAAACTTTCATCCACAATGGTCGTTGTTCTTCACCACCACCCACCGATCTATCTCACCTCATCGAAACCCAAAAGGGGTTTTGTGAAATTCGTTCAAGAACATCAATTTGTGTAGTGGGTGTGATCATGTGTCGATAATCTGTTAATCTTTGTGGGTTTTGTTGATTGATTGGTGGGTGGGGGTTAAACTTCGTTTTTGTTGGTCCCCTTTGGTTATAAAAGGTGGTAGGTTGGTGGGTTGACTTAATTTCTATGAACAGAAATGGGGTTTCTTGCGATGGTAGTTCTTTTTGGGTGGATGTTTGTTCAATTTAGGGTATAATTTGTGTAGGGTTTAGCGCTTTTGGGCTTGATTTAACTTTGTCTGTGAAAGTTCGGAAATTCAAACGTTTTCCCCATTTGGGTGTTTGAATTACGAACATAATTGCAGGTTTTTGTCGCTTTTTGTTCAATGGTTTTGTGATTGTTTTGGTGATTTTATACTGTAAAGCATCCATGAAGTGGCGTTGACTTGAAATTTGGTCGTCTGTGAGTTTGTGTTTTATGATGTTAAGTGCATCTGAATTTGACCTCTAGGTGTTTGATTAAATGCCTCAGTGGTGTAACTGATAAGATCCTCAAACCCCTTTTTCACCCTGCATCAGTAGTAAATACCATATGGGGCAAAGATCATAATATATAGCTAACATATACGCTTATTAATGTGTGTCTGCGTGAGGTACAAAGTTATAATGCAAGGTGGGTAAGGGGTGTATAAAGGGGTTTGATGATTTTGACTTGCGTTAGTACTGAATTGAAATTCGGTCCATACTGTTGTGAATTGTGACATGACTTAGGTAATGAGCTGCAAATCTTCTTGTTGTAATTCTGAAATGTGTTTGTGTAATGGTTTGTTTCTGTTGTGTTGTATCTGATTGTGTTTGTATAACTTGCGAATCGTTTCATTGGATGGTTTAGGTTTGTGGTTGTGGTAGGAAGCAATGGTGAGCATTCGTCGACAAAGATTGATCAAGCTTTATGGTACATTTTAATGTTTTGTCACCTGTTATAATATAGTTGTCTTGATTGTTACCTGAATTATGTATCTGGTCTCTTGTGGATCTTGTTAATGGGCGTATTTGTTTTTCAGTTTTGTATATAATCGTGTTGATGCATGATGTTGTACTATTGTAAATATTAGGGCGAAGTCCTCCTCTAGATAATATATCATCATTTGATAATGGGCAATCTCCAAGTTGGATCCAGAATACCCGACATGTCAGCGTGCTTCCAACACCTCCAGTTGATGTTGACCGATCTGCAGAGGTAATATACAATATATGTTCATATTGCATTTAGCCCTATGTGATTGGACGACTCGTATGTTGTTTCTTTATGTTCAAAATTTACAAAATTGTAATAAAAAAGAAAGAGTAGGGAAGATCATGTATAGAAAAGTTATCATGTACTTGCATACACAACTGTAAGATCCAAGCTCATGACCTTGAAGTTACTATTAACAAATTCTATGACCTGACTTCCCCATTGGATCTCATTTAGTGTTCATTCTGCGCATATTGAGCCTATGAATCCTATTATTAGATAATAGTTTGCTTTGTGAAGTTGGTTTCTTTATATCATATTTGAATGTGTAGTCTGAGTTAAAAGGTAGAACAATTAACAAAAGTCGATTTATTATCCTTTGAGTATCCTCATTTAATATTCCAACAAGCTGTTTCTTTGGGCAAAAGTTCTTCAACTTATGATTATACAATAAATCTGTGAATTCTATAACCTACAAAATATGGAAGAAGTAAATAGTGATGAATTAGTTAGTGTTTTTATCTAATGTTTACTCATCATTTTCCCATATATTATACTTGTTTCTAGCCGGAGAAACCAAAACCCGAGGAACCCGAATCCTCAAATGTCAACGACTCGAGTTCATCTAATAAGCAGCCCATCCAGCATCCAGGTCTACTCTCAACTTCTAACATAATGGTTTCGTCTATTGCTAGTGGAAATAAGTAGAATCTGATGAAAGGCGGTCGACAGCAGACTGACTTTCTTTGCTGGATATGCACGCCCACACCCTAGAAATTTATTTTATGTTTTGTTTGTAGTGTAATTAAATAAAAATAAAATTTGTTGCGTTTTTCTAAAATCGACTGCAAAAAGGAGTGATTTTTAACGCTTAAATGAGCTTATTTTCTAAAATAAAATTCACTATACATCATAAATTGACCATATTTCATTTCCTCCCTTTGTTTGACTACTATTCGAGTTGAGATCAATCAAATAATTTACTCCCTTATGTGATATTGTGATCCTCTCAGTATTAGACCCCTTTATAATGTTATATGAATGGCTTTATTTTTAATGTTTTGACCATTTGGATCTGTAATTATTATAGTGTTTAAAAGGCGAAAAAGACACAGAAGAAAACATTTTGAGAATCAAGAACCTTGCATAATGAGAGGGGTATACTACAAAAACATGAAATGGCAAGCTGCCATTAAAGTAGACAAAAAACAAATCCATTTAGGCACAGTTGGCTCTCAAGAAGAAGCTGCTCGTTTGTATGACAGGTACTTGCATGACAATTAAATAACTTAATCCTGCTTTTGTATGATTTTAACTAATAAAGGAAACATGTAAAGTGTCTTAGACAAGTGAAACAAATGATTGTCATTCAGAGTGCATTTAAAGGCACAAAAACCTCCTAAACCGCTTTATTAAACAATCAGTACATTATTTTGCAATAATATAGTTTTTATTGTAATATTTAGCACACTAATTTATCTAGAATATTATAAAATGGATAAAAAAGTGTGGTCATCGACCAACATGTTTCACGCAGCACTTATAACTCAACTGTTTGGTGTTTTGACCCATTGCGCAACCGACTGACCTGACCATTTTGGTTTCATGTTTGTATAGGGCCGCTTTCATGTGTGGTAGAGAACCCAACTTTGAGCTTACAATGGAGGAGAAGGACGAACTCAGTAAAATGAGTTGGGATGACTTCTTGATCATGACTCGATCAGCAATCAACAGCAAAAGTAATCAGCCTCACTCTTAATTTGTATCTTTTTTAAGTGGTTGACTATTTTGAATTATTTTGCTTGACCTCATTCACCTCAAGCAACCATCTTTCTTGATAAAAAAACTTTAAAAAAATAAAAAAAGAAAACATTAAAGTTTGCTAAAGCCTAAAGTTAACAGGTTTGAACAAAGAGGCCAACATTTTTGGCAATTTTACATTAGTATTGGTTAGTTTGCAATCAAGAGTCAAACATGATTACTCAAAAAGTCAACCACTTATTATTTACCTAATAAATATGTCCTAAACATGAAAATGTTATTGTCAGAACATCAAAGAAGAGTTAGTTCGCGGATGAAGTTTGAGCATCCGTCACAGGACAATATTGACCTGAAAAACGAGGCTGACCAAGGAAGAAATAGCTTCTCAGGATCTGAGATATCGGGCTCTTGATTATTAAAACTTTATATTGTCGTCTCATTTATCAAACCATTATAATCTTTAGCCAGTTTTTAGCAAGTATTAGGTTATAATGCACATCTTAGGAGCATACACTAAATACAACAGTTGTACTATGTCATCAATAATGACGTGGTGACTGTTAGGTCTCTAGCTTGAATGGTATAACCCATCCATGTATGGTATAACGGTTGTATTCATTGTTATTCGTTTATCGGTCACTATTTGTGTAGAAGTATGTTGAGGAACATATGGTTCCTATATCATTTTTAGTGGAGATTATTGTCATTGGCATTGTTAGTTATTCTTTTAGCATTCATCTTACACCTTTGTGTATGACTCCTTTTTCTCTAGTTCAGATTGCATGTGGTTTTAAAGGTTTTTGGATCTTTGTTTTGTAGCTCACTATTTGGTCACTATCATCTCAAATGATTATAATCTGCTTTTAGCATTTGGATTAACATAATTTGCCTTGGATTATTTGGTTAGTTAAGGAGTTCTAAAATTAAAGAGCATGAGTGTTAGCTCTATTTATTAGTTATAGTTATTTGTTTATGGTCCATGGGTCAAAGTCCAGTCTAATGGTTAGTTATGTATTCTTGTATAAATAGGGGGTTTTGCTCATTTTCTAATGTAGAAGTGTATTTTTTCAACCGTATTAACATGGTATCAGATACCATTACAACTAATCGCCTCCGCCATCCTCACCGGGAAGTTGCGATTTACAAACGACACCACTGTGAAAAAATCGTCACCACAGCCCAAGTGCCAACGCGTGAGGGCGCGTGGACCAACATCTATCGTTGCTTTTCTTTCAAACACCATCACGAGTGTATCTAAAACACTTGACTGGTCTCGCTCGAGTGTTACAACTCCTGTTTTAGCTTTTGTTGTTCTATTTTGTCATTGCTTTTTTGTTTTTGGGTAAGATATGAACCACCATGGCTATTCTTTTTGTTCCAGAGGACATTTTGTTTGAATATATTGTAATGGGTTACGAAAAGACTCAAACTGCTTTGATAAACAAGATAACACTAAGGTTAAACATTTATGCTTTTGCCCTACACATCCTTGTGAAACTAAACTCTACTAAATGGAGTTCTTCGTTTGGTCTAGGGGTGTGCACGGTGTGGTTATGGCTATTTCCAAAACCAAAACCGTTACTTCGGTTAATGCCATTTTTAAAACAAGACCCGCAACCAATACTTCGATTGACCAATGGATCGGTTATGATTAATTTTGATTAATTAACCAATATATTTAGCATGTGCTTTTAAGTCAAAAGATATTTAGCAGTGGCTTTTTAATATGTATTGGTATTGTCCATCAAACTATTATGAACTACAACCATTGTAATGAATATTTGATTTACATAAAATTAAAAGGATACACAATAGTGTTTGCAGAACATCACAAAATCTGTATAACTCTATGCATAATCAGTTCGGTTCGGTTAATTCGGTTACGCCACAAACTAAAACTAAAACCAAGTCACACTTTTTGATTAACTGATCATGGTTTAACCAAACCATTGGTTAATGTGGTTCGATTAAGTCGACTAATTTGGTTTGGCTAATCGTTTTTATACTTCCACCACCATATCATCATATAATAGATTAAACATTCCATTTGTTAGGGTTTTTAGCTTTCATATTCATACGTGCATGCGCAATTTTACGTATCATGACATAAGCCCTGGAACATATAAACATCAAGATAAAATCTAGATCTATAACATTCATATTTATAAGTATGCATACCAGCTCAAAATATTAATATCCATGTTAGAGAAAGCATCTATAATTCACATTTTAATCGTGAATAATAAACCCTAAAGATGACACTCCTCGTTGGATAGAACTGAGACAAGTTCAAGCTTTCACCTTTATCACATAAAGTTACATGAAAACCTTAGATCTTCATCATATAAAGGCTAGTTCTAAGTATTCATGAAAAAATTGGTATCTTTGGTTTACGCAAGATAGAAAATTAGGAGACGATAAAGTGGTTCATGTGAGCGTGACAAAGTTCCATAGATACAGAGTCACAGTTGATCGAGGCAAGAATAATGGTTACAACATTATACCTATGTAGCAAAGGAACAAGGACAACCCTATCAAGTAGGATTTAAGAAGTAACATCCAAGTATAAGGACGTATTAAAAAAACAGACAATTATCACTCAAGCATAATAAAGAAAATTTACAGAACTAAGCTATGGGCTACCTTAGTTTGATTTTATATGGCCTAACCTTATTGTAGCCAACCTTAGTTGAGTTTCTTTACCCAATCGAGCCACAAATGAGGATGACTACATTCTCTTTAACAGTAAAAGTCCGGACACCCAAAATCATTCTGACAAATGAATCATGCTTTCACTGAAAGAATAACTCACAATGATCCGATCCATCTTCCTCCTCACCAGGGAAGTAGATCACTTAACCCAATTGACAATAAGTAAAGCTGCAAACGAACTGAACGTATAACGAATAGTACGTGAACTGTTTGGCGGCAAGTTTGTTATGTTCGTTCGTTTAGTAAATGAACGAACACGAACATGAACACAAGCCGTGTTCGTTCATTTATGTTTGTGAACATTCGATAATGTGTTCGATTATGTTATTAATTTTTGTGCTAGTTATTTTTATGACATGTATGCCAAGTGTTTTTTGATATTTATGTTACGTGTTTATTTATTTTTGGTAAAATTTGTGATGAAAATGCTGATTTTATTCTAAAATAAATATGTGATTATTTGTATTTGTTTGTGTTCATGATCGTTTTTTTGTGTTCGTCATGTTTATGAACATTTGTTTGTTTTCGTTTGATTTTGTTTGTGTTTGTTTGCGTTCGATAAGTGTTCGTTAATAGTTTATGAACATGTTCATTTCTTTATTGAACGAACACGAACAAAAAAAACTCGTGCGGTAAGTGTTCGTGAACAGTTAATGAACAAGTTTATTAATGAACGAACAAAAACAAAACCTTGTTCGTATTCGTTCGATTCGTTAGTAGCCCTAACAATATGCTTCAATAAAACCAAACAATTTGAGACCTTAAATCATACTTGATTAAAATTCAAAAACCAAAATATCCGTTATAACCGAGTCCACCCGTAAATACTTGTTTGTGACCCGAATAAGCAAACCCTAGTTGAACGTCATTATAAACGCCGGCAATGTTAACTCAAAATCGATCATTGCTAGAAACCCTACTCATCAACTTAATTCAGATCGTGTGTGTTGATTAGTTAAATTGCAATGATTTATCTTGAATTTGTGAGATTAGATCAGTGTTTCGATGATTCGAACATTGAATTGCCATATGATGTTTGGGAAATTGCGCAAGGGCTTTGAGTCCCATTTGTGTATCGTAAAAGGGACCGTGAAAAAACTCAATGGTTTATCCCTTCTGATGGCATTATGAAGCTTGTTCTTTCGATTGCTTTGTGAAATTTGATCACTTGGAGCTGTTTTTGGATTCATCCCTTTACATTCAGACACTTTATTGCAGTTTGCAAGAACCCTAATATTTTTAACTTAAAGTTTATGTAGTCTAGATATGTATTTGATTTGAATCGTTTCGATTAAAGAAACAGATAATGGGTCAAAATTTTAAAAAAAAATGTTACAGATTGTTCTAATAGATCCAGATCTGATTATTATGGTCTAAAGTTCTGAAACTGTGATTCCCTAGGCTCGGGTCTTGTTTGAAACAACTTTTCGAGTTGTTGTGCTTTTAACCTCTTGAATGTCACGTGTTCAACTGATTTATTTTCTAGTATCATTGGTTAGCAGGGTATTGGTGCGCCTGTGAATTATCTTGTCGGTCGGTTCTCATGTTTATAAGAAAGGAAGTTAGAGAAACCTGAATTAGTTCTGCCAAACAATAACAATGCGAAACTGATTATCGCAGTGCATTACTAAATACCTCATATTGTGTTTGTTCATTTGAGATCGACGAGAGCGATTCACAATCCTTAATGCTCCTTTTGTCAAAAAAGAAAAAAATAACCTAATGTTGGTATTTTGAGTGTTTGGGCTTAAGAGATTTAGATCTCCAGGTGTTTTACTTGATTTATTATTATGCCTTCATAGATCAATCAACACTGGTGCTTCTGCATACTGTAATTAGCAAGTTTTTACATTATGTGTTTACTCTGCCACTGGTATTCTTATTCTTTTCCCACAGTAGTTCACAAGGCTTTAAGGAAACTTCATTTTTAACTCATTCGTAGAATCTGAGCGATTAATCGATTATCATGCTTCAAAACTAAAGCTTTTTAATTAATATCATGTTATGATGTTACAGCATAAGTTATTGCAAGTGTGAGGTTACCAATTTCTGTGAAGTTCAAATGAAACATATCATGAAGATTATGACATTTTTGGTGACTAAAACCGCGGTATGGATAAGCTTATTGCATACTGCGATGATTCCTGAGAGTCATACATGGTTGGTGAGCAACTTTACGCGTTTGATTAATCTAAAATCGTTATCTATCGTCAGCTAACCTTTTCTTATTTCTTCATTTAACAGCTACCTCTGTACTTAATCGTGTCATTAGGATGCTATGGTCTTTTAATGGTTGGGGTTGGTTTGATGCAATTTCCAAGCTGCCCCCAAGAAGCAGTCCTGTTACAGCAGGTATTTTTAATTTTTGTGTCAAACATTATTAGGTAGCAGAATGATTCTTTCATTTAATCATATAGCGTCAGACTCGCGCTTCGCCGCGGTTTGATTTGGAACGTATATGATAATGTCATAATTATAGTTTTTGGGATTATCATGTTTTTAGTAAGTTCAACTATATAGGTACTCGGATTCTCGGTACACATGTTTTAGCGATTCATATTATACTATCATGATACAATTACCGAATATTAAATTGTTATAGATACAATAACATAACAAATACATAATATTATATTGTAACTAATATAATAACATAAATACTATAGTTGTTGTTATTGTTATTAACCTTATAATACTAATTATTATTAGTAGTGTTATTGATAAGTTTATATTAATTATTATTGTAATTTTCTTGAAACATATTAAATAATATGTCATTAACTAACACATTTGTGATAAATACTAAAAATTATTAGATACCAAACATGCCCCTAGAAATTATTAGTATTACTGTTATTATAATTATGAAAATATTTTTAGTTATATACTTAAGTATTTTAAATAAAGAGAAAATTGCAAAAATAGTCCTTGTAGTTTGATCATATTGCAAGTTTGGTCCCTAGATTTTAAAATTGCAAATTTAGTCCAAACATTTGGAAGTTTGTTGCAAATTTGGTCCCCATTGTGAATGTCTGTTAGTTTTTAATGATCTGAGAACTAAATCTACAATATGATCAAACCATAGGGACCAATTGTGCAATTTTCTCAAAAAAGAAATTAAAATCAAAGATAGTCAAACCTTTTATTTTTACTTTTATTTACGTTTAAATTTGATATATTTTTTAACCTTCATTCTATTTTCTAATGATTATTGAATTTATTTATTAACGTTTATCAAAAATTTTTAATTTTAATTTGCATTTTTTTAATTTTTATTTGATTTTTTTTAGAAAATCCCTCAATTGGTCCCTATGGTTTGACCATATTGCAGATTTAGTCCCTAGATCGTTAAAAACTAACGGATACTAACGGTGGGGACTAAATTTGCAACAAACTCTTAATGTTTGGACTAAATTTACAATTTTTAAAATTTAGGGACCAAACTTGCAATATGATCAAACCATAGGGATTATTTTTGCAATTTTTTCTTAATAAAATAATACTTAATTTAAATAGTATTTAGTTATAGAAATATAATTAGTAAATATAAATATAAATGTTAGTTTATAATATTATAAATAAAGTGAATTAAATAATATTACATTATTAAATAATTTATCAATAATATGTATTCAATACTATATTAATTAGAAGAATAAAGAATTTATTATATGGGGAAAAAATAAAACTATTACATAAATCACTTGTACTCTGCTTAAAATGTTGTATTAGACGTCTTACACTTTGAATGAAATTAACATATTGTTTTAAAATGTATTATATAGTATATAGATATAGATATAGATAGATTGATAATTGTTTGTACTTATTCATTGGTTCCTCAATTTTGACCCATGTACTTAGAAATTAGTAGATTCAGATTATGATTTATATAACAGGTCAAACAAGTTAACTTTAAAAATTTTATTGTTAATGAAACGGGTCAAATGGGTCAAAATTGGTCCCTGTGGTTAGGCTTGATTTCACTTTTGGTCCCTAACTCTTTGAAATTACAAGATTGGTCCAAAACATTGCACAAACGTAACAACGATGGTCCCTGAAACGGATGGACGTTAAGTTTTTCAGTTAATATTTTGAAAATGACTAAAATACCATTGTATCATTGTCTTCTCCAATTGATTCCGGCAGCCCTCCAACTCCGGCGGCCTACCGTTGCAACGAAACCCACCATCTCCAGTGATGGTGGTGATGGCGATGGTGGCGACAGAAGTTGAGCAGATCTGAATCGCATTAACTATCAGATCTGATGCAGATGACAGAGGTAGAGGGTCGATGATGGATGTGGAGGTCGTTGGAGGTGGTTGAAGGTGGTGATGGTTGAGGGTTGACGTAATTACACGGGTGGTCCCTGTGGTTAGGTTTGATTTCACTTTTGGTCCCTAACTCTTTGAAATTACAAGATTGGTCCAAAACATTGCACAAACGTAACAACGATGGTCCCTGAAACGGATGGACGTTAAATATTGTTGTTAAGTGTGTTTGAAATGACAAAAATACCCTCTTTATTTCTTCTTCTCCATCAACCACCACCCCCACCACCTTCAACCACTGTCACCACCAGCACCACCTTCAACCACCACCACTACCCTCAACCTTCAACCACCACCATCTTCAACCTTCAACCACCACCTTCAACCTTCAATCCGCACCACCTTCAACCACCACCACCACCTTCAACCTTCAATCACCACCGTTTTCAACCTTCAATCACCACCACCTTCAACCCTCAACCATCACCACCTCCAACGACCTCCACAT
This sequence comes from Flaveria ramosissima, assembly GCA_025215565.1. NCBI lineage: Eukaryota > Viridiplantae > Streptophyta > Magnoliopsida > Asterales > Asteraceae > Flaveria > Flaveria ramosissima. The sequence continues at coordinate 45,171,010 of CM046041.1, forward strand.
CCATCATCGACCCTCTACCTCTGTCATCTGCATCAGATCTGATAGTTAATGCGATTCAGATCTGCTCAACTTCTGTCGCCACCATCGCCATCACCACCATCACTGGAGATGGTGGGTTTCGTTGCAACGGTAGGCCGCCGGAGTTGGAGGGCTGCCAGAATCAATTGGAGAAGACAATGATACAATGGTATTTTAGTCATTTTCAAAATATTAACTGAAAAACTTAACGGACATCCGTTTCAAGGACAATCGTTGTTACGTTTCTGCAAAGTTTTGGACCAACCTTGTAATTTTAGAGAGTTAGGGACCAAAAGTGAGATCGGGCCTAACCACAGGGACTACCTTAAGTCTAGGTTTATATATATAGACATTGGTCGTGTGCGCACACAACCTTTAAAGTGTAGTATCTGTCTTTTCTAAATAATATTTTGACTTTGACTTTTGACTGAAATTGTCAACCTTAATGAACTTCTGCATTTGCAGGATGTAATTGAAGCGAAGCAATTCTTGAAGCACAATGGGGTAGACGTGGGTTCTCATTTGTAAGAAGACATTGTATAGTCGATCCTTTTCTCATTGATCACTTTTTTTCTGTTGTTTATGTGATTGATTGGTAGAATTTTTGAGTGCTTGATCTTTTGTTTTTTTAGAATAATCACTCATTGATAAAGTTACACACACGATTTCATATAGCTTGTATATGATTGTATTATAATTAGGGCTGCAAACGAACTGAACGTTCAGCGAACAGTTCGTGAACTGTTCGGCGGGAAGTTCGTTTATGTTCGTTCGTTTAGTAAATGAACGAACACGAACAAGAAAATTTCGTTCGTTTAGTTAAATGAACGAACATGAACACGAGCCGCGTTCGTTCATTTATGTTCGTGAACGTTCGATAATGTATTCGTTTATGTTCGTTAATGTTCGTTCGTGAACGTTCGATAATGTGTTCGTTAAGGTGTTCGTTTATATTCTTAAAATTTATATCGGTTATGATTTAGACTATTATTTCAAGTATTTTTTGATATTTATGTTAACTACTTAATTATTTTTGATTGATTTTGTGTAATGTTTGTAATAAAAAAATATAATTTTTATTTTAAAATAAATCTATAATAATTTATATTCATTTGTGTTTATTAGCTTCTTTGTGTTCGTCATGTTCATGAACAGTTGTTTGTGTTCGTTTGCTTTTGTTTGTGTTCATTTACGTTCGGTAAGTGTTTGTGAACAGTTCATGAACATGTTCATATTTTTAATGAACGAACACGAACAAGAAATCTCGTTCGGTAAATGTTCGTGAACAGTTCATGAACAAGTTTATTTCTTAACGAACGAATAATAATAAGGCCTTGTTTGTGTTCGTTCGGTTCGTTTGCAGCCCTAATTATAATCTTTTTGTACATTTTAGAACTGTAACTACTTTACAAATTTATGATCAAACCAGAGTAGAGTTCTTTATAGCCATAGAAACGAGAGTAGAGTTCTCATATATATATATATATATATATATATATATATATATATATATATATATATATATATATATATATATATATATATATAGGGGCTTTCAAATGAGAACCAAAAAATTGGAAAAAACCAAAAGAACCATTTATAGCCACATATTCTTATTTTTATTTTTAAAAAGTTAACCAACTTTTGGTAAAGAACCAAAAGAACTATTTCTAGCCACATATTTTATTTAATTTTTTTTAATTTTACTCAAAACATATTTGTTTATAATATTTCTTCACCCATAAAATTACTAATTATTTTAAATCAAAAGTCTTATACACCGTTTAGGTTTTTGATTCCCCTTATTAAGTTGTCCATTAATGTTTTTGCTTTCCTATTAAAGTTGTTTTATACTTTAAAAATACACTTCAAAGCTTGTTTTGTATTGAATTATATGCATAGATGAACATACACATGTATGCATAGATGCACATATGCATATATGTATATTTTTTCACTTACGAACACAAACAATAGTCAAATTATTAAAAAAATTATTTCCTTTGAATTTTCATGTAAAAAAGTAACTAAATTAACATCATAAAATTACCATAATACCCTTACAAATAAAAAATTTTGAAACTAGAAAGGAAAAATAAGAGGCTAAAAATGGTTCTTTTGGTTCTTTACAAATTTTTGGTTCTCATTTGAATGCATCCCTATATATATATATATATATATATATATATATATATATATATATATATATATATATATATATATATATATATATATATATATATATATATATATATATATATATATATATATATATATATATATATAGGGTAAGGTTCAAATGAGAACCCTGTGTTATTGCGAGAACCCGTCAAAATAAATATAAATCATAATTTTTTTTATTGCAATAACACTATTGCACATATACAAGATTATGATATTTTATGTATATGTGTGAATTCATAAGTTTAAATAAGTTTACATCGGTGTAAGTTTTACTTGCAACTTTAAATATATGTGTTTTTTTTGCAAACTTACACCAATGTAAACTCTTTTACACTTATAAATTTACACATAGACATAAAAGATCATGATATTCTATATGTGTAATAATATTATTTAAACATAAAATATAATGATATTCATTGATCTTGATGGGTTTTCGCAAGTTCTCGCAATAAAAGAGGGTTCTCGCTTGAACCTTTTCCTATATATATATATATATATATATATATATATATATATATTAAGGATGTTATGATCAAACCACATATTACTTAACAAAGTTAATAGAAATCATAAGACGTTTATGTTTAATAGAAATAAATAAAATCACTGCAAGCCAAACTAGAACTTGTGGTACTAAAAAGATTAGTTGTCTAAACTATAGGTATGAAAAGCTTATTTTTTTTAAATATAATATTTAACATTTACATTTAAAACATTTTTTTAAGTTAAAAAATTAACATACCTAAAAAATTCATATACAATAGAGCCTTGATTCTAAAAAATCATAATTGAGATGTTAGGTCAATGGTAACATCGAGCTCTTTGCTAGTAGTTTGTAACTTCGGGTGTTCGGGTCTATAAGTCTATTTTGAATTTACTACGTGTTCTGTTACTTCAGCGGTCTAACGTAAATAGTATTTTGTGATTAAACTTGAAAAAATAGAAATTTAAGAGTTTGAGGTTCACATTTGATAGATGACAGAAGATCAAGGCTGAAAGTGAATATGCAGATTTGAGATTTGAGATGTGAAGATGTCTTATATGCAGGCGTGATCGGATTGACCATGTATCGGGGCAATGCTCAAATGTAAAATACCATGAGAATGGAAAGCCACGAATCTGCAGCATATTTGTAATATAATAATCATACAAATATGTAATCTAATCAGAGTTAGAAACAAATCATCAAACAAACAAGCCTACGGCAAGTAGGTTAGTTTTAATAAGAACTTTATATAGTAAAGCAGAGCAAATTAATTATCATTACACAGTTTCTAATCCTACCAATCCTCTCATAAGCAACTGCATCAATGAAAATTAACCCACGGAACAGAATCGTACCAGTTGAAAACAGCTCATGCTTTAGATTCCAATGCCAGAAGGATCTTCTTTCTTGGACCCTACACAAACAAGGCCCGTCGAGTAGTTAGAAAAATAATCAGGCGAAAGATATGCAGTTGAAAGTAGAATGAATGCCTGATCACAAGTATATAAATTAATATGATAATCAATCCTTAAATATCACATTCTAGATAATTTGCACATTCTGAATCCTATTTCGTAGAGGTGACAAAATGGGTTGACATTTAAAGCTGAAAGCGGTCACTTTCTAGCACGAGTCAAAATTGGCCCCACAGACTTTGTCCCTTCTATGATATACATATATATAAACACTGATGCGTTATTTAAGATTACATAATAATATTATAACTATAGTAATCTGGATCTCCGAATAAATGATCAAGGAGGTTCTGTACTCTAAAAACAAAGTTTGAACATCTTTGAACCCATTTGACCGGTTCCGCTTTTGACACTGATCTTTTATTTCACCTGTTCAAGGTGAAACACAGTATAAGGAAATGGATTGAAACTCAATCACTTACTCTCACCTCCATCATTCGTATCATATTGGCTAAATTCATTCTCAATTCTTTCAATTGTACTAAACTGTTCTTACAACATATTCTGTATCTATTGACTCACAATCAAATCCTTAAGTCTGAATTCCTAGATGCCATTACGCCAATATATATGTTAACGAGTCAATTTGGATTATACTAGTATGCTTTATCTTTAACAGTACTAACCACTAGGGAAAAAAATAGTTAAAATGATATTGGGTTAGAATGGTTTGAACGTTGCCCAAAGTGTAATAAAATGCAGAACACCTACTGTTTATTATTGTAATATTATGATTTTTGTAAAATCAAATTTAGCAATAATTATTTATAAGATACAAAAGGTGGACAAAACTGGTCCTCCCAACCCGACTCAACCCATTCGACTCTCTAATAAAAACTTGCTTGTTATGATATGTTAACCTACCTTTGCCCCCTCTACCTAACCTAATTGTTACAGCATCAAAATTAATTATGTAAAACAATCAACAGATACTTTCTATTTGAAGCAATGACATGGAAAAAGCCATGATTCCTATTCTATGTCCTATTCCAGCTTCCAAGAGTTAAAGTGTATATTTGTTTAGACTTAAAGAGTTGCAAGAATGTCAAATCATCTACCGATCCCTACTGCTGCTCTCTTGACTGTCTTAGCTTATCCTAGAATTCCCAAAAAAAAAAAAAAACTTAGTTTCCTATTATGATAGAACCTCATACTATTCAAGTAACACCAATAAGGCAATGATGTTCACAAAAATCAGGTGAACAGGCATCCAAAAATAAAACCAACTATGCAAGTAAACACCAACGATGTTTATAAAAAAAATAGTGCTCCAAACAGACATTTAAGAAGAAAAAACTAACTTACCATTGGGATTCCTATAGCTTTAAGGTCTTCATCAGTCATATGTAGAAGTGCGGTCATATCAACCTGCAAGACAGAAGATGTTTAAAAACTCATTACAAGTTCTAGTAGTCATGGTATTGAGTAGAGAATAGAAGTAAAATTCATACCTCCTCTGCTTGAAATGTAATTGAATACTTTTCAAGACCTAGCGACTGTAAGAAGGTGTCCACTGTTTCAGCCTGCACAGGAGACATATTGCTAAGAAAAGAACCATCATTATAGTAAAAATGGAAATTAAGAAAAGAACTAGTTAATAACAATAATAGATCTTCTGGATTGAAAGCTTAAATCAGCTGCAAGAAGCTAGGCCCAAGAAGAGAATGGAAGTAGGACTAAAAGAGTAAAAGTATAATTGCCAAATTTGATTCATTTACTTATGAATGGGTCAATGCTGGTTATGTTTTTATTTCTAACTAGTCAGACTGCTAAATAAAAAATTAGTTAAAAGGGTAAAACTAGTGTATCTTACGGCATCAAGCCTTTTAAATCGTTTTAATTTAAAAAAATTGATTACTATTGAACTAATTTAATTTCCCAGTAAAATTTAACACATTGATTCTCTATAGAAGTCACCCCAATCCAACATATACCAGAAACTCAGAAAGCACTCATTTTAACAAGTTGCTCCGCCCACCCCTTTTGCCACATCTAGTTTAGAGAATATCTCAACCGCTCAACCCAACTGTAGGTTTTAAGCAAGTAGCAACCTGGCAGAACACTGATATGACCTCAAACTTTTACTAAGCTGGAGTATTACTATATATAAACAATCCAGATGTCGATTATATGCAAATACAGCTTAGTATAACATTTGACAGTTGGCGTACCAGAAAAACACAAAGGTAACTAAAATGCCACCGCAAAATTATTAAAATATTAGAGGAAAATTGTTTGCTTTTCATTTATTACCAGAAAGAGGAAACCTTTATAATACAAGCAAGAAGTAGAGATTGCATATCAACCATCTTTTTTAATGGGTCGACTTGGGTAATGTTAAATCTCTATAAGGTCAAGCGAGTATGAATAAAAAAATAACTTAAAAGGAAAATGGTCAAAGTTGTTGAAAGTCACAAAGCGTATTTTAGTATGGAACTACTAAATTTTTTGTTCAATTATTAGATTATTATTGAGATAACATAGCTTATATAATCATATTTGATACATTATTTATTCATAAAATGATCTAAAATCTTAAAAATTATTGTTTCGAGAAGAACCAACCCACACCAAATAAAGCACTCGTTTTGACGAGTTACCCAACCGCCCGTTTCATCAAATGGAAAGTAGCCAGTAGCATACCTTTTTTCTCTTAGAAACAGTGCTAGCAACTTTTTTAGTCTCCGCTGCAGGAGCTTCAGCTACAATGCTTTTCCTAGCAGGTTTACTGCTCTCTGGCAGTGATTTTGGCTTTGCTGGAGCACTTACTGCCGACTGCGAATAAGTTATACCCGACAGCTTTTCACGCAGGTCTCTTACACCTACAGTTGCCTGCTGATTATTCTTTTTCTGAAGCTTCAAACGAAGGTCATGGGCGCCAACTCTGCGATCTAAAAAAGGCCAATAAAAAACCATTAAAATAACAACTGGTAGATGTATGAGGGAGGTTAGCATGCCGTAAAGGTGGCAATTTCGACATATTTATTTAAGAATGTTTCTGGTTTGTGATTTTATCACAAATGTGACAAATAAAACACTTTATCTAGAAGGGAAACAGGTCAAGTATGTAGAAAGTCCCCCCAAAGTTTATGGTTAATGTATACAACCTCCTAGAACATTTTAGAAAAGATATATATTATCATGGTAATATTTTTTATTATCTGTGATTAGAAGTCGCAATTTATTATTTAAAAGAAAAAATGGAGTTTGCCGGATGACCCCAACATGACACGTCCTGTTCTGACAATGACAAAAATAGCTTGTTTCAACGTAAACCCATTTGGACTCATTACCTAACCTACCCGACCCACCTATCTTGCCACCTCTAGCATGTGGGATGGTGTTTGACCGGAATAAAAAAAAAAACTTCTAGTGTATTGACCAGAACATACTTGATACTTGTGGATCAGCTCCTTCAAAAAGATCATGCTCCCACTTGTCATCACCTTGCCTCTGCCTGAAACAAAAATGACAGTAAGACACCACTTCAAGTATAATAAAACATTGCAATGTAATCCCCCGTCCAATCTGATTGGATGTGTGGTTCATAAGGTATCATCCATCCAAACTTACATAAACAAAGAAAGGACGATGGCTGGTAAACATAGCAGATGCCCAATTGCCCAGAAGCAAATTAGGTACAACACATAACTCTCTAGCTCAAATGAGAGCAGATTTTCAACAGAAAAAAAAGGTTTCATTGATATTAATCCTGGATAACATGGTACCACAGATTACCAGAACCCAAATCTGGCTTTGCCGAAATTTTAGTTGTGGCCTTCAACTAATACCATATTGAATGTCTCAAAAGCAGATAAACAAAATTCCAACTCACACCATCAGCCTTCAATCCAATATAAAGGAAGCTAACAGCGATACCCGTAAGAAAACAAAAGCCAAGAATAAATTGCATGATTAATGTGTCATGAATTCATACACATGCGCATTGATGAACGTTCTCTTATATTTAAAGCCAGTTCATTGGTCCATACAGATATTTCTACTGGTGTTTCTCTTGGTAAACATCATAAAGTAGAGCTAGGTGGTAATCACCTAAGTGAAAGCATAAGCTGTACATTAATGATTAATCTATGACCTTTGGTTATTTTTATATTTATTCATATATGCGAGGATCAAGATTTCAATAACATATTATGTTGACACTTTGACAGCATTATTTTTCTAAATTAATAGCTTCATTGCTTTGTAGATAAGAAAGAAGAAAAATTCCCTACAACATACTACTAATGCAAAATTTCATCCAAAAGAATCACTGCCATACAGTTGAAAAGCCATGAGGCTATTAAGATGAACAGTTTCTTGGTATTTCACTTTTAACCCTCAGCAAAGTGCTAGAACATCCTTCTAATTACCTTACAATAACAAAGTCTACTTCCCAGTTCCCAAGTAGGTACAAGCCTCCAGTGAAACTTTCCAATCATCGATAACACGTTACAAAACAGAAAATATCATATCTTATTCTGCTCGCATCTTTCCAAAAAGTTCATTCCTGCTAACTTCAACTATAAAATCTATAAGCCACTCACTTTCACTAGCATTGCAACAAATCAGCATGCTGATTTTCTTGAAGCAACGTTGACACCAGTAACCACAAATTACAAGTCTTCACACTACCCAATCCCACTTCTTCCTTTATATTTATTATGAAAGCATTGTAAGCCAACTCAAATCAAGCCCTTGTGCCTTACTACAGCTAACCCATACTCAACTACAACTTCAAACTTCAAACTAACCACAATATATCAGAATGAGCAGTCAATTTACCATCAGTTTCCAAATTAACAACCAAACCAAAGATAATCAAGTAAAACTGCAGGACCTATGTACAGTGCATCAGGACAGATGCTTATGTGTTTACATGAGTAGCGAGAATCAAAGAGATAGAGAAGCGAACCTCTTGCCGGTAACCTGCCTACGACGGCCGGAATTGTCTAGGGTTCCGCCGTTAAGGCGGTCTTTAATAGAACTCTTTGAAGCAGTCTCCACCCGATCAGCATACATCCTTAACACAGTTCTTCCACTCGGATCTGGAAGAACAATTTGTGATAAAAACCCTAACCCTAAAACCTACTTGCGAGAATATGTGATGACAGTAAATTCGAAAACAGAACCGAGGGTTGGAAAATTGGGGGAACGGGGAGAGGAATCAAATAGAAAAGAAAACACAATCGGGGCATAACTGTATATACTTGGGCTCCATTACCAATCGGGTTGACCCGCCCGTTGTTTCTCTTGCCCCTAATTGTTTTTCTATTTTATTTAAAGGGTTAAAAACATATTTTTTCCTCTTAAATTCTTTAATGGCATATACAGAAAGCAAAATTTAATATATCCCTTTACAAAACCTTATAATTAACAAATTTACTCATTTCTATTCAAAATAATTTATATCTGTATGGACCAATGTAAAACTAAAAAAAGGATTAAAATACAAAAGTATAACATACTAAAAATAATTTCTAATTGAAATTTACCTAAAAAAAGTACCTAAAATTATATAATATTATAAAAAAAGTACCTACGCGGCATCCAATTGTATAGAAAAAATAATTTCTAATTGAAACCAAAAGTATAACATACTAAAAAACATGTTAAGACTTTTAATTTTATAAAATATAAAAACTGAATTACCTAATTAAAACACTTTTAAAACTTGAGTTACATAATTGAAATATTTTAAAAGTTGGTTACTATTTTATAAAATTACTTTTTAAATAAGGATCAATTGCATATATACCCTTGTAAGCATCCCTTAAATGCAAATATACCCAAGAAAAAACTTAAATTGTAAATATACCCAATTTATTGTTATGACAATTTACCATCCCAAAAAAATTAATAAACACTTATAGATAGGTATATATGCCATTAAATAGTTTTAGAGGGGAAATATGCTTTTAATCTAGTTGCCAATTATAAGGTTTGTAAGGAGAAATTTGTCAATTATTAAGTTTTAGTAAAAATAAAAGCAAACTAGTTTTATAGAACTAAAATAAAGGATTAAAATACAAGATCATTATTTTTATGAATGTGTAAGTTCTATAAAATATTATTAATATTTATAAGATTTTAAATATTCAATTAAAATAAATAATCAAATTACAAGTTCTTATTAGATTTATAAATTCCATAAAGATTTAATAAAAAAGTTGTTAAATTAAAATTAAAACTTTAATAAATTTAAAGTTTAAATTGTAAGTATTCTTTTATTTATTTAAATTATTTAATTTTATATTTATTTCAAATTCCAATCATAACTCCCTTTTAAAAGACTTATAACTCACCATTAACACCATTCATAACCTACTCCTAACCTCAACTATAAAAGCAAGCCTTAGGCCTCACTTTTCATTTGCTCATTCTCTAAAAATCTCAATCTCATATCTTTCTTTCATCCATTGGTTATGATCAATTTGAAGAATTTTATTTTACAAGAAATTTCAAGAATTCTTAATACTAAGTTAATCTTTTATTGCTTTTATATTATACATTTTAATCATCCTAACATCCAATTGTTCTCATAACTTTATGTTCTTACTATTATTCTTTCTTCTACCAAATTTCTATTTATTTTAATCATTATCATTTGATCATTAACATTTTAATAATCACTAATCTTATAACAATCATTAACATTCTTAAATCAAGCTAACAACACACTAACATAAACAAAGAATCCCGTTTGCATATGGACGGCTATGCCGCCGCATTCGGTATTCCACAAGATTATTTTTCTAAATGATGGCTATGCCAAAGACTTAGAATATTTTTATAACTCAAATGAAGACTAATATCATATATTGACATAATAAATTGATCTAACCCGTATCATGCTTTAACGATTTTAAAAGTGCACATAAGTGCCTTACTACAATTCTGGCAGAATATAATCTGACTTCAACCTACCATAAATTGATCATAACAAACTAAATTTGAGTAAAATCAGACTCCAATGTAAAGTTCATTGAATTACCCTTTCAAAGACAGTTTATACGTCTTCAAACTCAATCGCACGACTTAACAATAGCCTTCACAAGATAAGTGCGCATTTCAGCACCTTCTGTCTTGTGCTACTTGTTTGACCTATTTACGGATCTTTTCATAAAAATGTTTCTTAATGAAAGTTGTCCGAAAGACTTTTAACTAGTCAAATGTAAATTTTTATAATTTTATGAAACCTTTTGCTATTTTAAAAACCTGTTCAAACACGTATAAAACATTCTGTCCAAAATCTAAAATTGGTACAATAATTGTTTATCAATCTACCTTTCACTTATTGGCATTTCTAAGCGTCCTAACTTCTTGTAATGTATTCCAAACTCAAGTTATTGTTTCTTTTTATCATTTAGGACATCACCTTTGACTCTTGAACATCCAAGCTTTCTTATGTACTCTACAACCATCACTATTATTGTGAGTATTTCTATACCCCTTTTTCATATTTTCACACTTCGGGGTGAAACATGTTATCTTATAATCGTTGCACTTGTAAAGCGTTTGATTCTTGTAAACTTATGGCAATTCACTTGTATGTTGTGGTTAGTTGATCTTTGTAGCTACCATGTAATGTCGGATATATGTACAATCATTAACTATTGCTAGCCTGGCGACGTCATAGATCTATGAGTCTGACAAGCCTGCTTGGTTGATCCAAGTACACTTAGCTAATCGTATAAACTTGTAAACGTTGAGACTTGTAAAACTGTCAAGGTTTGATTGTGCATTCAGTCTTACATCCCTAGTTACTTTGCTCTCTAACTTATAACATGAATTGCCATCTTTTATATACTTATGTATTGAAAACAATGGAAATCTCACCAACTTTCAAAGTTGACCCCTTTATTTTTAACATGTTTCAGGTTTTCTACTTGAATATCTCTTCATGCTCATATAGGACTTGGACTTAGTTAATTGAAAGTCTTATGTTGTTGTTTACATCTTGTTTTTAATATAATGATTTAATTGTATTGTAATGTTCCTTAAAAATGATATTTTATATTATTTCGACTTATTTAGTTCCATGTGCTATGAACAATCATTTCACATTCGTCCTCCCCGATGATTCTGCCGTCGGTCGGGGTGTGACATTCCTATTATATTCTCATTTTGGTTCAATGAAATGTACCATATCATTTTCTATTAATATATCTATATATAATATTTATGTTATAACAAATCTTTTTATTGTTGTATTAAAACAATTCAACCTATACTATGTCGAATGTGAATTTTTTTGAAAATATTCATTAAACTTTAATCATGTCCGGTACTTATGTTTGCTTAAAAGTTGAGTCATTCAACTATTCTTGTTAATGCTAATTAGTTTTGTAACAATATATTAGCTCTAACATATGATAATAATCATAAATCGTTTAGAGATTTAAACCGTAAAACAAAACAAATGATAAATTAAGTGAAATATAACAGGTATAGATTTGTAAATTGTCTACTCCGCCGCAGCGCGTGAGTCAGCTACTAGTTATGTTTAAATAAGTTTAGTTTGTTTTTTAAATTCCTTATCAAAGTTTGAGTAGAGGATAAGGGTTATGGTAGGGTTTTTAATCTTTGTCTCCCTAACTTTCAGTTAGTTCAAGTGAATTCTTGGTACTGTTCTACGTTCTTGATATTGTTTAACTAGTAAATCCTCTACTTTTATGTTTTGAGTTGCTTCTTTTCAAGTTTTCAATATTATATTCAATTGTAAGATAGAATTAATAAAAAAATATCTAATGTATGTTACGTACATGTAAAATTGATAAAATTGATGTTTCACAAGTTAATTTCTTTTCTTTCCTGCGGCATTTGTCATTTAAAAATCTTTGATATTCCTTCAAAAATTTGAAGAATCTAAACTTAACATTGTTTTACACAGATGCCATGACCTCTAGCATAATAGATCTATTTTAAGATTACCAACCTAACATTACCACATCCAAATCACAAGAAAAGTAAATAAATAAGTCATTTTATAGTTTACTTTCATATGTTTTTTATTGTACCTTCTTACAACATGATATATTTATGCAGTTTCCAAATATATCATCATGAAATGTCTTTTAACGTTTCGATTTTCAAAATTAACCCTCTACAATGCAAGATATAAATGCTTTGTATATCTATACTATATTATTATACATATAGGGAGGGAAATAATGCCATTTTGCTCAAAAACTCTTAAAATTAAGAGTTTTACAACCTGTACAGCACAGTGTACAACTCTTTAAGCACAACCGATTTCCCAGACCTAAAAATTTTGAATTCCCGCCTAGTGTATGCCCAATTGTCCCTTTTTCTTCTTTCCCCACATTTGCAAAGAGAGAGAGACCATGGAATTGGAGAAATCCACCTTGGCAGCAATGGTAATGAACAATCAGGTTCTGAGGAATCGATCTACCATGACGTATCAGGCTCGGTGACCCTTGACAACAACGGTGACGAAGTAGCCATAGTTGTGCTCTTAATTCATGTTTAACAGTAATGCATCCTTGACTTTTGATCTTCTATTACTCTTAATCGTACTTGGAAATTGATTTTAGGTTTCCGATGAGGTCTCGCCCATACTAAACGTTCATTTGGAGAAGGTGAGGTTAGGCGACGCCAATCTAGCCTCCAATTCCTTAATACCGGTGATCGGTCATCCTTTTTTAGTCTAGGGATTCGGTTTGTTGTTTCAATTTTTTGAGGATAGCTCTTTTGAGTTAACTAAAGAATTGTGTTATTCTTTTATGCTAAGTTACTGAGTTTTGTATTCTCAATTTGGAGCTTAGGTTCATCTTAGTTTTTTAGCATTTGAATAGTATTTCTTTTATAGGAAAAAAAATACTAGTTTTTGGTTTGGTAGTTATACATCACTGTTTTTTATGGTTTGGTTTCTTGATATGGGACTTTGATCGTAATATATATAGAATCTATGATGCAAGTATAGCAACTATTGCTCCTAATCCACGAAATCTTTACATTGGTTAAGTGGTTTAATGTTATATATTTCCTCAGAGAAGAAGTCAATGGCAGGCTGCAACTCAGTTCAGGAGTTTTTTTTAACCATACAACGTTACTACATTAAGCCCTACATGGATGCTGAAAAAAAGGATGCCAGTTATTTGGAAGTGCTTTATGTTTATAAATCTTTGAGTTTTGGATTAAAATAATATATATACTCATGTCATTCTCTATAATGTCTTATTGTTTAAACAAGTTCATGGGTCGCTATCACCCTCAGAATAGGAGACGTGAAATGTGAGAATTAGATTCTTTTTAACTCGATGAAGCCGTTCCCATGTTTGAATAACCTCCGACCATTGAGCCGTCGCCGCACTACACCATTCCCCAATAATGACATTCTTATAACATTGATCGTAGAGAAGATATCGACGTCACAACTCAACCACAACTTTGGTATGGAGTCATCAGATATTCTTGCTTCAAGTATCAAATCTTTCTAATATGCTAATCTGCTTCTTTATATGTGATTTGCCTGTTGCATGCTTCACCTTTCTATTGTTCATCTAAATTGCTTCTCTGTGCTTGGTTCTATCATTTTTTTAAGTTAATACTTTATGAAACTTGGTTGTCTCACTTCAGTCTACCAAATCTGTCATTTCTTAATTTGCTTGTTGTGTTAATTATTTATGTTATATTATTTCTACCCTGTTTGTGTTTGATAGTGATTAAAGGTAAATATTGTTCATCTAACAAACAATTATGTTTATAATTACAATTTCTTTTCTCCAAGTTGCTATATCTTACTAGGTTGATGTGGTTCCATTTAATGTTAATATAAACTTTAACCCTAAATTGTTTTGCGATTTTGTTTCTAAGAATAAGGAGGATCATGAGCAACACCTAAGATTGACCTTGGAGTTGTTAAGAAAAGAAAAACTATACGCAAAATTCTCAAAATGTGAATTTTGGAAAAGAGAAGTACAATTCCTTGGACACATAGTCAATCAAGAAGGAATACAGGTAGATCCAGCGAAAATAGAAGCTATTAAGAAATGGGAGGATCCCAAGACACCAACAGAAGTACGCCAATTTTTAGGATTAGCAGGATATTATAGAAGGTTCATAGAAAATTTCTCAAGGATAGCTCAGCCCTTGCCTGAACTAACTCAAAAAGACAGGCCATATGTCTGGGGAGAAAAACAAAAGAGTGCATTCGAACTCTTGAAAAGCAAGTTATGTAGTGCACCTATTTTGTCATTACCAGAAGGGACTGACGATTTTGTAGTATATTGTGATGCGTCTCGTCAAGGATTTGGATGTGTATTAATGCAACGAAGTAGAGTCATTGCATATGCCTCTAGACAACTTAGGGGAAGTGAGAAAAACTACACTACTCAAAATTTGGAATTAGGAGCAGTAATCTTTGCACTTAAGATCTGGAGACATTATCTGTATGGGACAAAATGTACAATATATACGGATCACAAGAGTTTACAGCATATATTTGAGCAGAAAATGCTGAACATGAGACAAAGGAGATGGATAGAATTACTGAGTGATTATGATTGTGAAATCAAATATCATCCAGGTAAGGCAAATGTAGTTGCAGATGCTTTAAGTAGAAAAGATAGGGTTAAACCATTACGTGTACGAGCCATGAGAATAGAACTACAATCAGACCTGTTAAGGCGAATATGGGAAGCCCAACATAAAGTAAAATAGAAATAAAAGGACAGGAAAGGGATTTACAGGAAGATACAAATGGAATTCTAAGATTTAAAGGAATGACCTGGATACCCGATGATGCTACACTTAGAAGGATTATATTACAAGAAGCACATAAGTCAAAATACTCAGTACATCCAGGAAATAACAAAATGTATAAGGATTTGAAAAATCATTACTGGTGGCCTGGCATGAAGAGATCAGTTGGAGAGTTTGTAGAGAAATGCAATACGTGTTCAAGAGTTAAAGCAGAACATCAGAAACCTTCAGGGTATCTACAACAACCTGAAATTCCAGAATGGAAATGGGATCAAATTACTATGGATTTTGTAACCAAGTTACCAAGGACCTCAAGTGGTTATGACACAATCTGGGTTATAGTAGATAGGTTAACCAAATCAACACACTTCTTGCCAATCAGGGAAGATTACAAAATAGAGAAATTAGCAAAGATTTACATACGAGAAATCGTATCCAGACATGGAATACCAATCTCCATTATATCTGATAGAGACAATAAATTCATATCAAGGTTTTGGCAAACCCTCCAAAAAGCTTTAGGAACCCAAATAAATCTTAGCACAGCCTTCCACCCACAAACAAATGGACAAAGTGAAAGAACAATACAAACACTAGAAGATATGTTACGTGCTTGTGCATTAGACTTTGGTGGCAACTGGGATATACATCTACCTTTGATAGAATTTTCTTATAATAATAGCTATCATTCCAGCATTAAAACCGCCCCATTTGAAGCCTTGTATGGAAGAAAATGCAGATCGCCACTATGTTGGAATGAAATAGGAGATAGACAACTTATAGGCCCTGATTTAATTCAAGAAACATCTGACAAGATCAAAGAAATCAAAAATAGATTAAAGACAGCACGGGATCGGCAGAAAAGTTACGCGGATAAAAGAAGAAAGCCATTAGAATTTCAAATTGGAGATAAGGTCTATCTAAGAATATCACCCACCAAAGGAATCTTTCGATTTGGAAAGAGAAATAAGTTGAACCCAAGATATGTTGGACCGTTTGAAGTTATTGACAAAATTGGTCCTGTTGCGTATAAGCTAGATTTACCCGAAGAATTAAGTAAAGTACACAACACGTTCCATGTGTCCAATCTGAAGAAATGTTTAACAGATGAAACATTAAAAGTTGCAGTTCAGGAAATAAAGATAGACGAGAAGCTTCATTTTACAGAGAAACCAATAGCCATATTAGATAATGAAGTTAAAAAGCTAAGAAGGAGCAAGATCCCCATAGTGAAAGTTAAGTGGAACGCTAGGAGAGGACCAGAGTATACATGGGAAAGAGAAGATGAAACCAGAAGAAGATACCCCCATCTATTTTAAGTCAATGGTCAGATAAGTTCATTACTATCCAAATAAATTTCGGGACGAAATTATTTTTTACGGGGGGAGAATGTGACAACCCTAGATTTAGAAATTTTATACACTAAATATTCCAAACTACACCTAGGCTAACATATATATATTTTTATACTTACATATACGTATGCATGCTTTCATTTTGTTTACACAAGTATGTTGATTGCTTATATATATGTATACGTATGCATGGTCGCATGCATACACACCCTTTTACGTGTGCATATACCATCTTTTGCTAAGAAACATGTGCACATCACATGAACATAAATGTTGTTCATTTGCATGCTTGCATGCATAAACAAGAAAGTTACATACGCATGTATCCATATTCCTAACCTTTTGATACCAAACGTTACATGAACAAGAAACTCAACCACATAACACCAAACAAACACTAAGTAAACCAAAATACAACCCAACCAAACATCATAAACATAAGTTAACATCAAGAGAGATTTGACATCAAAACAAACCTAAACAAATTCCCTACACCTAAACCTTAAACCAAAGAACCATTAAAGATCAAGAACCACTCGGTTAACACCCTTAAGCACCCGGCTTACACCCTTAAGCACCCGGCTTACACCCTTAAGCACCCGGTTTACACCTTAAACATCCATTAATGATCAATGACTCACCCCTCTCTTTGGGTGACACCTAAACTCACCTTGCCACCAAGCTCAACCCCAACC
The DNA here is from genome assembly GCA_025215565.1 of Flaveria ramosissima. Lineage (NCBI taxonomy): Eukaryota > Viridiplantae > Streptophyta > Magnoliopsida > Asterales > Asteraceae > Flaveria > Flaveria ramosissima. Next base: position 45,188,453 of record CM046041.1, read on the forward strand.
CGCCACCTAGCCCCCCTAATAACCGACTCACTAGACCTATAACTCCACCTCACACCCTAAAGACTAGATCTCATAATTACATCTCCACTATTTGGAGGTCTCGGCCGAATGGGAAATCCAAACCATCGAGCCACAGCCGAGAACCCATCTTCATTCGGTAGCCTCTCAACCTCTATTCCTACTCCCCCACCTCACGGACACCGCACACCATCACCATCCTCCCCACTCTCGGATAACACCATAGCCATCACGTATAACCATCAAAACCTACATCCCTCTCGGTTACAAAGCAGCAACATCCAAGCCTCGTGGAAGCATCACCTCCCGAAAGATTATCAAGAACACCAAAACCAAGCAAGCTTAGACCATCCTCACCTTCTTCTCACACTCTCCTTCTGTCAAAATCAAGGTTCTAACTCCTAAAACCTTGCTTGATTAAGATTATGGAAACTAAACATGTGTTAAATAAAGCACATGTGATTAACCCTTTTGGTTAAAACAAAGTTCTTATAGAAACTTATACAAAATCAAACCTATTTTTCAGAACAAAAAGAAAGGTTTTAAGAATCTGGAAAAATAAAACAAATTTTAAAAATCAAAGTTTTAGCAAGAAATTATCAACAAAAGGGTTAAAAATCTAGTTATAGTTTGTTAAATCAATTCTGCATATTAAATAACTATGATTGTGGGAACAAATATTAAAAATATATTTAGAATATTAGGAAATAGAACTCTGTAAAATTTGGTACTATTCCTATAAGTAAATTAATTTATATGCAATATTTAAGAATATAAAGAGAAAAATTATATCAGAAGAACCGACCCTAGTAAATGTATGAAAAAATTATATACTGACTATTACAAATTATAGAATCCACTGGAAAAATCTCGTGACCTAACTCAAAATATTATCTGAAATATGAATTTTTAACTATTCTGTCAACTAAAAATCGGGAAAAATACTTAAATTATGAAATAAATTATGAGAAATTTATAGAAAATATAAGAATAGAAATAGAATAGTCTGTGCAAAAATTAGAATTTTTGAGCATGTTCTGATATTTTTAGCAAATAAGAGTAAAATAGGAAAAATTATAAAAAAATGACTCTGCTATGATTTAAAACATGAGAAAATTTTGAGAAACTATAAAAATAATAATTATTAATCTGACAAAATTTTACTAATTTTAGAGGCCCGAAGGTATTTCTAAAGAATTATTTGAATAATGTAAAAATGATAAGAATTAGCCTGAAAATAATTTATATATGAAATTTTAGTATATTTTATCTAACACTAAGACACATCTACTGTGAAAATTTCGGAATTTATACAAAAACCTAACTTATGAAATAAATTCTTCAATCTGAGGTACTAAAAATGTTAAAGAAAAATACATTTTCTAAACTATAAATATTTTTCTTGTTTATAGGTTACCATTTAGAGTAAAGGTGAGTTTCATGGCCCATTTTGTTTTATAAAGTTTTGGGGAAAAAGCATACTAATTGATGCATTATTTTCTGAAATTTATATTACAACCATTAATTCGGATGTGGAACCGTTAGATAATATTGGTAGCGCTACTTAGGAAAATATTTCCTGCACCAATGGGATAAGTGTTGTGATGCTATATTATCTGATTTATGAAATGTGTTATGACAGATATGAATGATCTGATTGATATGTAAGGTTTGGTTGTATATAATGCATCAATATTACATGTTTGATAAACCTATGAAGCTCACCAACTTTATGTTGACTGTTTTGGGTATGCTTTTTCAGGAATTCACCATGACTAACAGCTTAATGTTCTCCTTTGATGTTTATAATGGCTGGGGAGAGGTTGTGGGGAAAGTTTGTGTTAACCTGACAGTGAACTTATATGATCTTAGTGTTTCGGTGGATGCACACTTCCATCGTCTCTGAAGATGTTACTGTTAGGATGTTAATGTAATAGGATTATGTTAGTTCAAATTTTGACTATCATGAATTGATGTAATCCTAACTTCTATATTAATAAACTTGTTATGATATGTGTTATTATATATTTATTGTGCTTTATTATGAAATATGATATGCTTATATGATACTTGGTAAAAATTGTATATCAATGAGTTCTGAGGAAACAGCTCACACCCTAAGCATTTCACGCTTCCGCCGGGATGTGACAACGTATGAGTTCATGTAATTTAAAAGTGATATGAATGATTTGTTGCATCGAGGTTCAACAATTATTCAAGTTACACGCTGAATTAGAGTATGTTCAGTTGCAACAAGTTGTTCGACTAAATGCCTCATAAAAGTTCTTTAGTAGTTGTATTAAAGAACTGATGATAATCTAACGCATTGTTTACATCTGATAAGAGTAGTTGAAGATTTCTAAGGAGCAATTGTTATGTGTTTGATGTTATGTAGTTGTTGGTACTTGATATTGAAATTGTTAAACCCATAAGTAATGCTAAATAAGCTGCTTGGGAGATCAATTTGCTGTTGTAATCGGACTCAGTTGCACTTTAAGTATGATCTGTAAACTAATGATAAGTAGCAAGCTCATATTCAATTGGAAGTCTAGATATATAGGTTGGATTGGCCCCTAGTTGAAACACAAGATTGAAAAGAACATACACAAATGTAAAAGCCACCATAACTCAATTATCTTAAGTAGGTAGGTATTCCAAACTATAATAAACATCATTTCTAATGCAATTGTTAAATTTTTTATAATTGTTTGCGCTTTATCTATAGGCGATGAAGATTTGGTTATCCAGTTATACAAATTATATGATTCATGTTGAGGTCATGTTTAGTAGCTTTGTATGATTTTATAGATAAAAAATTACTTGAAACAATCACGTAACTTGCAAATGAAATCAAAATTTCACCTGCACCCATATAAAAAGCAAACTTAATGAATGCAATTGTAATTTATAAATCCATATTCGAATGAAACGTGATAGATGTTGATCAGGATATTAAATTTTTGGTTTTGAAACATGCAGATTATATACTACAGATGGTTTTCTTTTGGGTTGTGTAATGAGTTTTGCGTAGATATGTAACATATCCATCTTTTGTGTTTGTGAGCCTGTAGGGCGATATGATTGTGTGGTTTTCGGAAAACATTGTGTTATAAATTTGATGACCTGGGAACTAACACTTTAACTACCCATTGCACATGTACTTGCATATTGCTTATGTTTTTCACTTTCTTTGTTTGGTTCATATTATTTTGTAATTACAACATGTCAAAAAATAAAAAAGAATACTTCTACGTTCAAACAAAACAGTTACAAACCCAAACTCAATAAGATTTGATGATAAATTATCAGACTTTCTCAAGAACTCTCAAATCATCAATATGATGACGAATATAAATTTGTGATTAGGTTTTTATTTTTAAAATAATATGTTTGACTTATATTTTTTTATTTGTGTGTTTATGATTATTTAATTCAGATCTGTAATGCTTATGACATAGATAGATTATACCGACACTTCGAATAAGAAAAACTAATAGACGTACAATACATCATTACAGGATTGATAAACTAGCCAAAAACGAGTACCGCCTTAAAAATTATCGCGGCAACCGCATTGCGTGGGTCCCTGCTAGTTCTCGATTTGAAAAAAGAAAAGAAAAAAAAAGGGGGAAATGTTCCTCAAACCCTGAATTCGGTCAACGTTGGTCCTTACCAATTTAGTCACTACTCATGTGCTCATAAATAGCCCCCAAATCAAAAGCCCACACACACTCTCACCGTTGCTTCAGAATCGACGGTCTGCACACATCTCAACACCATTTCCCTTCGTCTTCTTCCAATCTCCACCGTCGATCCATCTCAACGGCTACTTCCGATTGCAGTTTTACTAGTTACAATAAAAAAAAATACTGTGTATCAGTGATCTGATTCGTGTTTGATTTGATTCAGTTTCCAGCATATTTGCTTATCTACTTCGATGAACTACAACATGAATGATGCGTACGTGCTAATTTTTACTTCTACTGTATTCGATTATTGATTTAAGGTAAATGTAGGTCGATTGATCCGATTTTGTGGTGGTTTGAGGTGTTTTGGACATTCGATTCGTTTCATTTCATGATGTAATGAGTTCGAACTAATCGGATTAGTTTTCGAGTGTTGATTTCGTTAAATTTTGCTCAAGTGATTCTCGAATCGAGGTGAGTAGGAGTTGATTCTAGATTGATTTGATATGCAATAGAGGTGAGTAGCTGAGTGTAATGTTTTCAGAGGTAGATCGTATTTTTATACGTATTAAAGTCGGGATTAATGATTGCGAGTAATTTGCGTGATTTAATGTTGTGATTCATCGACGTGATTTGCTTGCTAAGCAAGTGATTAGAATGTGATTAGTGAGAAATAGATCATTAGATCGTGATTGTAGGTTTGTTTTTAATGATGATTGTCAGCTTTAAATTCAGATTTATGTTCCTTCATCCATTACTAAACGTCTTCAATTCTCTCTTGCATACATTATACTAATTTATGATACATATTATGGAATTAATTGCTATATCATTCATGTCTTTAATCATGCTTAATCTTAATTTTGTTTTTCTTCAATATGATTGATTGTAAGTTTATTGGTTAGTTTATGACCTAATGTTCTTAATGGCTTTTTGTTTGTGAATTGAATTCTAGCGATGCAATGTGGGATTGGAAAGGCGATGATTGCGGTTTACTATTAGGCGAGACTCTTGATTCATTTTATGCATTTTAATCTTAAGATTGTTTGTGTGCACATAACTATTGTTAATTTCGTTAAACGGATTGTAAACAGATGCATCTAGTAGCTTATGGAATGATGTAAACGAGAATGATGATGATCTTTCTTACATGTTTGATGAAATGACAACCCCGGTGAAGTCTTGTGGGGATTCAGTTTATCAAGTTACGACTAATGGTAATTCCTTGATCTTTTACAAGGGATGTGTTTCGATTTTACTTTTTAGATGTTATTCTTGTTATCTAACATGACAGCTTAACCAGAAAACATAAACAAGGGAATGGAGACGTGTTGGGAGCCGTCTTCCCAATCAAAGAGACGCCGAATGCTGAATTTTGATGATGAAATTTTGGATGTAAATGTCCATCAACTCTGTGATGATGATTCTTCATCAGACTCTCTAATGTCTAAGGTTTGGATAAGGCACACTATGGTTACTATTTTGTTTTTGTGTGAAACTTTCTTAAGAAAGTTATTTATATTATGTAGTGAGTAGTACTTAACCTAGGGATGCTAACAAGCCGAGCTCGAAATCAACATAGGGCTCAGGCTTGACACAGCCACCTTACCCTAAGGTTGAACTTGGTTTGTGAAGACTCGCAAACCTACATGATCCAAGCTTGATTTTGGCTTAAGTTTTCAGCTCTAATTGTTTACATATATTAGGATTCGAGTCAAGTTCTTATAAGCTCAAACCAAGCCTGTTTATGTTAAGCTCAATAATAAGTTTGAACCGTTTGCAGCTCTAGTTTAACCATGCTCGTCTTTGTCTTTTTTAGGAGAACGAAGGCTCGTTAGATGGAGCTTTTGCTGACATGGCACAATGGGTGTTTGGATTTGCAGGTTTGACTCTTGATAAATTTCTTTTGGAATGATAAAAGAATGTTTGTTTGGTTTTAAAGTAAGTAATAATTGTGTTTTCAGATGATATACCTGCATCTGCATCTGGTTATGACAGTACAAATCAATCTTCAGAAGATTGGCTAGCTGATTGCTTTGTAAATGACTCGGGGATGCATTTTAACCCGAATGATATGTATGATTTGTTTTTAAGTTTATGTTACAATTTGATATCTTTATCTACATAAATGATCAGCTTGATTCTATATTTTGAATATAGGGATGCATCCGGGATATCCAACATTCAGATGCATCTTACAGGTACTTGCACTTAACATCTAAATACTCTCCTATTTTGTTTGATATTTTTATTATTTTCTGCTTATTTGTTGTTTTAGATTCACATAATTCACAACCCGAGTATGGACGTAATACGGTTCAAGAGCACCACACTCCCACTCCTCGAAACATCATTTTCAAAGGTTTGTCTTCTCATTCCTGAAACTTTATGGCTGCTAATCTGATTCATTTGACGCCAAATAATCAGAAAACTATAAATATGATTAATATTGTGACTTCTGTTTAAGCTAGGGGTGTAAACGATCGGCTAGTTTAATTAAGGAGAGCTCAAGCTTGTTTAGGCTCGTGAGCCTAGTCAAGCTCATGAAGCTCGGGCTCAAGCTCGTTTTATTAAAGGAGCTTAAACGTAGTGTTAAGCTTGGTTTTGAGTTTCTAGAGAGCTGATTTCGAGTAGCTCATGAGCTGCTCAACTCGTTCACACCCCTTGTTCAAACACACTTAAAGCAATACACTTGCTGTTTGCTTTTCCCTCGAGTTCCAGTTATCTCGATGATCAATTTTCATACAGCAATAACCTGACTGATTTGATCTCATATAATCCGATACCTAATCCAAACTGATACAATCATATATTCACATCATTAAAAAACAGCTCTATATTTTAATCCTGCGTCCGTGTAAATGCACAGGGAAAAAGTCTTTCATCACGACACCAACAAAGGCGACATCATCAGTCGTTCTTCCATTTGCATTTGTAAAACCATGTGGCGAAGGAGCGCTAACTCTTAAAGACATAAACCAGAGAATCCTCACCCCACCACCATCAAAATCGAAAAAAGATAATGAAGATCTCACAATATCATACCCGAAATCTGCTTTCTCAGGGAAGCCGATTATTGGTAAAGCCAAAATCCGTACAGAAGGCGGGAAAGGCAGCATTACAATTATGAGAACAAAAGACTAACCAGATAAGTGCTTATTTGGCTAAAGACTACTGCTTACCTTTTTCCAAATGATTTTAGCACACACCTAGGATCATAGATTGATTAGATTATCAATGTTTTTGATCTTTTATGCTGAAACTATTTATATTGTAATGTGATGATTCATATGGTATGTATCTCACAGTCAAGTATCCTATTTGAATTTGTCAAAAGATTATATATGATATTATTTCGGCTAATACAAATTGTTTAAGTGGTATGGCCCTATTTGTTATGAGAAATAAATATACTCTCAAATACTTGCACATTGTTTTTATGACTTCAGTACCAGTCGACTGAAAAGTCATATGACATTTCAATACTCTGTTAACTAATGAGACAAGGTAAAATACAACAAGGTATTATGTAGGTAGTGCTGGGTGAGTAGCCTCTAAGGGTTAAAGACAAAATAAAACAAGACGTTTTGTTAATTGTTTGCAAATTTGTAAAGCTTGTGTTCACTGGCTATAAAATGGTTGTTAAAACGAAGTGTGAAATTTACAAATAAAAGCAGAGTATGCTTGAAATACAAGAACCTAGTAGGGCTACTACAGAGGTATGGACTTGATTCCCTCAAGGAAGCTCTATTACGTATTAGATTGATCGGATTGGTGTCACTCAACCTTCATTTCGAGTAGTATGATTTTGGGACCTCATTGTTGCTTCCTTCCGGATGAGAATCGTGTCAATGTCTCTGCACAAGTAACAAGCCGTTAGCCTCGTTACAAGGAGGAGTTTCTTGCAACGAAGCTCCGCGCGTGGGGATAAGTAAATTTTTTGTGAAGTATGAATTGGATTTAAAAAGTAAATGCTCGTTAAATTGTGTAACTGTCATTTTGGGTCTTGTATTCATAGGTGGTTTTGTTTGTGGTGATTGGTTACTAACGATTAAGCATTATTAACAAGAGTAATGTGCTAGAGTAGATGTTATCCGATTCATTTACTGTAATTTTGTGACATTATGTTTTCTATTATTTATTTATGTTGTTTGTTATACCATGCCTGACAATTGTATTGTTTTACTTGATTATGTCCGTTTCTTGATTTATTCAAAGATCGGTAAAAGTATCTGCATCCTAATTTCGAACAATACCTACGTCATCAACCCTAAGCATAACAAACATTGTGCATGTTTGTTGAGCTTAATACCGCTTGTCTTTGGGCTTCTAGCCTGCCTAGATTGGAATATTTGGCTTAGTACACCACCCCTTCTTACATTCTGAATCTTTCTAAGCACTCTACTAAGCGTCGACGTTTGATTCGCTAATATTCAATAGAATACTGTTCTGATGTCAATTAATCTTCGCGACATTTTATTTCTTTTATATATGTGTATTTACCCATGTCTTATTTTCGCTTTGAAGAAAACCCTCAATTATTGTATGTTTAGATTCAAAAAAATAATACGAATCATTTCAAATTATTCCGGGTTCTTAGGATCGTCTTCCCTTTTCCTTTATCGACATCATCTTAACCCTTTTGATTTAAAGATGAACAAGCACGAGATGGATCTTCATTTCTCGAAGATAGACGCAACAAAAGGTTGATATTTGTAAAAACTATTTTGATATTGACGTGTTACACATGTTGCTCTAGAAGAAGGAATGAAAATTACCGATTGTCATACAAGATTTGTTGTATACACTTAGACATTTTGATTTTGAAAATTTTTGTCATCCGTTTTCTTGGTTTCTACCTTAATTTCTTAAGTGGAATGAGTTGTATATTAGGCAACAGAACCCGGTAGGATCAATGAAAATTACGCATTTGAGGTTGGTGCGCGCTTTGGGTGGTAAGCTGACCATCAATTGCATTTTATATAAGATATAAAATACTTTGGACGATATAATCTATACAATCTAATAAAACAGGTTTTCTAAAGCCACATGTCATTCTTTTGACCTACCTCTTTGTCACTTGTTATTTTCATAAACACCAACACTTTATTTTTCCCTCCAAAAGGGTATTATAGTAATTTAAATATTAAAACTAATTTCTCTCTCTTATTAAAAATCAATTTTATTAATTGAAATACTTTTTCCTCTCATTTTGATTTTTTTAATTATATTTTTAAAATTAGATTTATTAAGAAAATCACATTTTTAATTAAAATATAACTAATAATAAAATACTTTTATATATATGAAATTTTTTAAAAAACTAAACCTTTTTGAAACAAAAAATTTTAAATCTATAGATTCTAATAAAGCAAGTTTTTTAAAGCCACATGTCATTCTCTTGACCTACCTCTTGCGGCTTGTCATTTTTATAGACATCATCACCTTATTTTCCCATCTAAAAAGATATTATAGTAATATAAACATTAAAACATTTTTCTCTTATTAAAGATCAATTTTATTAATTACAATATTTCTCTCTTTCATCTTGATTTTTTAAAAACAATGTATCTTTTAAAAATTAGACTTTATTAAGAAAATAAAAATCATATTTTTAATTAAAATAGAACTAATAATAAGATATTTTTATATAATATAAAAATTTTAAAAACACTAAACCTTTTTGAAACAAAATATTTTAAATCTACACATTCTTATAAAACAAGCTTTCTAGAACCACATGTCATTCTCTTGACCTATCTCTTTGTCACTTTTTTATAGGTATCATCATCTTATTTTTCTCTCAAAAAGATATTATAGTAATTTAAACATTAAAACAAATTTGCCTCTCTTATTAAAGATTAATTTTATTAATTGCAATATTTCTCTCTCTCATCTTGATTTTTAAAATCAATGAATCTTTTTAAAATTAGATTTTATGAAGAAAATAAAAAATCACATTTTTAATTAAAATAGAACTAATAATAAAATATTTTATATAATATGAAATTTTTAAAAACACTAAACTTTTTTGAAACAAAATATTTTAAATCTATAAATTTTAATAAAACAAGTTTTCTAAAGTCACATGTCATTTTCTTGACCTATCTCTTTGCCACTTTGCATTTTTATGAACATCATCACCTTATTTTTCTTTTCAAAAGGTTATTATAGTAATTTAAATATTAAAACTAATTTCTCTCTCTTATTAAAGATTAATTTTATTAATTGCAATACTTCTCTCTCTTATCTTGATTTTTTAAAATCAATGTATTTTTTAAATTAGATTTTATTAATAAAATAATTTTTTTAATTAAAATAGAACTAATAATATAATATTTTTATATAATATGAAATTTTTAAAAACACTAAACCTTTTTGAAACAAAATATTTTAAATTTGTTCTTTTTTAAAATAAATATAAAAATATGAACTTTTCTAAAATTAATCTTATTAAAACAACCAGAATAATTACAAACCATAGTTTTTAATAAACAATATTTTCATAAAAATAAATTCTTTTATAAAATAATCTTAATACGAATGTTTATAAATAAAACTATTCAAAGATAGTTAAAAAACTAATATAATTGGTTTATTTTCTTGAACTATTATGTATATAAAATTCATATCTCATATTAAAATACCCTACTGTAAATCTTTGTGTTTATTACTAGTTATAATATGTTTAATAAATGGATTATAGCCTATCTATTTATATTTTTATCTGTCTGTTTGTTTATCAATCTATCTATAATAAGAAAAAAAATAAGATAATACGTGATGTAATCGTAAGACTCCTCATACTAACTTTCTTATTTCTCTCCATTATTAAAACTAATAATGAATACTAATAATACTACTCATACCATTTTCATATTAAAAAATATATAATATAATAAATTGAAGATCTATTTATTTTAAATTAAAAACACACTTTAAAAAAAATGCAACGAACTTTAAAAAAAAACCATTTTACTTACAACAAAAATGTTTAAAAACCATAAATTTTTATAAAACAAAAGTTTAGAAAAATATATTTTTATTTATTTACTTAATAACTATCTATAAGTAACTATAATCATATTTTATCTTCAAGCATAGTTTTATAATTCATAATTTTTTACTAATTATTTAATAATTATTATTCAACCCATGTAATACACGGGGTACTAACTTAGTAACCTCTAATAAAATAAGGTTTTTTTGCCGCTTGTCATTCTCTTAACCCATGATTTTTTGTCCTTATCTAGACATCCACACATTAATTTTCCCTCCAAAAAGGTATTATAGTAATTTAAATACACATACAAATTTCTCTCTCTTATTAAAATTAAATTTTATTAATTGTTATGGTTCTCTCTCTTATATATGTTTTTTAAATCAAACTATTTTTTTGAAATAGATTTTACGAAAAAAAATTAAAAATAACATATTTTAATTAAAATCTAAATAAAAATAAACTAAAATTTTATATAATATGAAATTTTCTAAAACATTAAATATTTTTTAAACAAAATATTTTAAAAGCGTTTTGTTTTTTAAAAAAATTATAAACATCTGAATTATTTTAAAACAATCTTATTAAAATAACCTAAATAATTATAAATCATATTTTTAAAAAAGAAGATTTCTATAAAAAATATTTTTTTTATAAAAAATCTTAAAACGAAGGTTTAAAATAAAACTATTTACATAAGAGACTTAAAAAATGGTATAATTATTTTATTTCTTGAACTGGTACCTATATATAATTCAATTATATTTTACATTATAATATTATACTATAACTATTTATGTTTATTTTACATTAAAATTTCATCCGTTTATTTAATGAGTGTTTAGCCTATCTATCTATTTATCTATAAAAAATCTAAAATAAGTGTGAAGCAATTGTAGATCATATTATGCTTACTTTCTCATTTCTCTACATTATTAATAATAATATTGAATACTAATGATATTACTCATAATATATTTTCAAATTAAAAAATATATAATTTAATAAATTAAAAGCCTGTTTTTTATTAAAACACATCTTTTAAAAACAAAATTTTTATAAATATAGAATACAACAAAAAAAATTTGTAAATTCATTTTTCTTGAAACAATATATTTAAAAATCATAATTTTTTTTATAAAATAACAGTTTAAGAAAAATACATTATTATTTATTTACTTAAAATAGCTATTTATACGTACTTATAATCATATTTTATCTTCAAGCATCATTTATAATACATAAATATTTATTCATAATTATTTAATATTTTATTTGTTCAATCCGTGTATTACACGTGGACTAACCTAGTCTATTATAATAAAAAAAGTTTTAGTTGGACACCTGGGCATAATTCTAGAAATCTTAATTCTAATTTCCCGTTTATCTCTTCAATTAAATAGTTACATTAATTACAATGATATTATTTAATTTTTTGAATTAAATATCGTTTTTCAATAATTTAAGAAAGACTTACTTTTATAAATGTTATATCTAAGAAAACATTTTTTTAAGATAAGAAATTTTTCTAACACATCAAAATTTTTAGAAAATATGAAATATTTAAAAACTAGTGTCCAATAATAATTTTTTTATAAACCAAAATAATTAAAATTCAGAAATAGGGTTTTTTAGAAATGACACTTTTTTAAAATGGTTTTTTGGAACAAAACGTTTGATTTTTTTAAAAAAACAAAAAAATTATTTTATTACTTATAATTAGTATTCATAAGTAATTTCAATCATATCTATATCAAAATATTATTTTATAATTAATAAATATTTGTTATTAATTATTTAAAATTTATTATTCAACTCTTGTAATGCACGAGGTACTAACCTAGTTATTTATATTTAAACATATTTTTAATCGATGACATGGTAAGCAACAAAAGAAGTTGAAGGAATTTTAAATTGATTAGATATCAATAAACTATTGTAAATTGAGTAATCTAAACTTACTTACATGACTACTACTCTACTATTGTAAACTGATTAGATATTAGAAAACTACAACATGATAGTAGAAAAATTCATGGATCATCAGCCACGCATCTAACACTTAAGAATTTTTATGTTACAACAAACATATGCTACTTATCTTTCGATATGAAACAATGACATTACCATGTCTTGTGTTGTTCAATTACTATAATAACAAAGAAATTACCCAAATCAACGGTCTTCGGTCTCGTTGCATCTCGACTAGACATACGAAAACCTAATTCACTCGTTTTCGTTCATCGTGATATCTCTAACAAAAGCATCAAGATCTTTATCAACCGATCCACCTTCACCAACACTTTCTTGACACATTCTTTGAATCTCCTTCGCCCGCTCGATCATCTTGATCCTCACGACACTCTTCGGGTCCATAAACTCTCGTACGACCTTCACAATCTCATCCGCCTTGAAAACTCCCACTTTTTTCCTCATATTCCATCCAATCTTCCAATCCTCAACAACCATTTTACTATTAAACGGTTGGTCAATCAGTATAGGAAAAGTCAACATCGGTACACCCGAAAACAAGCTCTCTTTCACAGAGTTCCACCCACAATGCGTCCAAAACCCTCCGACCGAAGAATGCGACAAAACCCTAAGTTGGTCACACCATTCCACCACCATCCCTTTCTCCCCACAAACTTCTTTCAAATGTGAGGCTTCTCCTCTAGCCACCCACAAAAAGTAAACATCACTTTGGGTTAACCCGGACGCGATTTCCATCATTTCATCACGCGAGACGGATAAAAAACTACCCAAAGAAACATACAAGACGGTTCTTGGTGGTTTGGAGTCTAACCAGTTTAAGTAAACGGGTTTGTTTGATGAGGGGTCGGGTTCGAGTAGGGAGAGAGGTATGTTTGGTCCTGACGTGTAAACGGGTATTTGTAATCGCGCTCGAAGAGCATCGATGGCTTCGGATTCTAACTCGTACATGGTTGATAATATGACATAGTTTGCTTTTGTGATTATATCAAAAAGATTGGGTAGAATGTCCTTGAGCATGTCACCTATACCACTATGAAAAATCATTGGAATGTCTGCTAGTGTTAGTGGAGATAGTCCTGGGATGTAATCTATGATCTCATTTCCTCTTTCTGTCAAGAAATAGAACATAATATAATCGAATTAACGCTTTATAAGTAAAAGAAATCATCCGATGTACTTTTGAAAAGAGATCTTAAATCTGATTTTGATATATTAAAGTTTGTTATAAAAGAAAAATCCATTAACCTGAGTAAGTTTTTTTTAGGCAAGTTTACACTAATAACAAAAGCCATGTTTTATCTTTATTCTAGTTAATATTTACGTCCACTAAATCTACTTTCAATATCTTTAAGTAATAACTTAAAAGAGAAATATTATTTCAAGATTTGATATCATTTTGGTACACGCCCTTTGTTTTTTTAATCACTATATAGAAAGGGAAAGTGAAAAGATATGGAACACAAGATGTAAAGAAGGGATGAGTGGAGTGCTCGACAAAGTTTCTGCCAAAAGTATTGATAACAGTTTATGATATTTATTTTCATTGCAACAAAAAAAGTAATTATAAAATATCACATTAATTTATTTACATTATATTATATTGCAATTAAATGGTAAAGGTTGGTTAGTAATAGATTGGATATAGGACAAGCATGTCCACATCCTATTTTCCTAGAGGGCGGCCGAAAGTTGGGAGCACATATTTCTCTATGCTTAGTCTCTTATTATGCCTTAGTACTTGCTTTCTCTTAGTTAATATATAATTTTAAAAAAATTGTATACTTAAAAAGTAGTAGGGTAAAAGTAGAGAAAAAATAGCGATAATTGTGAAAACAAACGAATTGTTAACTTTTGAATAATATTCTGAGGACGGATTGGACAACGAACCGATTATCTTACTAGTCGACTGATTGGGCCGGTGAGACCAGATTTAAGAACTTGATTACATCATATCTTTCTGCTCTAATAAAAAGGTATTTTGAAATGACACGTGGCAATGCCACAATCATCCTCACCAAAATTTTTCCGACTCTCTCTTCTATTAAATAATTACCTTAATTACTAATAATATTATTTAACACTTTCTTAGATTTAATAAATTAAGAAAGAGATTAATTTATTAATGTTATTTCTAAATAAATAATTTTTTTATAAAATAATATTTTTTTCTGAAGCATAAAACTTTTTAAAAAATACAAACTATTTTAAAATCTATATATTTAAAAAGTCAATTTTTAAAACCAAAATTAATTAAATTTGATCGTTATATAAAGAAATTTCTAGAAATGACATTTTATACGGTTTGTTTTAGAACAAAATGTTTACTTTTTTTGAAAAAAATTTAAAAATAAATTTTTAAAAGTGGATATCACTATTTTATTACTTATAGTTATTTCTCATATATAATTTAAGTTATATCATATCTTAAAATATCATTTTATAATTAATGAATTTTATTACATTATTATTTTATTTATTCAATCCGTGTAATACACTGATTTACTAGAGCTACTTATATATATAATTGAATATTAGTATGTTATATGTGCATTTTATAGTTATATATAAAAGTTAACAATATTTATATATCCAACACTCTAATTCATGATTTGACCTACCCGCTAAACACATTAAAATTCAAAAGAATAAAAAATTGAAAAATCCGGTTCGACCGGGTTCCCGGTTCAACCGCTGAACCGGTTCGAACATGCCGGTTCTTGAAAAAGTAAACAAGTTGGGGTGGAACAAATCGATGACCCAACCGCATCCGGGTCCGACTAGTCGGATCCGAGCTAACAACGTTGCTTTTGTCGTTAGAAGTAGAGAATATTGTTTCAAAGTTGATGTGACGTAAAATTCGTAGAAACAAAGCTAAGAACGTGTGATGGAGAAGAATACAGAAAAAGTTACGTATCAACATTAGAAATGGTCATAATGGTGGTAGGGGCACACACGTGATGCCTTGTAGTGTGCTCGACGCCGCATGGCACCATCGTTACCACCAAGGAAAACATGCCGCATGCCGTGTTAATGCGGCATGTTCCCACCGCAAAACTCACCAAAAATCCAACCATTGTGCTAGCCGTTGGGTGTGATCACAAATGTGACATGAGTGTCCTTTTAAATATTGTTGTATGGTGTAGTGTGACATGACTGAGTTCACACAGAACCTCAGTCTTCACGGCTCACACAGAACCGATGTTCAATGTGTTTGGCTCTGGTACCAATTGTTAACCAGATCAAAACCGGCTACATAACTAGTACGGTTAAACCGCCTACACTATCGGCCCTAACAATAACAAACAATTCAAAATCGAACACGAGTAATAAACATCCAAACCTGCAACATCCGCATAGAGATGACCACGCGACTGAAGCAGATCAACACAATGCAAAAGCATCGACATCGCACCACTCATCGGCGAATACGCAACCACCGGAATATTCCTCCGATTCGCCACCACAAACGGCCACATCATAGTTTCATCCGCCACAATCAGCTTCACCGGGCCTTCAATCCGATCAAGCACCTCCACAAACGGAGCTTCCATCTTCGTCTGAACGTCGGTGAGGAACGTCACCATGTCGGAGCCACGGTGGCGCTCCGACGGGATGACGTTGGGGATGGTGGCGAACGTGACGTCACCGTCCACCAGATCTGGATTGAGAAACCCTAGCCACTCGTCGGTGACGACGACGGTGAAGGCGGTGGTGCGGTGGCGGTGGTTGAATCGAGATGAGAGGGAGTTGCAGAGGTGTAAGAGAGGGTTTATGTGGCCTCTGCCGGGGTAGGGTACTACGACGATGTGGTTCGTCATGGTGGTTTCTGGTTGATCGGAGGTGTGTTGAGTGAGAAGATGAAGTTATAATGAGATATTTTGCAGAAAGTAAAAGGTGGGTCAAGGGTGCATTACTGCATTGATTTCAAAGGTGGAATGCTATCGCTTTATGCGTTTTTTTGTCGGTACTTTTGACATAACCGATTAACAGATCCCATTTTGTCAGTACCCTCATTTTTCTAAAATAAACATATTATCAATTACGTTGTGTTCTCGAGTTTAATAAGCGAAAGAAAAAAAAACTAAACAAATTAGCGAGAGAAAACAAATGAAAAGAAAGAAAATTCAGGAGAGAAAAGAAATGAAGAGAAGGAAAAGACATATTAAATTTTTGTGTTCCAGAGTTCGAAGAAAATAAAAAAAAGTAAGAATTTCATGTATTTTATTTCTTTTTTTTTTCCATTTTCTTTCATTTTGGAAGGAAAGTTAGAAGGGAAATCCTTGAAAATTTTTCTTTCATTTCTTTCTATTTCCTTTTCTTAAAAGAAAACTCTGGAACGTAATTATTTTCCACTTCCATTCATTTCTCTCCTTAAATGAGACTCGGGAACACAGTGTTACGTTTTATAGGATTCGAACATTTAATTTTTTTTTTTTTGAAAAATTAGATATTAATAATTTAAATTATTAACTATTGGTCAATATTAATTCAAACTAATAATTTGATCAGTGATAATCCTAAATTTTATTTTTGTAACTAATAACAATCTCAATCTAACTTATTTTAACTTCATTGATTTTAGTGATGTGACGTGTGACATGTTATGAAAACGAATGATATTCTTTAAACAAAAAAATATGAAAAGGATGTTGCTCGAATAAAAAAAACATAAGCAAATAAATATCAGAATAGGCGATAGGAACAAACAAAATTGATTGAAAACTTACCTTTTAGAATTTGTTTGAAACTTGGAAGTGACAAAATTGATTGGAAGACGCAGTTAATTGAATACATTGGAGAAAAACATACGTCATATGATTGAATACCTTTAAAATGTTGATCTTTTATAAAAGAGTAAATTTCGCTTTTGGTCCTTATGGTTTTATCATTTTAATCATTTCAATTCAAAAAATGAACTCTTGTCATATAATGCCCTGTAGTATTATTTTTATAACGGTTTTAGCATTGGACACCATGACGGGTAGTCCTGTGGACGACCCTTGTGCTAGCCGTTGGGTGTGGTCACGAATGTGACGTGAGTGTCCCTTTTAAATATTGTTGTATGGTATAGTATGACATGACTAGATCAGCAGGCCAGATCAAAGCCATACGTCATATGATTGAATACCTTTAAAATGTTGATCTTTTATAAAAGAGTAAATTTCGCTTTTGGTCCTTGTGGTTTTATCATTTTAATCATTCCAATTCAAAAAAGAAACTTTTGTCATATAATGCCCTGTAGTATTATTTTTATAACGGTTTTAGCATTTGACACCAACTCTGTTATTTTTCTCTGTTAATTTTAAGTCTCGAGGCATTCTTTAATACATAAGTAAAGAATAAACTTAAAAATAAAATAGAATGAACTTAAAAATAAAATATATAATAGTGAGACACACCACCTTTCTTCAACCCATTCTCTCTTCCACCATCTATAATGACAAGATGAAGAACACCATCTCTTATGACTAGACAAAGACCACCATCTCCGGTGATGAGACGACCACCATCATCTCAGGCAACCAACTGATCACCTCCTCTTCTGGTGACCTTGTTTTAACCTTCGATTCACTCTAATCGCAACACCACTAAGCCACCTTCATGGGAACAACTCATCAGCCGAACAACCCTATTTCACAGCCGCTCACCTCCCTCTCCGACAAAATCATCACCTGCCAAAAGCTATTCAACAAAACCCTAAATATATTTTGTTGAAATCTACAACCATATCTTTTCCCCAACCTCCTCGTTGTCCCAAACCTTCAAATCACAAGACAAATGCCGCCACAACGACCACCGCTTCTTATACTATCTGTTCATGTGTGAAAATCTTACCACCACAATCGAAACAAACATAAGTTGTGGAGAAAAATGAAAACACCACACCACTGCCACCATGGATCTGGCCACCATAATCGGACTATCAGACCACTGTCGCTTCCCCTCCCCCCTCTATATGCAGATCTGATCATCATAATCAATCATACATGAGGGTGATCAGAGTAGCAGGAGAAGGGAGGTAATAGTAGATCTAGCTGGAGAGGAGGGAAGAAAAAAAGGATAGGGGTGGGTGATAAGTGGCTTAAGTTTTAGATGCGACCAAGAAAAAAAAGATAAGGATTAGATACATAATGACCAAAATATCCGTAAACTTAAATGACAAAACTAATGTAAGGCCTCGTTCTCGGGACGCCTATAGTTGGTCATTTATCGCACATAAAAGATATATTTACATTCGTATTTCATAAACATCGCAACGGAACATTAAAATCATCTTTCATTTCCATGTAAATGCTTTTGCAAGTTAATACAACATTCATTACAAAACACAGTTTGTTTGCATTACAATGCAAAAACATTAATCAAAAGAATGTCATCCCAAAAGAGCCGAGTAGCCTCGTAGTGCCATCCTCAGCAATCATTACCTGCCAACTGGAAAACACATAAAAATCAGCGTTGCTGAGTGAGTTCTAGTTTTATAATAAAACATACTTTACTTTCATTAAAACCTTTCGTTTTCTCATGCGATCATACATCATACATATACACAGATAATATCATTATTATCTTCATCATTCATTCATACTGTAACTTTTAGATTCTTTAATTATTACCACTTTTCCCTTTTCTATCAACCATAAACCTTACCCTTCTGTTCATGGTACTGGACCTAGGTCTACCACAGACCTTCTATAACGGTGCACCGCACCTCATGGCCACATCACCTAGGATAAGGTTTTGGGTGTACTATGCAACACCTTTCTGTTCATGGTTCTGGACCTAGGCCTATCAGAGACCTTCTATAACGGTGCGTTGCACCTCATGGTCACAGTACCTAAGGTATGAAGATATGGATACTATTTCCATATGCAATACATTTCTGTTCATGGTTCTGGACCTAGGCCTATCGTAGACCTTCTATAACGATGTGTCGCACCTCATGGTCACAGTACCTAAGGTATGCAGCAATAGTTCTATACAAATGGTCAATAATAAGAAAGACCCCGATGTGCATACCATGCTTGCAAGACTTTCTTTACTTTCATTACTCATTAATGCATGCACTCTTACTTCATGATCCTCTTTTCTTTATCTTTCACTTTACGTTACATAATACTTCATTTTATTCATTAACATGACACGTAAAGCCAGAGGAAAGATAAACATACATCATAATAAGGAACATATCATACACAGTCATCATCATCATACAGAGCAACATCATACATACATAACATGCATAAACATGCAACATCATCATCATCATCACGCCCAACATACTCTCTAAGGTCATAACAGTCATCTTACATGCTCTCACGGGAACCTTTACGTCAAAACTTACATTTGCACTTTCCCCCGGAAGTCAGAAGTCGAACTACACTTTCCTTCGGGTGCAACAGCCCTATTCGGGCGTATGGACACCCTTCAGCATGGCCTCCATGCGACTGAACATCATGCGATTGGACTCATGCGGATGAACATCTATGCGAATGGACATCCAGTCGTGCGTATGGACCTCATGCGGATGGAACTAATGCGAATGAGCACCTATGCGACTGACCTCATGCGAGTGGACTCATGCGACTAAGCACCTATGCGATTGGACCCGCAGTCGTATGACTCCCCATGCGACTGGACTCCCAATCGCGCAAATGAAACCTTAGTCGTGCGAATGAACTCTCAATCGTACGAATGAATCCCAATCGTGCGAATGAACCTCAATCGCCTCTCAATCGGCCGTATGGCCTCCATTCGGTCACATAGCCCTAGTTGATGCAGAAAGGAGTTCATCCCGAACCCAATCCGTCATTTTCGGCCACCAAGCTCATCCAAACCCATTCTAATCCTAAATCAACCATCTTAGACCTTAGGAATGCATACCACAACACCATACAAGCACACACAAGCCCGGAAACATACTCTAAACGCATCACACGCAATGCACCCAAATGGGTCCTAAACACACACATACAAAAACGGGTTTTTGATGCTTTCCAGCCCCAAAATCAGTTGAAAACAAGTAAAAGTTGGGTCCTAGAACTCACACAAACGAGCACAACGACAAGGGCTTCGATTTGACTCGCTCCTCAACTATTTTGGCCACTCGAACCAACCCAAACCGACACTTTTTCCTCTTTTCTCTTCTTTCTCTCTTCTCTTCTTTCTTTGGCTGATTTGTGAGTGTGGGGGAGAGGGTAAGGGTTGCCCTCTCCCTTATATACTCCCACTCACCTGACTTTCTTTTGTTGACGAGTTTGATCCCTCGACTTTGGACTTTATTTCTTTTTTCTTCCTTCGTCGGCTTCAAAATAATAAATAACCGGGTGTTACAAGTCCACCCCCCTTAAATAGGTTTCGTCCCCGAAACCTGTTATTCTTCGAACAAACGTGGATAATGCTGTCTCATTTCTTCCTCAGTCTCCCACGTTGACTCGGATCCCTTCCTGTGCTTCCACTATACACGCACAAGAGGAAACACTTTATTTCTCAGTCTTTTCTATTTTCTATCGATGATTGCACTGGTTGCTCCACGTAATTGAGTCTTTCGTCTACTTCGATATCTTCCAATGGAACAATCATATCTTCATCTGCCAAGCACTTCCTTAGATGAGATACATGGAATGTCGGGTGAATTCCACTTAACTCATCCGGTAATTCCAGTCTATAGGCCACCTCTCCTACTCGAGCGATGATTCGGAAAGGGCCTATATACCTTGGGCTCAACTTACCCCGCTTTCGAAAGCGGATGATACCCTTCCAAGGTGAGACATTCAACATAACCCGGTCACCCACCTGGAACTCAATCGGCCTGCGTCGTTTATCAGCATACAACTTTTGTCTGTCTTTGGCTGGCTTCATGAAGGTTTTAATCTTCTCAGGCTTCTCAGTCGTTGCCTCGATTACCTCGACACTCTCCAATTCCTTTTGACCAATATCACCCCAACAAACGGGTGTTCTGCATCTCCTACCATATAGCATCTCATATGGTGGCATGCCAATGCTGGCATGATAGCTGTTGTTGTATGAGAATTCGGCTAACGGTAGGTGGTCATTCAAACTTCCCCCAAAATCAATCACACATGCCCGAAGCATGTCTTCCAATGTCTGAATGGTCCTTTTTGACTGACCATCAGTCTGGGGATGATAAGCCGTGCTAATATGTAACCTCATCCCCATAGCGTCGTGGAATTTCTTCCAAAATTTAGATGTAAACCGGGTGTCACGGTCAGACACAATAGACACCGGCACGCCATGACGAGTTACAATTTCTCGGATGAACAGATTAGCCAACCTCTCAGATGAATATGTCTCGCGGATCGGTAGGAAGTGAGCACTCTTCGTCAAACGGTCAACTATCACCCATATGGCATCGTACCCTTTCGGGGTACGCGGCAGCTTCGTAATGAAATCCATGGTGATGTGCTCCCACTTCCATTCCGGTATATCCAAAGGTTGGATCTTCCCATACGGCTTTTGGTGCTCGGCCTTCACCTGTAAGCAAGTAAGGCACTTACTCACATACTCCACCACATCGCGCTTCATACCCGGCCACAAATAATCCTTCTTCATATCTTGGTACATTTTCATGGCACCTGGGTGAATGGAGTATCGAGTCTTGTGAGCTTCATCCATTATCTTCATCCGTAAATCCCCAAAACGAGGAATCCACACACGACCGAATCGGGTTCTAACACCGAGTGTGTTTTCACCCAATTCCCCAACCAGACCTCTCATTCTTTCAGAGTTAAGATGATCTTTCAATGCCTCATCTTGAAACTCTTTGACTTGCTTCATTACATCAGAGGTCATGATCAGTTGATATGCTTTCACCCGAATCGGCTCGGGCCTCTCTTTCCGGCTAAGGGCATCAGCCACCACATTGGCCTTGCCCGGATGGTAGTGGATCTCACAATCATAATCCTTTATAAGTTCCAACCACCGTCTCTGCCTCATGTTCAGATCCTTCTACTCGAAGAAGTACTTCAGACTCTTGTGGTCAGTGAAAATGGTGCACTTCGTCCCGTAAAGATAGTGCCTCCAAATCTTTAGTGCAAAGATCACGGCTGCTAGCTCCAGGTCATGAGTAGGATAATTGACCTCATGAACCTTCAATTGTCGGGATGCATAGGCTATAACCTTCCCTCTCTGCATTAACACACATCCCAACCCTGAGTAGAAAGCATCAGAATAGACCACCAGGTCTTCACTTCCATCAGGTAATGACAGAACAGGAGCTTGAGTCAATCTCGTCTTCAATTCCTCGAATGCCTTCCCTTGAGCTTGACCCCATATAAACTTACATCTTTTTGGGTCAACTTAGTCAGTAGAGAAGCAATCTTAGAGAAGTCTTGGATAAATCTTCTATAGTAGCCCGCCAAACCCAAGAAACTACGAATCTCGGATGGCTTCTTTGGTGACTTCCATTGCATAAGCGCCTCCACTTTCGTCGGGTCCACCATAATCCCGTCGGGATTCACCACATGACCCAGAACTGAACTTCGCGCAACCAGAACGCGCACTTGGAGAATTTAGCATACAACTTCTCCCTCCTCAGCGTCTCTAGAACCTCCCGAATGTGACCGGCATGCTCAATCTCGCTCCTCGAATAAATCAGGATATCATCAATAAACATAATCACTGATTTATCCAGCATCGGCCGACACACACGGTTCATCAAATCCATAAAAGCAGCTGGCGCGTTGGTCAAACCAAAAGACATGACAAGAAACTCGTAGTGACCATAGCGCGTGCGAAAAGCTGTTTTAGGAATATCTTGCTCCTTCACCTTCAACTAATGGTAACCAGATCGAAGATCTATCCTTGAAAACCATCTGGCACCCTGAAGCTGATCGAACAAATCATCTATCCTTGGTAAGGGGTATCGGTTCTTTACCGTCAACTTGTTCAGCTCACGGTAGTCAATACACATTCTCATGCTACCGTCTTTCTTCTTCACAAACAATACCGGAGCACCCCAAGGAGAGATACTCGGTCTAATGAACCCCTTATCAAGCAGCTCTTGCAACTGCTCCATCAACTCTTTCATCTCGGTCGGAGCCAGCCTATACGATGCCTTGGCAACAGGTTGGGCACCCGGTATCAGATCAATCTGAAACTCAATCTCTCTGTCAGGTGGCACTCCTGATAAATCTTCTGGGAACACATCTGGAAAGTCACACACAACCGGTACATCGGCTAGTTGTGGTGTTGGCGTATCCACATCCTTTACATAGGCCAAGTAGGCACTACATCCACGCCTCATACACTTTCCCGCCACCGCCATCGAGATCACTTTCGGAATCGTAGTAACCCGATCACCATAAACCGTCACTGAACTACCGTCAGGCGCTGTCAAACGAATCATCTTCTTGCGACACACAATATTTGCCTCGAAGTCCGCCAACCAATCCATCCCAAGAACCAAATCGAAACCACCTAAGGTCATAACGGTCTAACAGGAAACTTGTGACCCTCCAGTTCCACATCACAGCCCTCCATCATTTCAAAAATCCGGGTAGACTTACCTATGGCAGTTTCTACATCAAAGGGCACATCGACCCGTTTACTACTAACAGGCAGCTTAGCACAGAAAGCAGCAGAAATAAAACTTTTACTAGCATCAGAATCAAATAACACAGAAGCTAAAGTTTGGTTCACTAGAAACATACCGGACACAACGTCAGGGTCCGTCCTAGCCTCCTCCTGCGTTATGGTGAATGCCCTGGCACTCGCCCTCGATCCTTCATTCCCCGTCTTTTTCACCCCGAAACTCTCAGCCCTCGGCTTCTTACAATCCTTATTCACGTGGCCCTACATGCCACAGTTAAAGCACTGGACTGTACGATAGTCCTTGGCTATATGCCCCGGCTTCCCACATTTGAAGCACACATTCAGCCCCAGCCTACATTCCCTGCTATGTTCTCTCCCACACCTACCACACTTCTTTATACCAGCACCCGATGCGATCACACGGCGGTCGTCCACACGTGCCTTCTTGTTACCCGTCGAGGCATCACCCCGACCAAACCTCTTCCCCTGCCAGTTTCGGTCACCTCCACCCTTCCTGCTACCTCCTGTCACCACCACCGTTCTCTCATCATACAGTCTTCCTGCCAAGTCCACCGCCGATCTAAACGTGCTCGGTCGGGCAGCGATCATGTGCCTGCGAATATCCGCTGGCAAACCCTGAATGTATCTTTTAATCTTCCGTGACAAAGGTGTCACCTGATCCGGCACCAGACGTGCCATCTCATTGAACTTCATAGTATACTGCTGATGTGTCATGGTCCCCGCCTCCAGATGCAGGAACTCTCTCTCAACTTTATCCATTTCTCTATAAAGACAGAACTCCTCAATCACCAACTTCTTCAGTTCGGGCCATCTCATTCTCCCAAATGCCCGGTTACCCTCAGCTTGGACAATATTGTCCCACCAGCATAAAGCTGAGTCCACAAACGAGTGGGTGGCAAACTTTACTTTCTGATCTTCTCGGCACTCGCTGATGTCGAGAACAGCCTCCATCTCTCTCACCCATCGGTGAGCAGCGGCAACAGTGCCATTACCGTCGAAAGTAGGGGGCTTGCATCTCATAAACGCCCCATAGTTACAGCCTCGTGCCACCTCTTGCACAGGCTCATCTTCCTCTTCCTCGTCTTCATTATCAAATAAAATCATTTCAGGCTCCGGTTGCTCTCGTCCCCCCGAAGACCTGTTTCTCTCCTTTCTTTCTCCTTCTTTCACAACCTTGATGATTTCGGTCACCACAGACGGTAAGATTGTCAGCATAACCTGGTGTACTTCTTCAACAACAGCCTCCTTTACTGAGGCCCTCAAGTTTTCACTCTCATCCCCAGCTTCCGGATGAGGGGTCTCTAGTTCTTCAAGAACCATCTTTTCAACCCTTGGCCTTCCTCTTTTGGGTCGCGGCTCAACATCAGGCCCGCCACGGCCTCCACCCCTAGAAGCTTTAGAGGATCTACCACCAGCCATTCTCTATATCACACTGAAAGATTCAAACACCAACATGGTCATTAAAGGAAACAGCTCAGTTTATGTCAAGTACAGTAAGTCCCTAATTACAGTGGCCAGTTGTGATTAGCCACTTACTTTACTCTTCATACCCCAAGCATTACCTGTCCTGACTACATCAGTATTTAAATCTACATACAACACATAACCACATACCATGCGCATATAAAACCGGTTAACTTTACAAAAATAACTGATGGCACGCAACTACTCAGATTGGCATCCCATTCCCTTTTCGTCCCATTCTCAGTTTAAGTTAAGGTTTATTTTGAAAATTTACCCGTTTCACTTAAACTTTGGCTCTGATACCAACTTGTAAGGCCCCATTCCCGGGACGCCTACAATTGGTCATTCATCGCACATAAAAGATATATTTACATTCTTATTTCATAAACATCGCAACGGAACATTAAAATCATCTTTCATTTCCATGTAAATGCTTTTGCAAGTTAATACAACATTCATTACAAAACACAGTTTGTTCACATTACAATGCAAAAACATTAATCAAAAGAATGCCATCCCAAAAGAGCCGAGTAGCCTCGCAGTGCCATCCTTAGCAATCATTACCTGCCAACTGGAAAACACATAAAAAGTCAGCGTTGCTGAGTGAGTTCTAGTTTTATAATAAAACATATTTTACTTTCATTAAAACCTTTTGTTTTCTCATGCGATCATACATCATACGTATACACAGATAATATCTTTATTATCTTCATCATTCATTCATACTGTAACTTTTAGATTCTTTAATTATTACCACTTTTCCTTTTTCCATCAACCATAAACCTTACCCTTCTGTTCATGGTACTGGACCTAGGCCTACCACAGGCCTTCTATAACGGTGCACCGCACCTCATGGCCACAACACCTAGGATAAGGTTTTGGGTGTACTATGCAATACCTTTCTGTTCATGGTTCTGGACCTAGGCCTATCGTAGACCTTCTATAACGGTGCGTCGCACCTCATGGTCACAGTACCTAAGGTATGAAGATATGGATACCATTGCCATATGCAATACCTTTCTGTTCATGGTTCTGGACCTAGGCCTATCGTAGACCTTCTATAACGGTGCGTCGCACCTCATGGTCACAGTACCTAAGGTATGCAGCAATAGTTCTATACAAATGGTCAATAACAAGAAAGACCCCGATGTGCATACCATGCTTGCAAGACTTTCTTTACTACCATTACTCATTAATGCATGCACTCTTACATCATGATCCTCTTTTCTTTATCTTTCACTTTACGTTACATAATACTTCATTTTATTCATTAACATGACACGTAAAACCACAGGAAAGATATACATACATCATAATAAGAAACATATCATACACAGTCATCGTCATCATACAGGATAACATCATACATACATAACATGCATAAACATGCAACATCATCATCATCATCACGCCCAACATACTCTCTAAGGTCATAACAGTCATCTTACATGCTCTCACGAGAACCTTTACGTCAAAACTTACATTTGCACTTTCCCCCGGCAGTCAGAAGTCGAACTACACTTTCCTTCGGGTGCAACAGCCCTATTCGGGCGTATGGACACCCTTCAGTCGCATGGCCTCCATGCGACTGAACGTCATGCGATTGGACTCATGCGGATGAACATCTATGCGAATGGACACCCAGTCGTGCGTATGGACCTCATGCGGATGGAACTAATGCGAATGAGCACCTCTGCAACTGACCTCATGCGAATGAACTCATACGACTAAGCACCTATGCGACTGGACCCTCAATCGTATGACTCCCCATGCGACTGGACTCCCAATCGCGCGAATGAAACCTTAGTCGTGCGAATGAACCCTCAATCGTGCGAATGAATCCCAATCGTGCGAATGAACCTCAATCGCCTCTCAATCGGCCGTATGGCCTCCATTCGGTCGCATAGCCCTAGCTGATGCAGAAAGGAGTTCATCCCGAACCCAATCTGCCATTTTCGGCCACCAAGCTCATCCAAACCCATTCTAATCCTAAATCAACCATCTTAGACCTTAGGAATGCATACCACAACACCATACAAGCACACACACAATCCCGGAAACATACTCTAAACGCATCACACGCAACGCACCCAAATGGGTCATAAACACACACATACAAAAACGGGTTTTTGATGCTTTCCAGCCCCAAAATCGGTTGAAAACAAGTAAAAGTGGGGTCCTAGAACTCACACAAACGAGCACAACGACAAGGGCTTCGATTTGACTCGCTCCTCAACGATTTTGGCCACTCGAACCAACCCGAACCGACACTGTTTCCTCTTTTCTCTTCTTTCTATCTTCTCTTCTTTCTTTGGCTGATTTGTGAGTGTGGGGGAGAGGGTAAGGGCTGCCCTCTCCCTTATATACTCCCACTCACCCGACTTTCTTTCGTTGACGAGTTTGGTTCCTCGACTTTGGACTTTATTTATTTTTTCTTCCTTCGTCGGCTTCAAAATAATAAATAATCGGGTGTTACAACTAACAGATTTAGTATTAGGGATCAGATCCGTTATAAAAATAAAACCAAAGGGCATGATATGACAAAAGATTCTTTTTTGGACTAAAATAGTTAAAATGCCTAAACCATAGGGACCAAAAGCAAAATTTCTTCTTTATAAAAAGCAACTTGAAAAAGTCTAAGTTATTGTCATGTTGGTTAAGGGAGAGGTGGGAGGCTTTGCCTCTCTTGGAGGTCCAAGGTTCAAACCTTGGCATGGGTGAATATGACTAACTTGATGATACTAATAACTAACAACAAATCAGTCGTTCAAAAAAAAGTTATTGTCATGTAATTATTAAGTCACATGTCACAACATCATAAATAAGCAAAGTTAATAATTTGTTAAAACGGGGTTGTTATTGATAACAAAATTAAAAGTTAAGATTATCACTAGTCAAAGTAATAGTTAAGATAAGATTAGCTAGTAGCTAATAGTTTGAATTATTAAAATTTAATATTATTTTATTTTATTATAAGACATATCATTTAACTATCAGATTTCTCATCAAAAACACTTGCATCTCAACTTACTCCCAGTTCCCAAGAGGACCAATGGTAAAACAATTTACTATTTAATTAAGGGTTATTGGATTTTAATAGTCCCAAGTTTCATTTATTGACCGGGATTAATCCCAACTCAGTAAATGTTTACAGATACTCGCAACTTTGAGTTTATTTTCCTCCAACGATCTCTTACTAACTGAGAGTTAACCCCGTTAGGTTTTTGATGACGTGGACTGTTTTTTGTGGCCAAAACACTAAACAGAAAGTTGAAATCTATCATCAGGACCGTTAATTTGAAACTTTCGCATAAAAAAACTCGTCAATCTCCACTTCCTGATTTAAACCACCGAACTCGTTGGAGGTAGATTTCAGGTGATGATGGAGGTTAGACAATGAAAAACGAACCTAACTGAGATTAGACGGTGCTTGAGTTGAAAAATGACTCAAAGTTGGCCTCATTTCATCAAAAAAACTAACGATGGTTAACTCTCAGTTAGTAAGAGATCATTGGAGGAAAATAAGTTCAAAGTTAGGAGTGCTTGTAAACATTTCCTGAGTTGGGATTAATCCCGACCAATAAATGAAAGTTGAGATTATTAAAATCCAATAACCCTTTAATTAAATGGTTTGAGTTAATATTCTACAGAGTTTAGATATAAGGTTTTACGAATAGTTAAATAGAAAAGATATAAAGTGAAAATATGTATGTTAGCAAGAGAAAGAGCTGTCAATGTGAGGTTAACTCACTTGATAGAGGCTTTTGCCTCTTAAAGAGAAGGTACTGGGTTTAAACCTAAATAATAATATAATATAAAGTAATTAATAGTAGGAGTATAATAGGTTTGTCGTTCAAAATAGAAAATCAAACAGAAAGAGCTAAACATAATCTTAAATTGATTTGTTCACAAGACAAATACTCATTCACTTGAAATGAACATTATTTAAATACCTTAATATTATTATGCTACATCTCTTACGTCTCACTTGATAAAGATATTTAAATCTTTTAATGAATAAAATACTCAGCAATCTTCAAGTGTTAAGACTATAAAATTCCTTAAGGAATGATAAAATAGTTCAGGGTTTGAGACTTGATATTCATTCGAAAGAGACTCTCACTTATATTTTTATATCTTTCAATTCAAAGACGAATTAATATGTATAAATTTCTGGAGTGGTAAACGTCACCTACAGCACAAACTTTGAAAGCTTTGTTTAATGTACAAACAACTTCAATTTTTATTTCCAAGTCTTGCCAATTCATCCTCATATGTATATGTTATTTTAACAAATTTATTTCACGTATGGGAGCTTCTCATCAATTGACGGACCCAGTAATTTCTTTTATGGGGTCGAATAATTATTTGATGGTCTATTGACTATAGTAACCAAATAAATTCTTTTGATGTGATTCTGGTCGGGTTTGGTCCATTGGCTATAGCAAATATGAAATAAATATTACTGTTGCTAATTGTCTGCCAACTTGCCGATCGATTTTTTCATCACAAAGACAATGACAATTTAAATTGACAGTGTGCTCCACCGCTCATTGCCGACCTGCGAGCCTGTGACGTTTCTATCCTCCGCTCCATTGGTGGTTTAAGATTAAAGTTCTTTTAATGATTTAATTGAATGGGTAGTACGTATTGACTAGTTGGGTAATAAAAGTTGGGTTTTAGGATTATTGGCTTATTGGATAATAACTTGATGGGTCAAAACTCATAATTGAATAATGGCCCAAAATCATGTTTTAAT
Source organism: Flaveria ramosissima (assembly GCA_025215565.1). Classification (NCBI taxonomy): domain Eukaryota; kingdom Viridiplantae; phylum Streptophyta; class Magnoliopsida; order Asterales; family Asteraceae; genus Flaveria; species Flaveria ramosissima. The sequence continues at coordinate 45,218,943 of CM046041.1, forward strand.
AAGTTTATATTTGTTATCTTTTGTTATAACGTATCGGTTTATATTTGTAAAACTTTTAAATATTATATTTTTAGGTCGTTGGTAATAAAAAAGAATTCACATAATTTTATATTTTCAAAATCATGGGGTCGTTGCTAAAATTTTTTGGGGGTTGGTCAGAAATATAACATATACACAACTATAAATTTTATTTTCATGGGGGTCGGGTGAACCCCAATCATTACGGTTGGGTCCGCCCATGTCACCAAATATTAATACAATTTTTTAGACTTCAAACACGTATGATCACCATTCTTTGGGAAAAAATAATATTTTTGGGTCCTAAACAAAAAATATATATTTTTAGATACTAACTTTTAATTTTGTAATGTGTTTTAGCATTAAGGATAACTATTCATTTTAATTTAACTGGAAAAACTATCGACAGAAACACATTTAGGTGATAACATTTCACCAAAATCTTTTAGAAAAATTAACATAAGTTAACCGTAATACCTAAACTAGTTATAAATTAAAAGTTAGTACCCAAATCTATTAATTTTTCATTTAATGCCCAATCCTGTTATTTTGGCTGGAAAATGATGTTGACTTGTTCGTTGTGGTTTCTTGTTTTCAAGGTTGATTATCACAATGCTTATAGTGTTTGAAAGAGTTGGTGAAATAATGTTGATTTATAGTTTGTGGTTTCTTGTTTTCAAGGTTGATTGTTTTGATGCTTACACTGTTTGAAAGAGTTGGTAAAATATGTAAAAAATACTGACTTATTGGTTATGCTAAACCATTAGCTAATGAAATCTAACTTGTACTCAAATGATAAGTATGGAGGGTAAAGCTTCGAGACACCTGTAATATTTTCAGGCTGAAAAGAACACCCAGGTTGGTGAATTTGTCTACTAGAAGTCTTCCAATACGCGTTGCGCTCATGGTTAAAACTATGGGGACACTTGGTGTAAACGGTTACATCTGTTAGTATTTATTACCTATTACCATAGAAGTCGGATTCTATGAAAGACCAGAAAAAGATTAATCAAACACTTTCTTACAGTTCACACTCATGAAAAATTATCAATCAGTCATCTCATTCGCGCTTAGAGATCTCATGTAAACCATATGTCACTTTCTGAAATCCTTTATAACCCATTCCTCATATGCATTAATATCCATAGCCTAAACAAACAAACAAACATCAATTAATATAACCTCACAACTTATGCTATAATTTCACATTCGTTATACAAGTGTAGTTAGGATTGGCCATGGAGTTTCTAGCAGGAACAAATTCAAGCTCCTTAATCTCTACAACTCACAATCCGACATCAAAAGTGTAATTCGTTGTGGCTGCAAACCACATGTTTATCATGCCATTACAACGACAATTGCGTTTTTCTCATCGTCATCACCCACAAATAAGATGAAGCAAACTTAAATCATTTGAATCTTCAAACACTCTATCATGGTTATTAGGCAGTAACAACAATTAAACATACCTTCACACTTGAAAATACTTTGAAACAACTGCAAACAAATAAATAACAGCAAGAAACACTACTTGCAGGACACAATGTAAATTCCTTTTAACAAATCACCACTTCAAATATAATAAAAACATGAGGTTGAAACACCTAATTGCTTATGGCTAATCTTAACGGAGTTCACCTTCAAATTTAATAGAAGAATTAGAAGAATAATGAATTTGAAAACCCCACACACTTTTCACACACTTTTTAGGCACACTCTTTATCTCTCTAAATTAACATCAAATTCACCTCTCCAAAAAGAACTTGAGCTTTTCATGGAGATAAATCAATTGATCGAATTTAAGAAAACCCACATTAAATCTTTCTATGTTTCTTGTAAAAATTCTTCAAAGATCCAAAAGAAACACCCAACATCATTGATCCCAAAAAACCCCTAACATTGTTACTAACAAAACCCCAAAGAAATCACAAATCTCAAGTCAATGCACACCACGATACCCATCCAACAGTGACCCAAAATCTAACAACAAAAGCAAAATCCTCAAATCGAAGAGTATCACAATGGCAACACTACCAAGCAATAATCACCATCATTACACAGCAGGGAAGGCAACACTGCCAAGCACCACCGTTGGTCGGAGGCGGCCGTGGCCATCACCGGCTGAAAGGCTGAAAACCCTTTTGCTCTTTATATACTGCATTTGGATTTGTACAGAGTGCAACAAAAATTGTAATCTTAGCTATAGTAAACTCCCTCACATGAGGGAGTTGCTATTTAATATTAATTAAATTAACATGTCTCAACAATCTTTCTTTAAGTGTTTCGTTTTCCATACCTCCAACGAACTAACTTTAATTTTCTTTTTATAATTATTATTTTCCCGCTTAAAGTTTCTTTTGTTTCCATTAAACTTTTTAAACTTCCCAGATGTTTGAACTTTCTATAACTTAGTGAACTTACTAGACATATCACAAACAGATTCACGAGTAGCCATGTTGAATAAGATGTTTGAACTCTACCCCAATTCAAACTAAACACAAAAGTCTAGTAGCCTTTTAAGTATCACTGTAAGCTAATAGATTATGATGGATAAAACAAACTGTTTGCAACAAATTCCAATTGAGAACACATCTAATGATATCCCATCGATAAAGCCCAAATTTAAGAATGCCAAGACTATAAATACGACTTACTAAGTTACATTCAAAATGCTTGCATCAATCATATAGATCCCTAACAAAATCAACAAGTTCCACATTTTTAGCCGATTACCAAACCCCCATTGTTCTGGGCGATTACTAAATAAACAGTTTATCAAGATCATGAACCCAAAGTTGAATAAAATCAAATACCCAACTTGATGTGTATCCAAATCGAGAACCCAAAATCGAACAGAACTGAACCCAAAATCAAATAAACCCGTGAGTAATCAAGAACATTTTCTGTTCTTTCCAAACATTTTTTTGAGTTGTTTATTTAGCAAAACATTATGATCTTTGCCGTTGCGCTTCAACTTTTGTTGTTGGGTCAATTACATAGAATAGTAATGGAGGGTTTTTATAAGGAAGAAAATTACTAATATGACCATTTGATCAATACTTTTTCTAAAAATAGCCATTGACTAAAACATTTTTAAATATAGCCATAGTATCGCTCACTAGGCATTTTCAGAAAACCCATTTTTTATTCCGGAGATAAGCCGGACAATATTTTAAATATTTTATTGCCGGAGATACGCCGAAGATACACCACTTATTTTGTATCGCCCAATTTTTTTTATAAAATAAAAATGCGAATTTTGAATTTTTTTAAATTATTCATTAAGCAAATAAAACTTATTTTTTATAATGAATATATATCTATGAATACTATAAATTCTTTACCCCATTTACTTATATATCATTCACGATTCAATATCATTCTTCATTTTTCACTCATACATCATGGATAAACAATAATATTATTATCGACCGATTACTAAACCATCAAGTTGGATTTTGGAAAATGGAGGCGCTCAAATAATTAATCTGAATATTTAAAATGTGCTAAAAATGACGTACCGAAGATTTTTTTAAATTAATATACTTGTATAAAATTTTATATACTTGTACTAATTTTTTTTTTGTTTTTTTTAAATTTTTTTAAAAATGGGCGATACACGAGGGACGGTGTATCTCTGGACGGAGATACAAAAATTTATATTTTGTTTCTTTCGGGCGATACACGAGATATAGTGTATCTCTGGCTGACGATATGTAATTATTTTTATTTTTTATTTTGAGCGATACACTAGCAATACCACATGTATTGGTATCGCTGGAGCCATAAAGTTGGCGATACCACATGCATTGGTATCGCTAGCTAGAGATATTTGGACACATGTTATAATCTGATTTGTTGAATATTTTGGATTTTTATAAAGTCAATGATTATTATTATAAATTTGATCGGTCAAATGGCTAATTTAAAAATTTTCCATTTTTTATAACCCTATTGCTTTATCCATTAAATCACAAGAAAAGAAAAGTTGCAGTGTATTCTATTTCTTCTCGATTAAAACAAAACCCAATGTGTTTTCACTTGCACTTGGTCAAAACGTAAAACCATAGGTGTCACAGTTTGGTGGTGATTTTGAAAATCATATATAACTATAAAATACATATATAAGTCATATATAAATTATTTATATTTAATTACATATATAAATATATATAAATATAGTTAAATCCGGTCCAACCGGTTCGACCACCAAACCAGGAAGACGTTCGGTTCGACGTCCGATCTGGTTATGAAAACATTGTGATTTTTGCTTGGTACTCTCGCTCAAAAACAAGAATAACATCACGGATTACATCTTTCAATTAAAAATTTAAAAGTTCAGAACCATTGGACTCCAGTTTCGATTGCATAAAGCACTCGAAATCCCGAATTAAATAATACCAAAATTTGAAATGGTTTAATCTTTGTTGTATTCCAGTGAACAAAATCAAAACACACTCTTTTAAAATTTGTGAAACTGTAACTAATACCATTGAATCCTTGTGGTTAATAACAGAAGCCTATTCTTTTGAACCGAGCGATTTGAAACCGAAGAATGGTCGTTGAACCCAACAAACTGATTAGAAATCCTCGAATTGATACTTGGATAAATCTTAGAAATATGATAAAACATCATCAGATTAAACCAATTGATCGTATATCTCAATTGTTTAATCGGATTCAAAACTGAGATATTTTAGAGAATCAAACTTTTGATTTCTGCCAGGGGAAAACCGTGCACTTCTCCTTTTTTTTCCTTTTGATCTGGATATTTTCATATATGTGAACGTATATATGTATTCAATAGGACCATCCAAATAGCTTGCGGCTCGTAGCTTACTCAGAAAAAGCTCGCTCGAAATGGCTCGGTTTTAAACTGAACCGAACCGACTCGGTATGAAAACGAGTTGAACTCGGCTCGGTTCGTAACGAGCCGAGCCGACTCGGTTCAGCTCGCTTGTTAGCTCGGCTCGGTATGGCTCGGATTATTTTACTTGTAATATATATATATATATATATATATATATATATATATATATATATATATATATATATATATATATATATTTATGTGTTTAACATATATCATTGGATTTACTTATTTGTTAAGAATATAATATATGTTTTTTAACTAATTTTTTTATCAAAATGTTAAACTATAATGTTTGTTTTGGATCGTTTCATGTGATGCTTATATATTTTTATATATTAGAATAAATTATTCAAACATACTTCTATTTTTTTTTTCTAAAAGCATACTACTGGTTGTATGTAATGTTATAGGTTTTATTCGTTTGATTTAGATAATGATAAAATTATTTGTATTTTGTTGAAGTTGAACTTACTTTGTTTAAACTAATTCAAATTTTGTAAAACTTGATATAAACTGGTAATTTAAGTTATTTAATTTGCATTTGATTTTTTTAGTTGTGTTTATGAAATTTAAACCGAGCCAAAACAAACGAAGCTGAGCCAGCTCGGTTAAAAACTGAACCGAGCTCGAGCCCAGATCTCCAGCTCGGTTTTAAAACCGAACCGAGCCGAGCTGGCTCGGTTTAAATTCAAACGGAGTTCAAACTTGCCTAATTCGACTCGATTTGGCTCGTGAACAACCCTGATATTCAACGTTAGATTCCATGGATCAAAATTTATATTCATTAATCAATTGGGCCTCATTAGTTTACTACTAAAACCCACTGATATATATTAGCCAAATAGCAAAACATATAACATAGGCCCAAGCCCAATATTAATAAATTAACTCCACTAAAATATGTCCAACTTAATCATTCATATACACAACTAATTGTATTAGTTGTGTAATCTAACTCGTTTAGATAATAATATAATTTACCAGATCAACAAGTTAATCTTATAATGCTAAAATTAAGATAAGGTAATCAAGTAGTAAGTCATGGTATTTTGAACTTGAATAATACTTCAATCTTGTGATGAAATTTAATCTATAGATCCTACTTCAAAGTAAAAAAAAGTAATTTGTTTTCTAAACCATTAGTTGGTAACCTGTGTTTTGCAGTGGTACGATCTTTGCTCGTTCAATCCATTAACACACACACACACACACACACACACACACACACACACACACACACACACATATATATATATATATATATATATATATATATATATATATATATATATATATATATATATATATGACACTTAAAAATAAAAATAAAAGAAAGCATACTTGCGTTTGAAAAAAATTCACAAGGTTGATGGTTTTGTTAAACTCGCACTTCTTCTGTTTATTTTGACAAGTTATGCATTTAATTTATAAATATTAATTGAGTTGTTTAAAAACAAATATATTATTAAGTTCTAGATATGGCACAATAAATTATATTGATGTAAAAATGATTTGTATAGCTTTATCTCTTAATAACATATCTTAAAGTTATTAAACTTTTTTAACATAAAGAAAACAACCATGAATTATATATTTCAAAAATGATTTACCAGAATTTTATTTATTTTAAACACCATTTTTGTATTTTTAAAGACCTCATTTGTGAATTAATAGTTATAGTTTTGAATTACTTTATAAATTGATATCTTTTTCAAGTTATTTTAAGTATTGTATATATATATATATATATATATATATATATATATATATATATATATATATATATATATATATATATATATATACACACACACACACACCTTATATTGTAAACTCCAGTCTATGTAATATATATTAACAAATTCAAATACTAAATTAAAAAATAGTAAGTTAAAATGAGTAACAACCTTTAATCTAACTTGTTATTTGTTTCAATATTCATTCATTTTTTAACTCACTTTATATCAATCAATCATCCTGTTAATCATTTATGAAATAAATAAAATATTATGGAAGATTTATTTTTTTTACAATTACCATCGTTTATTAAAAATTTTAAAAAGTATAATTTAAAAAAAAAGATATGGTACTCTAAAATATTTAGAAATACTAATTTTACATAAGATAAAAACCAAACATACATTTATTTGATACCTTATAGTTTATATCTATTTAACTTAAAATAACATGTTATTGAATGACAAAACTAAGTCATAAATACCAAAACACTAAATATCCGAAAGATCCCTACTAAGTGTTTTAAAATTAAGTGAAATGTCTATTTTGTCCTAAAATGATGCTTTATGAGGTACTATAGATAGTGAGTTGGCCCGCACGATGCGACACGTCTCACTAAAGCTCTTATTCGACATGTTTTAAACCCTAATTATAGTTATTTATTATCATTTTTAGGAGCATTTACATAATTCATCTTCCTAAACTCATTAATTAAATATTTACCAAAGCTAAAAGTTAATTACATATTTCTCCTTTCTACAACATATATATTGCATATTTACCTATTTTATTAAAAATAGTTGTTAAACGATTATTGTATCCATATTTTTACTAAGTTAATTTTATACATTTCCCATTGTCCTTACTAAGAACATTAACTCAAGTTCGAGTCTTTTATATAAATAAAAAAATAATATTACAACTTAAAATACAAAAGTTTAAATCTTCATTTTAAAACAATAACCGATAAACAAAATTATATATCTAAATACAAAACATAATTTTCAAAATTGAAAATAATCATAATAATAAAATATCAATACGTAAATATCCCTTAGTAAACGCAAGAAAACATAATCATTTAATAGGTTAATATTCATGAAATGAATATATATAATATATAACTTATCTATATACCATTGATTAAAACTTCAATGGCCAAGATCTTTTTACTTTTTTCTTTTGTTTATTTTGATAGAAAAGGGTATAAAGGTCATTTAACCCACCCATCAAAATTCAAATTTGTTAAATCTTGACATGTGTCCTACCCTATTGCACATATATATTTCTCCTATTTTGTTTAAAAAGTTTACCCCTTTATTTTAAAATGCTTATAACTTTTTATACATTGTTTGTTTTTTTGTTTAAATTACACCACTAAACTCGTTTCATTTTCTTCTTTAATTCCAATATAGTTTCGAAAAATTTTGAAAACTTTTTACGAAAAAAATAGTTACAGCAAATTACATCATTTTGTAATTTACTTACAATGCGTTATGTCAAAATACATATATAAAATCCAACGAATATAGAACCTCATAAAATGGATTCATATCCATTTTCAAATTCAAATCAAAACTCTAAATAAATTTTGGCTGAATGCATCATCGTTACCATCTCTATTCGTACAAAAAACACATTGCATAAACCTAAAGTATATCAAAGTTTTAGGATTACAATAAAGAAACATAGTGTTACAATAAAGTAACAATGAAGAAAACATAGAATCAAACATAAAAACATACTCAAATCTATAAAAATCAGAAACACAATAGATTGTTACATTAAAGTTTATATTATTACAACATATTGTAGTTAATTACAGTAAATTACATCATCTTTATTTGAATATTAATTCTAATATTTATAGTGAATTACATCATATTTTAATTACTTACAATGAATTAAATCGAAGAAACATAGATAAAAATCAACAAAAAATCAAGACTTGATGTATCATCATTACCATCTCACTAACCAACACAAGTGCAAGAACACTATCACTAGATTAGCAATTTGTCTATGTTTTATTATCATTATCAATAAAATAATACACCATTAAACGTATCTTATTTTTCTCATTAATTTCATTATACTTTTGCCAAAAAAGACCTTCCGGAATTACTATAACATGGTAATACACTAATGTAATAATATGTTACACCATAAAAATTAAAGAAATAACATTACAAATAAAAATAAAATTACACTACAATACTTATGTTTAAATTCAATATCAATGTAACAAAAAGAGGATTACAATATTTTACACTACTATAGTATTGCAAAATAAATGTTTTACCTGTAGGTAGTTACATCAGGTTTAATGTTATACAAATGTAACCTTTGGCAAAGTTGAAACGAAAACATTTAGTTACACTGTTAAATACCTGATTGTAACGAAAACTTCTATAACTTTTTTACAGATTGTAATTTTTAATAATAATTACACTATTAAACTCGTAATATTTTTCTCTTTAATTCCAATATAGTCTTGAAAATTTTTAGTTTTTTTTTGTTTTGAATGTTACTTATTACATTACCGTAACTATACACAAATGTATTATGATGATTTAAATTCAAGTTTACAGTGATGCAACATAATGTAATAGACTTAGTTGCAATGCAAATCCTAATATTTAAAGTGAATTACATCATATTGTAATTCGTGAATCACATCAAAAATACATATATTAAAACCAATAAAAAAAATTCTTGACCAGATGCACCATTGTTTCCATCTCATTCGTGCAAAAAACATAATCCGTTAACCTAAAAAAGATTTAAATTTCAGGATTACGATGATAATAACATAGTATATTAACAGATGAAAAACCTAAAATTTAACATAAAAAACATACTTGTATTCTATGCACTATCTGTTAAGTAATGGAATCAAACTACACCAATGTATTTGTTTCATTAACGAATACTATAAGTTACGCTACTAACATTACTTTACTTACATAAAAATATTACAAATACATTTCATTATATTATTTTACATATATTACAATAACATAACATTACATTTAGATACATCAGTTACAATGAATTGCATCATGTTTATTTTGAATGCAAATCATACTATTTACACTGAATTACATCGTATTCTACTTATTTACAGTGAACTACATTGAATAAACACATATAAAAACCAATAAAAATAAAACCTTATGCATCATTATTACTGTAGTCTTCCTTTTGATAGTCTTTACTCTCCAGTTATCTAAAAAATTAAGAATAATATAAGTTCAATGCAAAAATTGTTTTTTCACCTTTTTATAAGAATTTGCATCCTTAAAGTTTAAATACTCTCTAATAAAAAAAGTAATTTTCAATATATTCTAACAAAAAGAATGTGCAAAAATGGTTTTTTGTAATAACTAGTGTATAACTAAAACTACAAAATTCTTGAAACACTAAAAAAGAGATTCCAGGGAAAAAAGATATTTTAGACAAAAAAATGAAATTAATGTAAAAAAACTAACTTGATGTTGGTCATGGAAGAGACGACTGGTGGCACCGTGGATGGTGTACTCGTGGTGTCGATGGTGATGGTGGAAGGGAGGTGTTGATGGTGACGATGGTGGTGGGCTTGTGTTGTTGACGAAGGTGTGCCGGTGGAGATCAACTAGTGATGATGATGTTGTGGAGGTTGACTGGTGGCACCAGAAGGGAAGTGCAAGTCGCGCTGTTGGTGGTGGTAGTGTGCTCATGAAGGTCGGCAAAAAAAATCAGACCTGATTGCTTTTTTTATCAACTACAAAGCAAAAGACAAGTAGAAAATTTTAGATCTAGATAGATCAAAGTAAGAAAGAAGAAAATGAGAAGAGATTGAACTTGTAGATCTAGAAATATTAGATTTGAAAGATCGAGATAAGATAATAATTTTTTAATATATGTAGCCTGACAATTACAGAAAAGTACAAACTTGAAATTACTCATTTACCCTTCAATTCATCCAAACCATTGATTTGGAATATTTCATAATTGATAATAAATCAATGGCTAATATAAGGTTAATGAGTTAGCACACTTTTAGAGGGGTTTTTATATGAGGGCAATCCGCTATAGAATATATAGAATAGAGATATATTATATAGATATTATTATATATAGATACATATACATACATATATATAACATAATATATATATAGATATAGATATAACATCAGAGAAACTACATACAATATAGACCATAAATAGATATAATATATATATATATAATAGATATCCATAAATAGATATAGAGATATAGATATAGGTAAGATAATACATAAATACATAATATTATATAGACTACATAAATATATATTATAGATATTTAATATATATAGATACATAAACATATTAAGAGATAGATACATAGATAGATACAGAAAACATAGAGAGACATAAAGATTAGATATTAGATATATAGAGTATTTATATACACATACATTAGAGAGACACAAATATAAATAACATATAGAGAAAATAGAGATCTCTATATCTGAGAGAGAGACATAGAGAAGATATCTATCTCTCTCTCTTTAGATAGTATCACTACCTATATATATCTATCACCATATAGATATCTCCTATAGATATATATCTATTTATCTCTATATCTCTATTATATATATATATATATTATATCTATATATATATATATATATATATATATATATATCTATATGTAGGGGAGATCAAATGAGAACCACTTTTTTCGTGAGAACTCTAGGAACTAATTTCAGCCACTTATTTTTTATCACATGCAAATCACATGCCATTTCCCCCTTTTATTAAAACGTTCATAACCTTTTTTTACGACATCATTTTTTCAAAAAAAAATCACCATAAAATTCAGTATTTTTTATCTTTCCAATGCCTACCATATTGATATACTTTTCTAAAAAAATCGTACATCCGTTGTTTACATATGTGTAAATCTCGTTATGCACATGTGTAGTACTGGATTTACACATGGGTAAAGCCAATTACACAGGGGAAAACGAATTTCGAAAAAAACGGGATTTTTTTTTTATAAATTTTTTTAGGAAAGAGGGAAAGTAGGGGAACATTTGGTGGTTTTTATTTTTTATTTTTATGTTAGGTTTTTATTTATAAATTTTTTAAAATATGTTTTGGGGAAGGACAATTGGGCCATTGAGAACTAGGGTTGAAATTGGTTCCTAGAGTTCGCACAAAAAAAGCTGGTTCTAATGGATCCCGCCCCTATAAGATAGATATAGAATAGATATAGATATAGATATCTAGAGATAGATAGATAGATATATCCTAGATATATATCTATAGATATCTCCTAATCCAGAGATAGAGATAGAGAGAGAGAGAGAGATGATATACGATAATAGAGAGAGAGACAGATATATATCTAGATAGACAGACAGATATATCTCTCTATATAGATCTCTAGAGAGAGAGAGAGAGAGATCGCTCTCTCTCTCCTCCTCTCCTCTTCTCTCGAGATCTCTCCCTAGATATCTTCCCCTCCATATATCTCCCTCTCTATAGATCTAGACAGATCTCTCTCTCTCTCCAGATCTATCTCTCCCTCGAGAGATCCCTCTCTCTCTCGACAGATCTATCTCTCCTACCTCTTATCTCTATCCTCTCTCTATAGACCTCTAGAGATTATCCATCTCTATATACATATATATATACATCTATCTATATACTATATATATATCTATATATATATCTATCTTATATTAGATATATATATATATATATCTATATAGATATATATATATATAATCATATATAGGGGAGAGATCAAATGAAACCATGTTTATAAATGAAAACCGTGAAAACCACCTTTCCCAATCACATAATTTATAATTGATTCGACCTTTTTATTGTTTAAAGTATATTTAAGTAAAATTCAACTTTATTTTTTGAATTCATCATATATTATTTATTTAAACTCCAAGGAATGACAATGATGACGAAACGACTTACATATACGTAACTAGTATGAGTTATATGTACAACTTTTAGTTGTACACTTGTTAACACGTACATACTATACAAACCCCTACATATACGTAACTATTAGTTGTATACTTTGTAACATGTATTTACATATATGTAACCCTTGTTTTTATGGTTTTCATTATAACATGGTTTTCAATGGAACCCTCCCCTATATAATAAATATATATATATATATATAGATATATATTATCTATATATATAGATATATATATATATATATATATATCTATATATATTATATAATTATTATACTATAAGATATCTATATAATATATATATATATATATATATATATATATATAAGAAGGGAAAATATGTACTTGATTTAATGACTTGAGAGAATCTATAATTTACGATTTTAAGAAGTGAAAATATGTAAAATTCTCTTATTATTATAATAGTAATAATAATAATAAGAATAATAATAATAATAATAAAAGTATTAATCTAAAACATTATAAAAATATAATATTTAATGTAGTAAATTAAATAATCTCATATTATTAAAAACTGTATTCTCCAAAACATGATCACATATTTACAGTTCAAATTTTTTTATTAAAGAATGTATTAATAATATACATTAATCAATATATCAATTAAAAAGGTTAATTAAATGAGGGGCAAAACAAAAATAATTGAATGAAGCAGTAAGCTGTATTATTTGTTTTAAGTTTTTTGTAAAGTTATACTTATGTTTAAAATAAACTTTATATAATAATATAGATGTATTACTACTTATTAATACGACAAGTTGCTTTTAATTATTCAGAGCAATATATATTTTGATTATGACCAAAACGTGACATTTCAAAAGACTAATCAGTAATCACTCAAAATTTAGACTATTATAATCTTCAAAGATGAGATCACACTTTCGCTTGACTTTCCTCTTTCCAGAAGATAAAGAAGCTTTATTTGCTTTGATTTTAGACTAATGATAGAAATTGATATTTGGAAATGGAGAATTTGATGTCTCATGGGTGGCTAGGGATTGAGATTTTTTTCCTTATAACAGATACTCACCAAAGAAAATGATACTCTCTGTAAATGTTTGATTTTATTATATATCGATACCAGTTTTAGACGGTATCAGTACCGGTAAAAACAAAAAGCATCGCTTATTATTGAGTCCCAAAATATAGTTTTATTTCTATTTTTATTCTTACCCTTTGGATATAATTTCCATGACATTTCAAGTGTTTTATATTCAATGTTCAACGTTACGAATGTTTTGAATAGTTCTTAGACATTTTTTTATTGTCATTGCCATTATCAATTCTTAAATCGGCATTTAATAATCATGTAACAACTTATTTGTTTATATATCCTACTTCAATAGTTGTCACTCTTTATTATTATTATTATTGTACGGTATGCATTTAGAAACATTTTTATTTTCTTAGTTAAAAAAGTGAAAACACAAAAGTGGTAAAACACCAAAAATACCAGTAACAACATCTCCTCAAATTCAGTATCAGTATTTTCGATACGATATAGATTATGTATCAATTTCATCCCTTCCTTCTTTTCTCCTCCACATAGTGTTCGTATGGATACATATGATGCGATAAGCTAGAATTTAATTATGTATGGTACATAATTTCTTTATTATAATATTTTGTTTACACACCTATAACTTGTAACTACTTTTAAACTTTTGTTCGATAAAAACATATTTCTGGACCGACCAACCGTAAGGAATTTATGTTCTTATTACAACTAACCAAAAACATTTACACTTGTTACGCGCTTTACAAACCAACCTAAGACTCGTGTAATATTCAACTTTCTTTGACAAACATCACCCACCCCCTTATAAAACCAAACCAAATCAACACATCATGTTACACTACAAACCCTTTGACCAAAAAAACACCCTAACACTTAAGCACCAAAAATGTCACCTCCAGCGTACCAACCGCACCCTCCGGCGGTCCCATCATGGCTCAACAAAGGCGACAACGCCTGGCAAATGACCGCCTCGACCCTAGTCGGGCTCCAGAGCATGCCGGGCCTCGTCATCCTCTACGCCTCGATAGTAAAAAAGAAATGGGCGGTCAACTCCGCCTTCATGGCCCTATACGCCTTTGCGGCGGTTTTAATATGTTGGGTCCTAGTGGGCTACCGTATGGCTTTTGGTGACGAGCTTTTCCCCTTCTGGGGAAAAGGCGCGCCTGCCTTGGGTCAAAAGTACCTCATCAGGCAGGCTGTGGTGCCTGAGAGCGCCCACTATCGGAAAGACGGCTCGCTCGAGACTTCCAAGAGCGAGCCGTTGTATCCGATGGCTACACTGGTGTATTTCCAGTTCAACTTCGCCGCGATCACCATGATTCTGCTGGCGGGGTCTGTTCTCGGGCGGATGAATATTCGCGCTTGGATGGCGTTCGTGCCGCTGTGGTTGGTGTTTTCGTACACCGTGGGTGCGTTTAGCTTGTGGGGTGGTGGTTTCTTGTATCATTGGGGTGTTATTGATTACTCTGGTGGCTATGTGATTCATCTTTCATCGGGGATCGCTGGTTTTACTGCAGCATATTGGGTACGTACGTACGGTAACTTATCTTTTAATGAAGATATGGTTATTATTTATTTGATTATTATATTATAATATTGCTATAGTTTATATGCATTTACTAATCAACCTACCAATACAAGACAATATTGATTATGGGGACGGAAGAATATAAGCAACGACTTTTTGACATTTGACACAATTAGTCGTCGCGTATGATGAGTCGATGACCATAGATCCACTTGATGGATATTTATTTATTATAACGACACCTGTCATCGAACCTCTTGTCACTAGTTCACGTTGTACTGGTCAGATCGGTTGAACCGGATTGCGTCACAATTAATTTTAAAATATTTAAATATTACAATATGAATAAATACTATATTATATTTAAAAATTGAAAAATGAAAGAAGCATAGTGATTTTCTTTAAAAAAAGATTATCATAAAATAATCAACAAACCTTTTAAAAGTAAAAGTAAAAAGAGACTAAACGAATTTGAAGTGTTATTAATATATACATCTAGAAATTAATAGAACATAAACATCCTCATAGAATATTTGATAAACACGTTGACTTCAAATCGTGACGGCTAAAAAAACTCTTTTAAAAAGTTTTACACACAGAATAAAACTTAATTTATTTCCATTACAAATAAAATAATCAACTTGAATAAAGAAAAGGTACATTATTCACATAGTGAGAATATAAAATGTAATGAATTAAACAAAGAAACAAATAACTAATTTAGTTGTTGATAATTGTTTAAGGTTGGACCAAGGTTGAAAAGTGATAGGGAAAGGTTCACTCCGAACAATATCTTGTTGATGCTAGCCGGTGCAGGGTTACTATGGTTAGGGTGGTCCGGTTTCAACGGTGGAGCTCCATATGCAGCCAACATCACGGCTTCCATAGCCGTATTGAACACGAATATATGCGCTGCCACGAGCCTTTTGGTTTGGACTACACTTGACGTTGTCTTCTTTGGTAAACCGTCCGTGATTGGGGCCATTCAAGGTATGATGACGGGCCTCGTCTGCATCACGCCTGGAGCAGGTATATATGTAATATGTTAGTATACGTTTGTAACATGGTGTGATCACAAACAAAGTTTTTGTCAAAAAAAAAAAGAAAAACACTAATGTTTTCTTGTTGACGGATATGATTTCAATGTCTAACTCATGTTTTCTTTTAGAAAACTTACTTTTTTTTTTCCTAAAAGGGATTACTAATGTTTTCCTCTTCACGAGTAAAAGTAAAAATTTAAGGGTCTTAGTCATATTTTTCTTTTAAAAAAGTTTATTTCTAAAAATATTTTCTTGATGCAACTCTTGGTTTCACTAATTAATTAGATGACAGAAAATATAGTCAAAGTACGATACAAATGTAACAAAAAGGCTAAAGCACTTCTACATTCGCTTAATGATAGAAATGAGATCAATATTAGTAGTATCGGTCCATATCTGATTATGATACGGTCCATATGAAGTCTTATATCTGTCAGATACGCGTCTACTTATTACCTATCGGTATTGAGTACACGTGATAAGTTGTTAAAAGTTATATGATAAATGAACTTTGAATTATATGATAAATAGGCAAATAGGTTGCCATTATTGACTAGAAATTGGTTGCAGGAGTGGTGCAATCATGGGCTGCGATTGTGATGGGAATACTTTCGGGTAGCATTCCATGGTTTACGATGATGATCCTCCACAAGAAATCAACATTGCTTCAAAAGGTACACAACATCTATTCATGATGTGATTGAATTTCGTCAAATGAATGACTAGAATATTTCATGTGTTTAGTTTATAAAATGATATTAATCTATTTGCGTCTAGACCCTAACCAAACATGATAAAGCCTAGTTTTAAACTAAATCGATCATTTTCTTCTCCAAAAAACGATTCTAACAAAAACTGGTTTTGGCTAAAATTGACTGAAATCGGAATTGGGTTCAACCTGTACATGTTTGGGCCCACAACCCGGCTTTACACCTTTATTCGCGTGGGATAAGTTCAATTAGACCCATGACAATAGTAGGCAGCGACTTCACGAGAGAGGACTTAGGGGTTGTTTGGCAATTTCTGAATGATTAAGTGTTAACACATAAAAGGTCTGAACCATTAAGTGTTGAACGATTAAGAAGTCTGAACCATTAAGAGCTAGTATATCGTTTAACTATTCAAATGCAAGTGTCTGACCAATTTAGATAAGTGGTCTTAACCATTCAACATTAGACCTATTAACCATTCAGCACTAGTATAATGCTTAACCATTCAGAGGCAAATGTCTGAACCATTTAGACATTTGCTCGCGAAACAAACAGTCTAAACCATTAAGTGTTAAACCATTAAGACAACTAAGCTATTAAGAGGTTGATAAAGACACTGCCAAACAACCCCTTACTTGAGGAGAGAACTTAAATTCTTTTATAAAAGCTTATTTTTAACTTTAAGCTCAAAAGATGTTATAAGAAGTATGGACAAACATTTAAAATCAGAAAATTTGTGTTTTTATATTGTTTTAAAATTCTCACACTACCACTACAATCACTACAACTTTATACTCAGAGTCGAATAATTTTTAATTATTTAAAAATTTTAGCTTTTAAAGAAAGCCTTTTTCATTGTTTTTCTAGTAGAATTGGAGTTTAGATCCCGACTTTAACCTCTTGAAATACGAAAACTAAGGTAGCACATATAGTTTCTAGTAGGATCATGACATTAGAAGAAAAGACAAGCAGGTGTGAAGACTTAATGAAGTTCACACGTATAGCTTAAGATTTAAAGGAGATCGTCTAAAGTTAAGACCTATTTTTTTAATAACTGTACACATTGTTATGTGATAATGCACCAACATTCGATGAGCTAGAATATACATAACAAATTGATTAGATTTCTTTTGTTACGTGTGTGTTTGTGTGTGTGTGTGTGTCTAGATACCAGTTAAATGACTAGACATCACCTTGAGAACCTTAGAAACGGCATAGAAACGAGATCTGGTCATCTAAAAGATACACCTAAATTCCTTTAGTTAACCTTTCTTTCATTTATATTTGAATCACACAATTCCTTTAAAGTTGAAGCCCTACAAGGTCATATCTCGTAAGATATGTCTATATAGATTTGCTAGAACAATGTCATCTAAACTCGGGTTAGGGCGTGTTCTCTAACTCTTCCATCACAGTCAACTAAGTTACCACGGTCTTAATTTTTGAATTTCAAGAGGCTGAAGATAGGGTCCGGACCGATTCTACCAAAACCACTACAAAAAGTTCTACTAGGGTTACAAAAGCTTCTAAAACAAATTCTTTAAAAAGTTCATCAAATGTTTTAGATCAAGGAACCATCACTACACATTGAATGTCATAATACATCACTTACAATACAAATATATTCTTTTGTTTAAAGTTAACAACCAACCAGCGACCAACAACCAGCAACCTGTGCATTTTAAATATATATTTATCATTAACTAGAACGACATATGCCCGCTAGATTGAATAATGTTACGAAATGTATAGTATTTAAGATTTAACATTTTTCATTACCTATATATTTATATATTCTTAGTTTTACCAAGTAAAATTGTAATACATGTTAACTTTAGATGAGTATATGTAAATACTTGAACAAGACTAAAGAATAATATGAATCCTCCCTATCTAATATAGATTATTGACATAAATATCATAATATTAATATCTATATTTTACATTCTATATAGGTGGATGATACATTTGGTGTGTTTCACACACATGCTGTAGCTGGTCTATTGGGTGGTTTGTTAACCGGTTTACTAGCCGAGCCCACGCTATGCGCTATAGTGTTGCCAGTCACTGGTTCAAGGGGTGCATTCTATGGTAAAAATGGAGGGACACAATTCCTAAAACAAATAGTTGGAGCCCTATTTGTGATTGGGTGGAACCTCATATCAACCACCATTATTCTTCTTGTTATTCGAATGTTTATGCCGCTACGGATGCCTGATAATGAGTTGATGATTGGTGATGACGCGGTTCATGGAGAGGAAGCCTATGCGTTGTGGGGTGATGGTGAGAAGTATGATCCAACTAGACATGGGTCGATTTTTGGAGCAGCGGAGATAACACCGAATGATTATGGAAATGGGGCGGCTAGAGGTGTTACTATTAACTTGTAGGTTTTTGATGTTTTGGTGCGTGTTAAGGTTGTGTGTATATGCTTGAGAATGATATGATCTTACGTGTTAAAAGTTGACATTGATTGATTAATGAGAACCCGTGCGGTTAATTGATATTGTGAGCCTCTAGTGAGATCTCATATGACATTAAGACAAGATACAAATAATTTTGTTTAGTATGTATTGGATTTTGGAGAACTTTAGTGATGTTTTTCATTTTTTAGCCTTATAGGAAATGGTCTCTACATGAAATAGAGAGAAATTGTAATGCATGTGGTTAATTGCATTTTTCTTGCAACAAAGGTGATGGTGTAACACCTCAACTTGGAACAATTAATATGTCACCAAACTAATGGGAAGCAAAAGGTTTCACAAAAAATATTTCAATGGCTTATTACTAGTTCATTACAATAGTCAGTTTAAGTTCATTAAGAACTCTATTCTTCTATTCACTTTCCGTCTTAATGTCTTTTAGAGACCTAAGGTGTATGAAGAAACCACGAAACAGATCAGACGACTGCTTCAGATTACGATTATAATTATAACAAACCCTATTTAAGAACTCTTGTTGTGACGACTATTAATAGGGTGTGTAACCCTAATCTTGAATTTAGCTTTTTTATAGGGTGTGTAACCTTAATCTTGAATTTAACTTTTCTACTAGTGTACCAGGTAATAAAGATGAGGAGACGAATTATAAAATTTTGACTTTGAAAACACATGTATCCAATTCTCATGATGTATTTGGGCCTCATAGTACTGGTCAAAAATCTTGTTATGATTAGTGCACGTCAAAGTTAAAGCTTCACATGATGATTTTGGGCTTAAGAGCATTAGTTTTAACATTTATTTTGGGCCCAGTGATAACTTTAGTGATGATTCATTTGGGCTTAATACTCCACCGGCTGATTTTGGATTATAAGAAGTTTATTAATGGGCATTTGGGCTTCTCATCCAACCTGCTCATCACAACTTGGGTCTCATAAGTTTTGGTCAAAATTTTTGGCTAATTGGACTCCTTAACAGTCTGTACATTCATATTTTGGGTTGGCAATTAAGCCTATTTACTCTTCATCGGATTTACGCATGATGACGACACATGGATTTCAGATTCTAGATCACATGACCTCGGATCTTTACATGGTCCATGATGCGGCGCCATATCTCGGTACGGAAGAAATGATCGTCGACAATAGTGTGACACTTACCATACTTCATATAAGTCATGCTTTACTTACTTTATCATGTTGTTCTCTCACTTAGAGAATGTACTTTTTGTTACCGACTTAACCAAAACCCCATGTCTATAACTCAGTTAGTTGTTGATTGTCCTCTTTTCATTGTATTCTCACACCATGTCCTATCTGTTCAAACTCTGCTAGCCCTCATGCTCCACCATCTATTACCTAGATCATAAGAGCTTTATTCTTTTTGGCTATTACACTTGTCTCTCATGAGTTATGACACACATGTCGTGGTCCTTCGTCTGATTATATTAATTCTCATATTCCATCTCTTTATGTTTCTCCTAAATCTCCAAACACCACTTGTAATGCTTGTAATACCTCCAAGTCTACTTGATTACCTTTTATCCATCTTTGTCGCGTAGTATGTCGCCTGTACATATCATTCATTTTGACATTTGAGGATCCTCTCTATGTTTCTTGTTTTGATTAGCATTACTTTATTATATTAATCACTGATTTTAGTCGGTTTACTTTGATGTATCCATATTGACTTGTTTATACATTTTGAACCTACTTTGAACCTACGTTGAGTACTTATATTCTAGCGTCATTAAACATATAATATAAGTCCTTGAGGATCCTCTCTATGTTTCTTGTTTTGATTAGCTCGGCTCGTAACTCGGTGCATGTAATATATATATATATATATATATTATATATATAATATATATATATATATATATATATATATATATAATATATATATATATATATATATATACACACACTCGGTGCATGTAATATATATATATATATATATATATATATATATATATGTATATATATATATATATAGTATAGGTATTTTATTATTACTACTATTATTATGATTATTATTGTTATATTAAGAGTTTAAGAAGGTTTTTTATAAAATAAAAATGGATTCTTTTTAGAAACATTAATTTTGTTTAAAAAATGTATAACTTGATAGTAAATTGTTTATATTCAAAATAATGATCTTTGTTCGCCTAAGTACGGAGTACCCAACAAAAGGTAAAAGCCTTAATATATGTTTTTTGTGTTTTCATATAAATTAATGTGAAAAAATAAAAAATAAATAAATTGAGACTGCTCAAACAAGCCACGAGCTGGCTCGAGCTTTTCACGAGCCGAATTCGAGCCGGTGTTTTCAGCTCGTTAAAATTTTCGAGCCGGATCGGCTC
This sequence comes from Flaveria ramosissima, assembly GCA_025215565.1. Taxonomy (NCBI): domain Eukaryota; kingdom Viridiplantae; phylum Streptophyta; class Magnoliopsida; order Asterales; family Asteraceae; genus Flaveria; species Flaveria ramosissima. The sequence goes on from CM046041.1 coordinate 45,240,668, forward strand.
GGCTCGATAAGCTTCTGGCTCGACTCGGCTCGGCTCGTTTACAGCTCTACTATACACTCATATACACCTTTAAGTGTGTTTATAATTCATTCCTTGGGGATATCCGATTAAATAAATTCTCACCCAAATACTTTGTATATTCAATGATGGTTATGCCCTTAGTCACTAAGACTATATATGTTACGAACCTCACACTCTACATACATATACACAGGGCCGGCTCGACTTTTTCGGGGGCCTCAAGCGAACTCAAAAATTGGGGCTTTTATGAGTTTGTTGTCATCGATGTACCCTACAAATTTTACGTGTTAATTGTAACAATTATCTATTTTGGCCAATTATTCAACCCGTCTAATATACAATATTATCTTTTTTTCATTCATATATCCAAACACCTCCAAATAAGCTAGCCAAAACATACGTTTAATGCGTATTATTTTAATAGATTCATCAACTTACTTTATATCACCTCTTATCAATTAAATCCTTCACCAAGCTATACATTGTAAAATAAAAGATCACCAATACAATAAAATGGTTTGAAATCTTACCAAAGCCATGGTGTAAACTTATGATTTCATTACCTACTAGGTATATGAATTCAGATTAGTAAGATGTCTTACCAAAGCCATGGTGTAAACTTATGATTTCATTACCTACTAGGTATATGAATTCAGATTAGTAAGATGTTTAAACAAGTACAAACTATATACAAATTGGTTATGGAAACAAAATGAAACATTTTGGTGGAAGATAAAAGCAAAAACAACAACCCCTTCTAGCTACAACTCTCACATCTCATGTCGACTTATCTAGACACGATGATGATTTGTTAGTTTGGATCCACATAGCAGCTACTCTTAAAACCGTTAATTGCAAAAGCCATCTTAACAACAAAACCTTAAATCGAGTTTGGGGGCCCCTTGAATGTGGGGGCCTGAAGCAAAATGCTTCACTTGAACAAGGCAAAGGCCGGCCCTGCATATACATATCGTCATTTTACCTTTGATGAGACTATATTCTCAATCCCTTCATCAACTCATGTTTCCAAGCCTCCTACTACCATTCCCTTATTATCATTTTTTCTATCTTTTGTACCATCCCTTTCACTACTTCACCACCACCACCTTCATCCCTTTCACTACTACTTCACCGCCACCACCTTCATCCCTACCACTACCACAACCACCACCTTCTCCTCTAACCCCACCCCATCCCATCCTCTCATCTTATCATCACTTGTTCTCATGGGCAGTACTCGTCAAATCAAGTAGTTTTCTAATCATATCTCTTTTCATGCTTCTTCCACTTCTACATCTGAGACTACTACCTTTATTCAAGCTTAGAAACGGCCGGTATGGTAGGTTGATATACGTATTGAATTGTTCCTTTACACTTTAACCGAACTTGGGTATTGGTTGTAAGTGGGTCTATAAGATCAAGAGACACTCTAATGGATTTGTGAGCATATATAAAGAACGACTTATTTCCAGGGGCTTTCATGTGACTGAGGGTGTCGACTATACTACAACGTTTAGTTTGGTTGTTAAACTAACAAACTTTAGGTTGGTCTAAACGGATGTCGTTTCTCATGGATGGAATATTCAACAGATTCACGTCAGAAACACCTTTATTCATTGAGATTTATCCAAAACTACGTATATGACTCAACCTCCTTACTTTACTGACCCGACTAGCCCACATCATGTGTGCTTGCTACATAAGATGCTTTATAACCTTATGCGACCCCTGAGAGCTTGGTTTTCCAAGCTATCTACAACTTTTATGCCATTTGGTTTAATTACTCAGTTTATCTCTGATGCTCCATGGTTTGTTTATTGTTGAGATTCGGTTACTTGTTTCTTGTTTATATACGTTGATGATATTCTTATAGCTAGGAGCTCTTCTGAAGTTGTCTTTGAAGTAATTCAACAGTTACATTCTCAGTTTGCGCTTAAGGTTGGGCAACCTAACTCATTTTCTTTGTATAGATACTTCTCTCATGATAGTTACAAATTGTCCCAACTTCAGTATTTGTCAGATACACATTGATTTAGCTCAATACAAACCTTTATTCAACTAGTTTTATACCCCTCTGATGGTCGGGTACTTTAACGTTATTTTATGTAAATACATTGAATTGCATTCTTAAAAAACAGTTGATGTTTAAGAGCAAAGTACAATTATACTTTTCCTAAGCTTTTAATAGCTTTCATCAATATTCATAATAAGGTACACAACTATAAAAATACACAAAAACGACAGAAGTTAAAAAAAATTGTTGAATTAAAAGATGAAACAATTACTACAACCCTTGTGAAGATGTGAAGTTGATGCCATTTAAAACAACTTTGCACTTAACAACCACTTATGTTAGAAGTCTTGATACTATAGAGACATGGTTTATTTTCATACCTCAAATTGAACCAAAAACCAACTTTAATCATTACTTTAAATAACCAAGTGAGTTTGTTTCTCCCCAAAAGGGGAAAGAGAGAGCAAGAGACAAAGATATCAGTCGGGTGCCACCGCCGGCAACTGGAGTGATTGATGGAGGTCGACTATCGGTTGGCCCAATCGGTAGTCGATGTGACAATTACTCAGCAGTTACCACCTGTTTCACCATTAAAAATCTCCTATAATCAAACTTCAACAACCATGAAATCAACCCAAACATGACCATTACTCTTTGATATACACATTCACAAATTCGGAATCTCCGGAGGTTGTGTTAAGGTTCCGTCGTCGGTTAAGATGAGGGGTAAACATATTCTGTACTGATTGCATGTCGAATAATAGTCCAGATCTAGGAGGTATGACGATTCGATGGTGTCGATCAAAGGTGCTGGATACGACGGTCACATGAGGCAGCCAAGGCCGCAGGAGGAGTCGGACAACAGTGGTTAGCGACAATGACTCTCAACATAAGTTTCTATGCCATCCATCTCTGGTTATACTGCTACTAAACGCTTTTTTTTTACTTTTCTCTTCTGCAAATGAATGTCAATCAACATATATTTGAATACAAAGACAAATGTACAATCTGTAAGCAACATCCTTACATGCTTGATACATTGTTGTGTTAATGTTGTCTTCTATGTCCATTATGGCTACTAAGCAGAACATGAGGAAAATAAAACGCATGGCAGTTTTAAATGGGTAACAAAAGGTGGTTATGACCGATTTTTGGGGACTACGTGTGCCATCCGAGAGATTATTTTGATAGATAACCACCCCTAACATCTCCTTCTAGAAGGATTCCAGACAATTTAAACGGCCAGGATCAAATCTTGCATCATTTGAATGGCTCCTACTTTACCGCATACAGATGATAAAACCTGGGCATGTGTGATTTTTTCATAACCGCCGACTTTCTACGGTCGGGATCCATCGGTTTAGACTTTCGATGGTCATGATTGCTTAAAAAAAGGGTTACAGAGACCGGGAGTAATATATTATATAATTTTGTTTTTCGGGTAGACAACTTTCTTGATACACTAATGGGCCGTTTGGTTCGCAGAATGTTTTGAAAAAGAATTGAAATTGGAGATGGAATTGGAATTGGAAATGGAACCTTGTTAAATTTAATAACGTGTTTGGTTGGTCAATTTTAAACGAAATTGGAATTTTAAATTTGAATAGTTTATTGGATTGTTAAACATTCTATGGGTAAGTGGAAGGAATGTTAATTCCAATGAATAAGGGAAAATTTTCCAATTCCAATTTCATCCGTTGACCAACCAAACAGAATTTTGGATGGAAAATTTTCCAATTCCAATTCCTGAGAAATCTGTGACCCAAACGAGGCCATCGACCTTTTGCTTTATTGGAGCAACTTGGATCATTATAGCATTTAGTTTTGACAAGACCCGAGATTGCTTATGGTATTTAGAAGGCTTCCCAGGATTTTAAACCTACTAATCGACACTTGTTGGCAGTTATAAATATTTTGAGGTATCTAACAGGTAGATTACTCGTGGTTGGACTATATCTCGTTCATCTATGGCTACCATTCATTCCTACGCTGATGCTAATTGGGTCACTAATCAGTTGTCCAGATGATCGTCGTTTGACTACCGATTATTGTGTCTTTCTTGGCTCCAAACTTATCAGTTGGAGTTTCAATAAGCGCTTTATTGTTACATTGTCTACTACTGAGGCCGAATATCAAGCTCTTCACATGCTAGCTACTACTGAAATCAAGTGGATCATGTCACTAATATTGCATGAGCTAAGATTATCTCCGAGTTGTGCTCTTACTCTTTGGTGTGACAATATTGGTGCTACATATCTAGTGGTTTACTGATGCGTTCATGTTTTGTATGTGTTTTAAGTGTTTAAATGTATGCTTTTAACATGATTTTCCTATCGAGCGTAATCACTTTGTGTTATGTTTGTATTGTAGGTGTGGGAAGTTTAAATGATGTATTCAAGGGTTGCACGAAGATTGGATGATATATGGATGAAAAGAGATGAAGAAAATGAAGAAATTGGTGAAAAATGAGCATACGACGTAACTTACGTTCTAAAGGAAGTAAGCTACGTCCTTTCTAAAAATGACATTTTTTGGGACGTAAGACAGAGGCTAAGCACGTCTATCATAGGGGAGGACGTAATTTACGTCCCTAAGGACGTAACTTACGTCGTAAGGTCAAATTTGACTTAATTTTCCGGATTTTGACCATATTTAAGGAGGGTTATCAATTCTAAAAACCTTAATTCGCATTGGGAGCAGAAAGTGACGAACTTGGACGATTCTTGAGGTCTATTCCACTTCTCCAACTCATTCCAATCCATCCAATCATGTTCCAATCCAATTTTATTGCCGAATTCATGAAGATGCAAGGCTAAACTTTTCGTGATCTACCTCGGGTAATAGGTTTCGTGTTTTTAGGTTTTTCGTTTATGTTCAAATTGTGTTGGGATTGAAATTTAGAACCCGTTAAGTTCTTTATTGAGTTTAACTTGTGTCTTGATTATTTAAACAATTGTTTAGTAAATCTTGATTTGAATTTCATATAATTAAGCGCGACTTGTATGATTGCAAGGTTTTGGTTATTAATTCAATTGACATGGTGTACTAAGATCCGATAAGTCTTGGTTATCTCTGTCACTTAATCATTACACGTATAGAATCCCCGTTAAGGATTTTCCACCAAGTTGAACTAAGCGATTACCGAGAACCGAACCTGAATCCCGGGGTGGATTACCCTTTTTCATAATCGTCTTCTAATCAATTTTCATTACTTGCCATTTGTTTTCTTAATTAAGTTGTTAATTATTCTAAAATTCACTTTTCACAACCAAGAGGCAATAGTTTGATAATCCATTAGTTTAATCCATTTTCTTAAAAGTCAAAGTACGACACACCGACCACTAATTCCACGAGATTTGACAACCCTACTTACCCTAACTAGTTAAGGTGAATAGGAACACACATTATACATCTTATTTGATTGATACTTCGACATCGATAATTTACCCCATTACTGATTGGTGCACTGAGCATCTTGAGATCGATTTACACTTTATTCGAGTACAGTGTTGGCACAATCTCTTGCAGTAGGTTATGCTTCTACTTCACATCAGCTAGACATACTCACTAAAGGGTTATCCTCCACGCGGTTTGCTTATCCAAGTCTAACGCTCAATGGGAGGATAAACAAAACAGAAGAAAGAGGTACACAAGATTAATCACAAGAAGCAAACACTATGTCTAATGGAACCAATAGCAGATGATTTTGTAGTTTAAGCTCTTAGTTTTATTATAAGAAAATATTTAAAATATGGCAAAACCTCTTTGTATCCACTTAAAATCATGTTTTACAACTTGTATCGATGAAATTTAATCGTACATATCATCAAGAGAAATTTCAAGGGTTTTCCATATATTAAATGAACTTATATGCTGCTTGATTTAACTCCGTTTTGTGCAGGATCCGGTGAGAGACCGGATCGTTTCACGATCTAATGTACACAACTTCACTCATGACCTTTGTTGAAATATATATAACACTACAATTCAATGTCAAACCATTATGATTTTATTTAATATTAACTTGGTTTATTTGTTTGTTTTTTTTTGGATGTTGGCTGGTAAAATGAGAGGACCATTGGAATATTTTGTGGTTTGTTGGACTTGAAAAAGAAGCTTGCGATAAAACTAATGTTGGGCTTGCAGTTGCACGAGGTCTCATAAACAACCGGGGTCATGGGTACCCACTGGATGGTCGGCTTCTTGTTTGAATCTATTAATAGATCGGTTATGAGCTTTAGGATATATACATGCATATTTTTCCTTTTGGTTTTCTCTAGAAGTCTTAGCGCACACGTTATCGTCGTAATTGTAGTTAGGGTTTATGTTCTTATGTAGATTCCTGATTCGTTGTGTATGTGTTATGCAGTCATTTTGTTTATGATTTGCATCTCTAGAGAGTTCTTTTTTGTATGTTTATTTGAGTGTGTATAGATCTGGTGGTTCTTGAGGATTGTCAATATTTTGTTTGAATAAAAATAGATTTCTCTATTTATAGTTTTTAACAACCTTAATTTCATAATAACCTTACTAGTTGCTTTAAAATTACCTACTCTTTTGATGAATCAAATATGGTTTTTTTTTTTGTGTGCGCGCGTCTAGAAAAGAAATAACAAATTAAGGTGCAACAACCTCTTACCAACTACAATCTTTATGTTGGGCAAGCAAACAATCTCTTCTAGAAACTTATTAAGTGTTTAAGTGTGAATACTAATATGATATTAGCTTAATACTTAAACAACAAATTAACCAGATTACTATATGACAAAATGTCAAAATGTCATAGTATCCAAACATTGTTTATTGTCTAACAGAGACTATTAAGAAAATCTGAAAAATCAAAAACAAATCTTATAAAGTATAAGTGACTCCTACCATAAGATGCTGTAAATTGGATATTTTTATCAAGTGAAATATATTTTTCACTGAGTTTGAATACGAAATTAAAATGTTTTTAATTAATATTATAATTATTTATTGGGTTTGTGTTCAACATATGAAAGAGCTCACAACAAACCAAATTAGGTATTAAAATCTGCAAAATTATGAAAGATAGGAACAGAAAGACCTTAAACAAGAAGGGTAGAACTTTAGAATGGTGTATAAGTGTTGATTTTCATTGATAATAAGTAATTCGTACGCACGTTGCGCCGGATTGAATAATTTATATTGAAACATAGGTGGAAATACGTACATCATAATGGTATATGTGAAATATAAAAAATAAATAAGTATGAAATTTTGAAAATAAATTAAAATTTATGATAATCAGACTACGAGTTTTGGTCACGTGTTGCAAGGCTTCGTTTTCAAAGAAATTTATATCAAAACGGCCATAGAGATAATCATGTCATGATAGTATATACTGAATTTCCAAACAACATTATGTTTTATTAAAACATTAAAATAGATTGTATTTGACCTGGATCGGTTTCAAACGAAACTTACATCTAAACGAAGATAAATACAAGCAAATCGCAACGATGTATTCATAATATAAAAAAACCATTATGCTTTTTAAGTTATAAAAAGAAAAACAAAATGAAATAGTATTATCTATAATAATAAAATTATAACTTTCAAGTCAAACCATCATCCCAATCAAAGTTACTATTTCATGCATCCTATGTTAGTACATTATGCATCAAATTGTGTGATGTTTGGTTTTTAGTATATACTAAATTATATAGAAGACACAAGTGTGGACTCTATTTATGCGAAGCACCCTGACTATCACTCGTCGATGAGAGCACGGCATGAACAAAGTCTAATATGATGCTTTGATGACGCATTTGACACTTCACTTGAGAGTCACCTTTCTATTTTTGGAGCTAGTGAAACTTATGACGTCACCTTGCCAACTGATGATGTCACCACATTAGTCACAACGACTTGAGGATCCTACTAATGGTGCTAAAGCACATCGACGTCACCCATAGTACAACTATTGATGGGCAATTGTTGTTGCTTGTGTTTTTGTTACGGAGCTAGTTGCCACTAATATAGTTGAGATAGTTTCTGTTGGTCAATTACGACTGAGTAATTCCAATTGCGGCCAAAGTGCTCTTTTGCAACTTCTTGGTTGTTACTGAGCTAATTACCACTAAGAAGATGCCTAGTTCTTGTCGTATATGTGTCGCATAATGCGTTGCAAGTACATTACAAATTGTTTCTCACAAATATTTTTGTACAAAATCTTTTTGTCGCAAGTGTGTAACAAATATGGTTTTCCTATATATTTGCGATGGAAATATTTGTAGGAAATTGTTGCAACTGTGGCTGATGTTTGCTAATGATAGGCTTTGCTACCCATCAGAGATGAAGTGTATATATATAAAGATGAAGAAAATATGTTATAAACTTTATTATGCGATTATCTCTTAATTTATTGAATGTAATTATTTGTTAAGCATTATTAGCTTTAGGTAATCGATTCAATAATTTGGTTTCAAAACAAGATGACATAATAAATAATACGTGTACGTAAGTAATTAAAATAAAATATGAAACTACTTTCTCGATTGGTAATGTTAGAAAAATATAAATCCTAGAATAAACAAATAAAAAAAGAGACGTGTAAATGAGATTTCATAAAAAGAAAAAAAAATATAATAACAATTCAACATCCGATCCCAATATCCCATCACATATCTGGATAGCTCATCTTATTAGAATTAATATAATATAATATTGACGTAACAATTATTCTTAATCTTAACAACCATACATGAAAAAACTTGTTTTCAATAATAACATAAATGCAATAAGGATATTATGAACCAGTGCAATGCAAGTGCAACAAACTAGCCCAACATTTGATCATGAATGTATCTCCTCTCATATAACCCAATCACCTGGTCAGCCAAACCCCACACAATGGCTTGCCCGGGCGGGATCAGCATTAGCCGCGGAAGAATACCCTTCCACAACGCGCGTAGCCCTTCTTCCGCGTATATAGTTGGGATCGCGTGAAACACGCCTCTATACTTCAACTCACCAGTGCTGGTCCGAGTTTGTGCCATAAGCCTTGTTTTGACAACGTCAAAAGGGCCGGTACAAACTGGACCAGCAATTCCTGCTAGGAATCCAGATATCATAGATTGCCATGGTTGAAGAACCTTCCCATCGCCTTCGTGTTTGCTCCAAAATAAGCCATCAAAGGCGTTTTTGGATGTGAACATGACCGCTTGGCTCGTGCCATTGCGCATAACGGTTGGGGTGGCTCCTGACCAGAGTCCGCGAAGGCCTTCCTCGCGAACAATTAATCGTGCGCAATGGATTGGGCCTTTGTACTTTAGGAGCTCTGGACTCAGTCCCTTTTGTTGCTGGAGTCTTATTTTAACCACCTGTAGCAAGTCAAGTAGATTAATAATGTTTTAATGTAAATATGTTTTACAAGATATTTTTATTATAGATGCATTTCTCCTGCTTTAAATGTACAATCATCCATTTTTCTGAAACAATATATTCCACTTCAAAACTCACGAAAATAAGAATGCTATGTGTTTTTCAACTCTAACAATTTCATTCTCAAACAACTTACATAAACAAAGACTCACATCAACGTAAATTAAGGAAAAACAACGACCCATTATATATATTCCATGACTTTGTCTCAACAACTCCAAATATTTTGACTTAGTTAATAATTTACTAATAATTAAATAAAAAGTCTTCTTTCTTACAAGTTAACAATACAATATTAACTAGCTAACGTGTTCCATCTTCGTTGACCCGAATTTAAATCCATCAAGATTAATTACTACAGAAACAACAGTCGCAAACCCGTCGCTAACATGCGGTCGCTAATTCGTTGCAAGATAACCTCTACTCGCAAAATGAAAATTGCCATGGAGGCTTTTGCCATTGCAATTTCGGTGACAAATGGTCTTTTTTTTTACCGAAATTGCGGTCATGAATACACAGTTTTCTAGTAGTGATTACTAGAATTCAAAATGGTTATCAGTCCATGTTAAACAACTCTATCCATAAAAATTATTTACAAGATTCAACTTTTATGCTACATTATGAGCACCGACGGAACCATGCATGGGGTCGAGAGCGTTGGCTTTCGACCCCGGCAATCGAAATTCACGAAAACCAAAATTTTCACGTCTTTTTTTAAAGAAAAACATGAGTTGGATATTAAAGAAAAACATTAGAATTTAAATGTAAAAATGAAAAACAAAAAAGGTTCTTTTTATGAGAAAACATGTGTTTCGTTATTATTTTTTCAACGAAAACATAAATTCTTTTACTCATGAGACCAGCATCCGTACATCACACATTAACATTATGTTCTGCATGGTTAGAAAAACAAATTATCATACAAAAACTCACCTCAAAAGGGGTAACAATAACAAGAGCTTCGGTGACACCCGCCCCAAAACCAGAAGCAATCCTCCCTCCAACACTAATCTTCCCGGTGTCGGCGTCCTTAAACGCCGACTGAATAACAGCATTCGACCCCATCCGTAGCGCGTACTTCAACGTCAAGTGCGTGGCATACGGTGTCAAACCCTTCCACAGCGCGCGCACCCCTTCAGTCTTCGCGGTAGTGACTCCACAGTGTACAATACCCCGGTAAGTCCCAGTCCGGTCCAGCTGTAACCGTGTCTTGATGACATCCATCGGCTGGAGACACGAGGCCTCCACGATCCCCCCGAGTGAACCCGATAGGGCTTTCACATATGCAGGGATCACGGGCTTTCGTAGTGTGTGGTTAGATTCGGTTTGATCAGCCGTAGCCATTGGAGAAAGAAAGAAAGAAGATGTAATATTATTCTGTATCAGTTTAGATTAGAATTGAAACATTACTTCAAATAATATCCTCTTCATGAAGATGATAAGCTCTGTGAATCAACTCTATATATCCCATTGAATAGATCTGCTTGGTGGATGGGTGGTGAGTAGGGTTTCTTGACCATTATTGCCATGCTAATTGCCAATAATATCAGATCAAGAACACCTCATCTTCATGAAAATGATACAGAAAATAATGAAATTGAGATGGTGAAGATAGAGTGATCAATGTGTGCCTTTTATAGAGAGAACTTCTTATAAGTTGTTTTGTTTTTCATATATGATAGAGGCTTTGCTTCTTAGTTGGAAGGTTCGGGTTTTTAAATTCAAGCATTGGGTAAAATAATTCAAAAGTACAAGTATGGTAGATTTAGCGTTAAAAGTTTTTATATATTAGAGTATTCATAGTAGGTTCCTCATGTTCGATGTATTCGATGTAAGTGTGTGTCCTATATTTTGAGAGATGGTTGTTAGTGGTTGTGAGTGAATGAGGGAGAATATTTATGGGGATTGTACCGTGATTTCTCATATTTGGGGAAACACGGTACAACCCCATAATTTTTTTAATATTTTTAAAAGTGGTTGTGAGTGGAGGAGAGAAAAAAATAATGATAAAGATATTAAAAAGTATTATTTAATTGAAAGAGATAGTTAAAAAATAGTGTTTTAGTGTAAATATATGGATGGAGATGAAGATAGGGAAGCTAGTGTAAATGCTCTTAATTCAATTTTACTATTTTAGTTTATAGTTATTAAATGCGGACGAACTTGAAACAATCTTTATAAGGTTGTTGTTTTGTGACTTAATTATTTGAGATTATGAGTTTAAGTAATAGAAAACAGCCTCCTGCACAAATTATAAAGTAATGGCGCATATGTTAGATTTATTCGGCACTTCCTTACCTTTTCGTAGAAGCTAAATCAAGTAGCGTGTATGATTCTTTTATTATCATACAATAATTAACTGTCATTAATAACTTGAAATTGTTAAGTTAGGAATCGTCATTATAACTATTTAAAGTCAATAGTTAGACGGATATATATTCAACTTGAATGAATAGAGTTGCAATTAGTTTAATGCATAACTTTAAAATGTCTCTGTCTCTTTGATTTATTCTATTGACTTGTTTTTACCAAAATGGAGGGTGACGATTGGAAAGAAGTCCGGTACCGGAGAAGAGATGACATCAGAAACAAACAGTTGAAGATTACTACTTTCTTTGTGTCCAATTTACCTGGTGGGGTCTCAAATGCTTTATTATGGAAGGTATTCCAACCTTTTGGGATAGTGAAGGATGCATATGTAGCGAAGAAGAAAGATTCTAGGGGAAATTTTTTTGGTTTTGTCAGATATGAAGGGGTCACTAACTGGAAGGAGATGTTGGCAAAGATGAATGGAGTGAATGGAGTTAAAATCTACGAAGCAAAAGTTAGCACTTCTCTTGCTCGATACGACAGAAATCATAATAAGATTAAGATTGAGTTACCAAAGATGGATTATATCCCGAGGAAAACAACTATCCCCGCTAGACCTGATGGTCTCAATCCGCCACCAACTACTTTTAAACATTATGGTAATGTGGAAAAAGGTCGTTCATACAAGGATGCAGCTACTGGTGGAGCCAGTCAAGTGAGAGTCAATAAGAAAACAATTATAATTGAAGAGAAAACACAGATGTATCCTGTGCATTGCATTGGAAGATCACTAATTGGGGAAGCAAAAAACATAAAAGCCATGGAAAATTTACGTTCATTACTAAATGATAAGGGGTATGAAAAAATTCCCGTAAGTTATGTTGGGGGGATGAAGATCTTAATCACATTCAAGCAGAAGAAAGATGCTCAAAACTTCTTGACTTGTGATAAAGATTTATGGAGTAAAGTCTTTGAAAAAGTAGATTTATGGGAAGGGCAACCATTATCGTTTTCTCGTGTAGTATGCTTAAAGGTGGAGGGGGTTCCCTTAATGATCAGAGATAGTGCAACCTTCGACAAAATCGGTCAATCGTATGGGAAAATCATTAGTGAATCTTCATTCTCATGGTCATCAAATGATATTTCTGCAGGGTTCTGTTATATTCTTACAGAATCGGGAATGAGGATTGAGGATGAAGTCAATTTAGTTTGGAAAAATGAATATTATCCGATATGTATCTCGGAAGTGCCGTATGTCGGCTTCAATTCAGTAATGAAAACATTATCTTCCCAGGTAATGGATCATCAATCGATTTCAAGTGTATCCGTGAATAAGTTGAATGAAGAATTAGAGGACGGGGAAATTCGGCAGGGTCTCTTGGACTCTCCGGTAAAGGAAGGTGGAGGGACTCCCATGTCGGTTCATGTGCCGGTGGATTCTCAAAATATGGCGGCTGGAAATTATGTGCATGGGGAAGAACATCAAAATGGATCTGGGAACTTGGAGACTTTAAATGCAATATTAAATCCCATAGTGCATACTCATGTTACGGATTCTATTGGGTCATCATTGGATCTAAATAAACCAAATTATAAATTCTCTATTGGGCTTAACCCTGATGTAAGCCCTGACCCAAGGCCCGTTTCTAGAAAAAGGCCCAGGCATTATCGTAGCCCATCTCAGTCCATTCGCATGTCTACGTCTGCTACTGAGAACTTTCACAATTGCCAGCCCTTAAACGAAATCTTCAAAATCCCAGACCCCCCTGCTCCACCCATGCCTTATCATCATCATCCAAATGATTCCAACGAAGCTGATCCTAAAGAAATTCCGCCTGTGCAAGATTCCGACAATAATGGTATTTCTATAGAAACGATTGTTCAAGAATCCGAGGATGCGATCTTACAAAATCACGTTCACCCAGATGAGAATGATATGGAAGTTAATGAAACAATTAGTGTAGCTACTCGAGTCGGAATCCAAGCGAACGAGTTCAAGGAACAAATCAGATCGGTAATTATTGGTGAAGGAGAAAAAATTCAGCCTCAATGAATTTTCTTTCGATAAATGTAAGGGGAGTTCGGGACTCCAGAAAGGCGGACTGGATTCGAGGGATAAAAACTTCTCATGGGGCACATTTTTTGGCGATACAGGAGAGCAAACTCAATGAGGCGGATTCGTTTCCATACAATAAACTATGGGGTCGATCGGTGTTTGAAGTTGAAACAGTTGAAGCAATTGGTCGATCGGGGGGCCTGATATCTTTATGGGATCCTTCTATCTTTACAAAGGTGAGTGTGATTAAAAATATTAATTTTTTGGTGATCTCCGGGAAGATGAAGAGAACTGGTGTGCTAATTAATATTGTTAATGTATATGCCCAAAATGATCCTATGGCAAGAAGGTCCTTATGGTCAACATTAAAAGGGGTCAAGGATTCATTACCTGGGTTATGGTTATTCTTAGGAGACTTCAATGATGTCAGGTGTCAAGAAGAAAGAGTAAACTCTGAATTCATACCTTCTAATGCTTATCATTTCAATGAATTTATTGAGTCTGCCGAATTAATAGAATACAATATGGGAGGAAGAAAATTTACTTATTATTCGGATAATGGATTGAAACAAAGTAAATTGGATCGGGTTCTTGTTTGTCATGGGTTTATGAATACATGGCCTACCGCATCACTAACGGCGTTCTCTAACGTTGTCTCTGATCATTGCCCGTTATTTCTTTGTACAACTCCCATGGATTTTGGGCCTATTCCGTTTAGGATTTATAATTCTTGGCTGGAATTGCCTGGGTTACTGGATTATGTTGAATCATCGTGCCGATCTTTCTCTTTTTCGGGTCCAGCAGATATTGGCCTTGCAACCAAATTGAAATGGATCAAGTTCAGGATCAAAGACTGGGTATCAAATTATAAGGCTAATAAAAATAAACTCTACAATGAAAAAATGGCTCAGTTGGAAGAATTAGAATCTCTCGCAGATTCCCGGGCTCTATCAAAATTAGAGTTGGAGTTAAGAAATGAATGCAAGAGGTTCATCATGGAGGAAGATAGATTGAAAGTTATGGATCTTAGGCAGAAATCAAGGGTGAAATGGGCAATGGATGGGGATGAAAATTCCTCATTCTTTCATGGTATTGTCAACGCTAATATTGGAAATAATCGTATAAATGGGCTTTTGATTGATGGCGAATGGGTAACTTCACCTCCTCTAATCAAGGATGAGTTTTGGAGTTTTTTTTCATCAAGATTTCAGGAACCGCTAAATCGTCGACCTTCATTCACTTGTCCGAACATTTCTAAATTATCTGCTGTGGACGCTGATGCATTAATTTTACCATTTTCCGTTATGGAGATTAAAAATGCTGTTTGGGATTGTGCAAGCGAAAAGGCGCCGGGTCCGGATGGATTCAACTTTAGGTTTATCAAACGTTGCTGGAGTAGTTTTCAAGCTGATTTTTTAAAAGTTTTTGAAGAATTTCATCAAAATGAGATTATTAATCACGGATGCTTTTCTTCTTTTCTGGTTTTAATTCCCAAGATTGACGATCCAGTACAACCTGGTGATTTCAGGCCCATCAGCCTTATTGGTTGTATAAACAAAGTAATTTCTAAGGCCCTTGTTAATCGTCTGAAACCAATCTTACCATGCCTCATCTCTGAAGAACAATCTGCATATCTATCAAATAGAAGCATATTAGATGGTCCACTCATTCTTAATGAACTCATTCCTTGGTTGAAGAAATCAAAAAAATCAGGGATGATTTATAAGGTTGATATTGAAAAAGCTTTTGATTCTTTAAATTGGGATTTTCTTATTTCGATTTTGGAGCAAATGAACTTTCATGCAAAATGGAGATCTTGGATCAGGGCTTGTTTATCATCAGCAAGGACCTCTGTCCTTGTAAATGGGTCGCCCACCCAAGAATTTTCTTGTTACCGTGGATTGAGACAAGGTGATCCTTTGTCTCCCTTCTTGTTCATAGTCGCTATGGAAGCTTTATCCGGTTTTATAAAAGAAGCATGCAGAGCTGGCATATTCCATGGCATATCATGTTCCCCTTCGGGTCCAAACCTTTCTCACTTTCTGTTTGCAGATGATGTAGTATTTATTGGAGAATGGACAATCACTAATGCTCGAAACCTAAAAAGGTTGTTAAGGAGCTTTTATTTGGTTTCGGGGCTACGTGTAAACCATGATAAGAGCAAATTATATGGTGTTTGTGTAGGTGATAACCAACTGAGTGAAATGGCAGATATTCTACATTGTAAGTCTGGTTCTTTTCCTTTCAAGTACTTGGGGTTACAAGTTGGAGCCAATATGAATCTAACCAGACATTGGAGACCTGTAGTTGAAACATTCAGAAAGAGATTATCTATTTGGAAATCGAAAAATCTGTCGTATGGTGGTCGAATAACCTTAATCCGATCGGTGCTCAATTCCCTCCCCACATACTATTTCTCTTTATATAAAGCCCCCTCAAAAATCATTAATGATCTAGAGTACTTGCGAAGACAATTCTTATGGGGTGGGTCGTCGGAGCGGAAAAAAATCAATTGGGTTTCGTGGGAGAAAGTAATTGCTCCTATTAAATGTGGTGGGTTAGGTATTGGATCTCTTTAAGAGGCTAATGTGGCAATGCTAGCTAAGTGGTGGTGGCGATTTAAAACGGATGAGAACGGTCTATGGAGGAAGGTTATATGGTGCTTTCATCATAATTCTAGATCTTGGTCTTTCATCCCGGCTAGAATCTCACAACCGGGGCCGTGGAAGCAAATATTTAAAATCACTTGCGTACTTGAAAATTATGGTTTGGATTTGTCCAGCCTTATTAGGCCCGAGTCTGGTCAGTTGGAAGGGATGACTAGTTCTGCATGGTTATGGGATTTGCACCCATCAGGTATCTTCTCGGTTAAAAGCTTGAAGGAAGCTATTCAATCAGCCACGTTCGAGGACCTTGGCATATCTTTCCAGTGGAATAATTGGGTCCCTATTAAAGTTAATTTTCTTTGCTGGAGGTTATGCTTGAATAGGTTGCCAACTTTCCTCTCTTTGATGCATCGGCAAGTCAATATTACTAACCCATCATGTGTGTTTTGCAACGAACAAGTGGAGTCTTTAAGTCATCTACTCGTTGAATGCCCTTTTACTCAGTTACTTTGGGATGTTATTTCTTCTTGGTGCAAGCTATCTTCTTTTTACTTGTTTGATGAGAAAGACTTGTTACATTTTCACACTTTTGCCCGCGGGTCTTCAACTTGGAAGAAGATAATATATTCGGTAATTCAGACTGCCATTTGGTGTCTATGGAGGAGTAGGAATGAATTAATCTTTGAGCAAAAATCTACGACTATCACTAAGTTGGTGGAAGAAATAAAGGTTTATGGTTATCTCTGGCTCAAGAACAGGTCTAAAAATCAATCATTAACATGGGATCAATGGCGGAATTTTGATGTTTCTAGTTTGGTGATTTGAATTGTAATATCATGGTGTTTGTAACTATGTAGTCTAACTCTCTGTTAGTCTATGTTTTAATAAAATTGTTTTGTTGGCCTTTCAAAAAAAAAAGTTTAATGCATAACTTTAGATACGTGTTGGCTTCATGTTTGACTTCGACCAATGCACCATCATGAATTTCATAAATTATTGGAAAAATGGCGGTAAAATCATGTCTAGTTAACAGAACGTTATGCTCAAGTATATAAATCGTGTCATTTTAGTGGGATGAAAGGAATTCAGGTATTAGATCATTCACAATAAGTTTTTTATAAATATATGAGTATATTTTTTGTATTATTAAGAATGGTAAATTTTTTATATTTATATGAGTATATTTTTTGTATTATTAAGAATGGTTGTAAATTATTGTAAATGCAGGAAATAGAAAATTTTACTATTTATCTGTATATTTAAAGAAACATTGTTCGTTCCTTATAAGTTTTTAACATTCTTTAAAAATAATTATGAGTGGAGAAAAGATAAAAGATAACGACAAAGGTATAAAAAATATTATTTAATTGTAAAGAAGAGAAAGAAAATAATAAATTTTAATGTAACTATAAGGATAAAGATAAAGATCCTAATGTGAATACTCTTAAAAATATAAACTTTAATTTGACTCGTTTAGTTATTCGTGTTAAAATATTAAGATACTTAGAATCATGGTGAGTTTCTAGTCGACTAGTTTGATATTCGTATATGAATATGAGTAATAACTAGATACTTGGTAACAAATTAAACTACCAATAACTTTCGCCTAAAATTATTATTATTATTATCTTCAAATTCTCTCTATTTTGATTGACAGACTTATGTGTATATAGTTAGCTCAAGATTAGAGGAACCAGATTAAATGATTAGAGGATGTGAAAGTAAGAATATGTAGCTTGAAAGTAACGAATAAAATTGTTGTCAACAGCGGATTGATGAAAAGCTTAAGAGTGAATGAGCGAATAATTACACCAAACGGGCAGTCAAAAGATTCATGTGTATAGCATAGCAACGAGTATTCTTTTATCATACAACATGATCCTAAGAAGTTCAAAAACCTTTGCAGCTAATTGAATGTTCCTTTGAAAACATCCAAATATAAAACATATGACTGGTTAGCTTGCTTGGTAGTTGACTCCTATTGTACGCCCATTGATATTCACCATACCAAGAGAAATAGCCATTTCTCATGATCCACAATTTTCATCAGGCTATACATCTTGTATACTTGTGATGCATGAATAAAAGATATACAGAATTTAAGTTATTAACTAGATTTATTGCCCATC
Source organism: Flaveria ramosissima (assembly GCA_025215565.1). Classification (NCBI taxonomy): domain Eukaryota; kingdom Viridiplantae; phylum Streptophyta; class Magnoliopsida; order Asterales; family Asteraceae; genus Flaveria; species Flaveria ramosissima. The sequence continues at coordinate 45,259,211 of CM046041.1, forward strand.
GCGCGTTGCCGCGGCATTTTACGTGATGTGATAAAATATAGATTACAATCGACCCGACTCGTTCCCGAACTAATTCTACGTTAATACATAGAGTAACTCGAATTTTATACCGTTGAACAAAAATATTTAATATTTGACCTGACTCGTTTTCAAACAAAATTAATGCATGCCGAAACATAGACTTACAATTGCTCCGACATTTATCGAACTAAATTTACGTCCATATGTATAGAAATGGAAAAGTATTATATTGACCCGACGTGTTTCCAAACAAACCATTGTCGAAACGTAAGTCAACTCAAATCTTTACATAAAAATAAGCACTAAAACGTTTATATTTGACCCAACTCATTTCTGAACAAAAATTACGTCAAAACATAGACGTATGTCAAAACGTAGACGGTCTTAAAGTGTATAGAGTTAAGCGTGGAAACATTTTATATTTGACCCGAGTGGTTCCTAATTACGTCTAAACATAAACGAAACTGAATTTATATTGTATAGGGGTAAACCCAAAACTTTATAAACTTAAGGGGGTTAAGGTAACATTTTATAAAGTTTTTAAAAAGTAGCAGTGGCTGAAAGTGTAAAGATTGAAAGTAAGAGGGGAAGAAAGGTCGGTGGGAAACCCCACCGACCTTTCTTTTTAAGTATATATACAATGGGCGTGAATGGCTTGTTTGAAAGTTCATGCATGAACTATGCCTCAGGGGTAGATTACGCCAATAAAAGGTACTAAAGCTAACGGAAGTTGAGGAGTTTGAATAACTACGTATAGGATCTTGATTTATCGGGCCACCATGATCTTTTTTGTTTCTTGAAGCAAGTATCTTCATGTTTTAGCTTCCTTAACAAACTTTTTTTCACCTTTGGAATGGTTGTTGAACATTTCTATTTCTTTACCACAACCAATATCATCATTTTGGTTAAATTTTAACCGTGACATATCAATTAAGCTTTAATCAAAAGATATCTATCAAATCCAATATTCAAATACTGTGAAAGTAAATAACAAACGATAAACCACAACTTCTTTGAAGTTGGCAACTACCGAGCAAAGAGTTTTTTTCTATGACGTTTAAAGGCTTAAGTTTCCCTTTTTTTTATCGTTGGTGCTTCAATAGAAACACTAAATCATTATAAACCGAATAGTGGTAGGTTATGTTGATGTTTTAGAACAATTTTGTTTTTTTTTTTCAATGCTTTATTTGTATAGTTAAAGCTTCATAGTTTTATCAATAGTTCCCACAAATTTATCCAAAGTAGACTAATAGAATGCACGTGTTTTTTTAAACATTACATGTTGGCTCTCCACGTTGTTGGTTGTCTAATTCTCAAAATTTAAATGTTATTAGCATAAACAAACTTTTACTTTTTTACTTTGCCGATCGACCAAACTTGATGCAAGCAATTAAGAACAACTATTAAATTAAATGAAAATTATTAGTTTTGTAAGAATATTCTCTCATATAAGCTAAACACTGAATCCATATAGGAAAAATATATACTTAAATATCTCTTAGTCAACATTGAATGAATTCGCATGCATGTAAATATCTGTGTCAACTACAAAGTAATCATCTTTTTGGCATGTACTCATTAGAGCCAAGCCTCTATTTGTTACTATAACACATGGTTGCATGCACTTGTCTAGTGGTTGCTTTTAGATGACTCAATGTTGGATGAAGTTGTCATCCATTCTTTACACATAAGGAGAAAACAACACAAATTTTCTTGTCGATTAATGTTATACCAATAATGTAAGGAAATAGTTGTGCTTGTTCTTCATGTACGTGACTGATGTGTCGGTATTTTTCAGTGTAATAACATGTATTAATTATGTGTTTTTAAGTTTTATTAACGTGAAAACACAATTACTTTGAGAGTTAATTGATTTTTAGGTTTGCGGAGCTAAAAGGTCACAAATCGGGTGTTAGAATGGAAGTCGGAAACTCACGAAGGAAGCAAGACTTGAAAAATGGATGAAGTGAAGAAAAAATGATAGTGTATGGACGTAATTTACATCCTATGCCAGAATAAAAAAAAACAAACACACAAACTAGGATGTATAACAGAAAGATATTATGCTTATAACTATGAATTTTAGATTTGGGGTGACCTAATTAAAGGGTAATAGGGGGGTTACCAAATCATTCTTCACTAAGTCGTTTTTGCAATACAATGGGTGATTTTCAGAGCAGAGAACACCTACCGATCTATCATTTCATGCAATTGATTCCTACAACAACTAAATTTGATTCCATGAATACCATGAGCAACTAAACCATCTATGATCTTCTCTGGGTATAGGGTTTGTGTTTATAGCATTTGTTTAACATTAGTTGTTTTTAGATTGGATTGAAGTTTTGATTGGCATGTTAAGCCATATGATTTTACTTATTGGTTGATTTTTTAAATGGTTTTGGTTTGTTTTGAATCTTAATTTGATTCTCATCAGTTTTTAATTTCTTTACATCATGCATATTGTGAGTGTTAGATTTTGATTAGCAATTTGAAATTGGTAGTTTGTGAATAGGTCCATTTACAACCCATTTTATCTCACTAAAATTAATCAAACCAATACAATTATGTCTATGTGATTGTTTGCTAAGTATAACTAGTTTACAAATTGTGTTTTACAATCCTGAAACCCGAAGTGAATCATTCTTTTTATTATTGTTTTCCAAATCAATAAAGTTTGTTACCTTTCAATATTGTTTTCTAAATCATTTGTGAATTCAAGTTATTTTTAGAATCAAAGTTAAAGTCTTTGAAGTACAAGTACACTTTCCGCATATTCTTCGTGAAGATGACCTTACTTACTTGTACTAGTATAGGTGAGCTAAATCTTAGTTTAAAATTTATTTTTGAGTAGACCATGACAATATACATCAAAATGGCACCGTTATCAGGGAATTATTGTGCGAAGTGTTTTTCGTTCATTAATTTTCTTTTGTTTGTTTAGTTTTATTTATTCAATTGGTATTACTTAGGTGTGTTTTCTTATGCAGGTGACCGCATTATGCATGCATATCCCGGTAATCTCTTTGTAGGCATAATAAAATCTCAAAGAATTTGATCGCATCATGAATTGGGATGAAAATTTGATCCAAGTTCATGTTGCGGGAGCTAATCCCATTGGGTTCAAGAATTTCCGGTGTTCTAGAAGAGATATAAAACATATAAGGAATGTGAAAGTGATACCATTCGAAGTCAAAATATATACGATGGCAAATTATAAGGATGTTGAAGTTATGCATTCATCTTATACATACTATGAGTCACTTCCACCAGATGATCAAGGATATTATCAGTCTAAAATGATGATTATTCAGGACAAGATTATGATTACAATAGTTATGAACTAGATATGGAACAATGCTCAAGTTACTAGGAAGAGTATAACAATTATGGCTATGACTATCCTCATCTAACATACCTGGATCCTCAAGAATATACTTAAGGTAACTAGAACCAAGGCATTTATAATCAAAAGACCTACTATCAATGCTCAACTCAATAACCTAGGTCATTTAAAAATGCTTATCTATCTAAAGTTGACTTGAATTTTTTAGAGAATCACATTTGCCCAAAATTAATAGTTGGCTAAACCCCATCTATCAAAGCAAAACTGTATAAATTTGTTGGACTACAAGTATGATCTATTATGAAAGAAACAACAAATTGGTCAGCAAGACCTTTCGAGTATTGAAAGGTTTTAGGCAAAACAAGTATGGATATCTTCAAAAATTGCAGAAAAGGTTGTGGAGAATAATATACACCGATTGCCTTAATTGTTGAAAAACTTAAGGGTGAAACCATCATGGTTGAGGTGACAACAAAAAAAATATGTGTAGAGTCTTCAAGAGAATGAGATTAGTTCAATTGCTAAGGAGTTGATAATTACACCGCTCGTGGGTAATGATGAAATGGAAGAAGAGGCTATAGATCTTCAAGAGCATGAAGAAGGCTATTTGAATCCAAATAGATATTGAGGACATCTAAGTTTATTTTGACCTTCCTATCGTATTGATTACTGTTGGATCATAAGAGGCTGTTGCAACCAAAACCATATCACTTAGAAGATTTTGAGTACTACATACAAAGGACTTCCGAAGCCAAGTGTGGGACTTCCGAAGGAAGAAAGAGCTCTTCCGAAGGAAGAAAGAGCTCTTCCGAAGCCTAAGTGTAAAATACACTTCCGAAGGAGAACTCCAACTTCCGAAGGTAAAGAAGCTACTTCCGAAGGTTCAAGACTTGAAGACAAAGATCTGAAGTCAACTTCCGAAGTATAAAGAAGTCCTTAAAGCCTCGGAAGCATAGAAGCATCTTCCGAAGTATAAGTGGCTTCGGAAGAACTTGTTCTTCCGAAGCCAGTTAACCTTCGGAAGACACTTCTATTATCCAGTAGACATAAGTATGGTCTGTCTGACAGTCCGCTGCAAATCTCTGAGATACTGCATGGCGTTTTCTCAAAAGCCATGTAGTTGACCATACTTTAATCTACTGTTTACCTTTTTATGTTAAGTACAGTTGCCATCTTTAGTTGGTGACAAAAGGTAAGTCATGGACATGTCATGACTACCATATCTTAGATAATACTTTATCTAAGATACCTTAACTATAGCATTGTAGTATATGCTTTAGTCTTAGGTTTCCAGCTGGTATCAAGTATAACCGGCTGTAGGATCTAGTATATATAGTTTCTCATTGTAACTCATGTTCTATGCTTGTAAGTGTCTTGTAATCTTGAGTTGAGAAGTAATATATACAAGTACCTTGAAAATATTTCTGCTTGTTGCTTTGATTACTTATTATATTATTATCAACTCTTGTCAAAGACATTGCTTCATCTTGTTTGAGTGACTATTATAAGTGAGTTTGAGAGAAATACAAGTGTTAAGTGACAAAACCCGATCCTGCAATTGGTATCAGAGCTTTTTAGGCTCTTGATTGTGAGATCTTACCATCCTAATCAACCAAGTTTTTCACTCCTCCTTATACCTCACTCAAAATGGCCCTCATCAAATCTGAAGTTGAAATGGGAACGATGACCAAAGCTCCCATCATCGATCCTGAAAACTTCAGGTCTTGGAGCAGAAGAATGGAAGGCTTCATCAGATACCAGGATAGCAAGATGTGGCAGTCCATCGTGAATGGCCCGTACAAGCCAAAAGTTGCTGGTGGAAACGGTGCCATGATCGAGAAGGCTGTTGAAGACTACTCCGATGAAGACAGGAAGAAGCTCGACATTGACAGCAATGCTATGACTGTTCTCATGACTGCAATCCCAAACTCCATCATGGTGGGGTTTGAGCATTGCAAGTCAGCCAAAGAACTCTTTGATGCACTTGCTCAAATGTACTCGAGCTCTAATGATTCAAAGAAGGACTCACTGAAGCAGCAGTTCGAGAACTTCACCTATGTTGCTGGAGAAACTTTTAGCCAGCAATACTTCAGGTATATGGATCTTATCTCCTCCCTCCAATCTGTGGGAATCACTCAAGAACTTAGAGACCTTACCAGAAAGTTCATGAGTGCTCTACCCAATGAGTGGACTTTCTACTGTGTCTCCATTAAGAGAACAGAGAATTTAAACACTCTCACCATGACCGAACTCTATGGGATCCTTGATGGATACCGTTTGGAAATGGAAAGCAAGAAGGGTCACCAAGCAAGCAGACCCTTGAGCCTTCCTGCTAGCAACGCTTTAATGGTTGCTGAAGGCTCAGGTATCTCACAGTCTCAGCAGTACCTGTCATACACCCAGCAGCCATCTTGTTCATCTGGGCCTTACATCACATTCCCTGAGACTCCAAGGTCTCATCAAGCTCAGCAAAGCTCCTTTCAGGAGGGCTGTGCGTTTGTCTCAGGGAGTGGACACTCCAATGATCATCAGTTTTGCTTTGATGATCTTGAGTGCTTTAGTCCAGATGACATAGAGTATGTGGACATTGTCCAGCAAATGGCTCTCCTTACCTACAGAGCGAAGAAGTTCTTTAAGAGAACTGGAAGGCAATTCCCTCAAAACCCAATCACTAGCAAGTTTGGGTTTGACAAGAGCAAGGCTAAGTGTTACAACTGTAACCAGCTTGGCCACTTTGCAAGGGAATGCAAGGCTCCCAAGTCCAACCCGGGAACCTCACAGGCCTCCACACATCCTTCTACACCAAAGCCCAATGGGAAGTCAACTGAAACTGCAGCTATGGCTCAAGAAGTTGACTGGAGCTTTATGGTTCAAGATGTGACTCCTGCTCAAGCACTCATGGCAGGAACAGATGAAAATAAGGTATATGAACATCTCTGTACCCCTGCTTGTATTGCTAAGGTTAAGTTGTACCAGGACTACAATATGGAAATTAAATCCGATATTGAGTCTTTAAATGTGCTAAAATCTGACTTTAAAAGAGCTGAATCTGACTACCAAAAGAAAATTGAGGAGTTAGAGAAAACTGTATCTCTTTTAAAACATGAACACACCAACTACAAGACTCAAATCAAGGATTTAATATCCAAATTGACTGAGGCTCAAGCCCAGCTTGTCACAGCTGAGGCTCAAGCCAGGAAGTATGCTATTGCTGAGCAAAACTTCCAAGCCATACTTGCATCATCCTCTCACTCCAAACTTTGTTATCAAAACAAAAGTGGGTTGGGAACCAATGAAATTGCTCCACCACACTCTTATGAGTCTGTAAGACAACCAAGATGTGGTACTGAAGAGCAAGAGGTTCCATCTGTTGACCCACCTTGTAAAGAGTCAAAGAGTGATGCAACTGTGGAGACCATGACCATCACAGGGAAGGAACAGGTAATTGAGCCCTCCCAGACCAATGATGATCAATCCCTGACCACCAAAGCCAGAAGAAGCAGGGCTAAAGCAGCCAGAAAAACTGCCAAGAAGGTGGCTGAATCCAAGCTGAAGATAGACCCAAAGCAAAAGGGTGTATTCATATCAGCAGGATTCCAGGTGGTTGGACCTTCTGATTCAGGAAAGGAGTATAATACCAGTACTCCTGTCCTACCAAAGGATCAGAAGTTAAAGGGAAAGGTTGCTGATGAGGAGAAAAAGAACAAGAAACAGCAACCCTCCAATTCCCAGAAAATTAACATTGCATGCATAATGTGTGGTTTGCAAAATCACATGGCTAAAGATTGTTATTACAATCCTGCTAGCACACATTATGCAAATAATGTTAAAAGAGAAGGAGTCAGGGAAGGTTTCACATTTGGACCATATCAGATGGTTCAAGTGTTGAAAAAGGGAAAGCTTGTTTCCGAAGCAAGGCTTGTCTCGGAAGAAAACTCTTCTTCCGAGAGGAAAAAGGCTTCGGAAGTGAAAGCTGTAAAGACTCACAAAAGAGTCCCCTTGAAACCATCCCAGAAGAAGACTGCTTCGGAAGAAAAGGTGGTGAAGGTCTCTTCCGAAAAGAAAGAAGCTTCGGAAGAATGCCAAGCTACAAAAGCTTCATCAAGCTCATCTTCTATGATCAACCAAGGGATGGAATGGAAGATCAAGGAAGATGCTGTAGCCCAAACCTCTTCTTCAAAGACATCCATTGAACCCCCATGCATAAATTTTGGTTCAATCATGTCACTTTCATTGGAAGAACCCAAGACCAAAAAGGCTTGGGTTTCCAATCAAAACTAATTATCTCACCTTATGTGCAGGGACATCCATATGACAAGAATAACAACATTTGGATAGTAGATAGTGGATGCTCCAGGCACATGACAGGGAACAGATCTCTCCTTCAACAATTTCAACATTATGATGGAGGTCCTGTCCAGTTTGGAGGTGAGGCCGGAGGATATATTTCTGGCAGAGGAAGTATATCCAACGGAAAATTAAAAGTTGACAAAGTTAACTTTGTCAAACAGCTTGAACACAACCTGTTAAGTGTTTCTCAGTTTTGTGATCAAAAGCATCAAATGCTTTTCACAGAACATGAGTGCATCATCCTCAAACCTGGGATGACAATTCCTCAGGAATTGGTGCTTCTTAGATCTCCCAGGAGAGGGGATATGTACAAGCTTGATATGAACAATGCTTCCCCAATGGGAGAAGTATCATGCTTTCTTTCCAAAGCTGATAGTGATGAGTCAACACTGTGGCATAAACGAATGTGTCATGTCAATTTTAAGACAATGAATAAATTGGCTAAAAATAACTTGGTACATGGTTTGCCTAAAAAGGAATTTTTCTGCAAAGATAACTGTGTTGCTTGCCTGAAAGGGAAACAACACAGGTCTTCTCATAAATCCAAAGTTGTTAACTCTATCACTACTCCATTACACTTATTGCACATGGATCTATTTGGTCCCACAAGTATAATGAGCATTGGAAGGAAATCATATTGCCTTGTGATAGTTGATGATTTTACTAGATTTACATGGGTATTCTTTTTAAGAACTAAAGATGAAACTGCTGAAACTTTAAAATCTTTTATTCTTAAAATAGAAAATCAAGTTGATCACAAGGTTAAAATAATTAGAAGTGATCAAGGGACTGAGTTTAAGAACTTTGTTCTTGACTCATTCTGTAACTCAAAAGGGATTGCCAGACAATACAGTGCTCCTAGAACTCCTCAACAAAATGGTGTTGCTGAGAGGAGAAATAGGACACTTATTGAGGCTGCTCGGACTATGTTAGCTGATTCAAAGCTGCCTCTAACATTCTGGGCAGAGGCAGTCAGCACTGCATGCTATGTGCAGAACAGAGTTCTTGTAGTAAAGCCACATGGAAAGACCCCTTATGAGCTATGGAACAAGAGGCCACCGTTCATTGGCTTTCTAAGGTCCTTTGGCAGCAGGTGTACCATACTTAACACAAAAGACAATTTAGCAAAATTTGCTGAAAAGTCAGATGATGCCATCTTTGTTGGATATTCCTCCCATTCTAAAGCTTACAGGGTTTATAACATTAAAAACCAACAATTTGAGGAATCCTCCAACATTGTAGTTAATGAGCACACTCCTTGTGTTAGGGGGAATGGCCCTGATCATATTTTTGATTTAGAATTGTTTCCAAACTATTCTAAACCATCTTGTGAGAATGTTTCAGCTGGAACAGGTGCTCAAGGCAATTCTGATGAAGATCAACTATTTGAGCTTCCCAGACCTGCTCCAAGTTCTCCAAGAACAACAAATCAAGTTCCTACTATTGAAAGATCTGACAGTATAACCATTTCAAGAAATAGTGGAACTTCAACAAGGGATTCACCTGATGATCTTCAAGTCTCCTCAGGTGATCCTACACAACACCAAGCTGATGGAAGCAGCATTTTGAAGGAACAGGCAACTGTTAATGATGCTTCACAGCAAAGAAATGATGATGTTTCTCTTTCATTCAATCAGTCCTCATTGAATGAGATTGAAACAACAGCTGGACCAAGTATTCAAGCTCCAGAGCAAAATATGTCCAACTTGGACCTATCTTTGCAGCTGGAGGTAATTCCAAGACTTAGAATTCACAATACTCATCCAGCTGAAAACATCATAGGGGAAGTCTCTGAGGGTGTGAGAACAAGGGGACAAACTCACAATGGGAATGTCTGCCTGTACTCATGCTTCTTATCCCAAATGGAACCCAAGAAGGTGGAAGATGCCTTAAAGGATAGTAGCTGGGTTGAATCAATGCAAGAGGAGCTGCTTCAATTCAAAAGACAGAAGGTTTGGAACCTATGTCCGCTACCATCTGGTCAAGTACCTATAGGCACCAAGTGGGTTTTCAGAAACAAAAGAGATGACAGAGGCTTGATTATCAAGAACAAGGCAAGACTAGTGGTTCAAGGATACACTCAAGAGGAAGGAATTGATTATACTGATGTCTTTGCACCTGTTGCAAGACTTGAGGCAGTTAGGATCTTCCTTGCTTATGCTGCATCCAAGAATTTCACTGTCTACCAGCTTGATGTCAAGTGTGCCTTTCTATATGGGGATATAGATAGGGAAGTCTATGTATGCCAGCCTCCAGGATTTGAAGACCCACAGCATCCAAACTATGTGTGCAAATTGGATAAAGCTCTATATGGGCTGCACCAAGCACCTAGGCTGTGGTATGAGACATTGTCTCAATTTCTTCTGAAGAATGGCTACACTAGAGGAACCATTGACAAGACTCTCTTTATCAGAAAGTCTGGGAAAGACATTTTGCTAGTTCAAGTCTATGTCGATGACATCATATTTGGTTCTTCAAATGACCAAATGTGCAAAGACTTTGAGAGCATTATGAAGAAGAAGTTCGAAATGAGTTCTATGGGAAAAATGGACTTTTTCCTTGGAATTCAGGTAAAGCAACTGAAGGAAGGGTTTTTCATCAATCAATCTAAGTATGTCAATGATATCTTAGAGAGATTTGATATGAAGGATTGTAAAGCAGCAAAGACACCCATACCCAGAAACCATGATTTATGCCCTGACTCTGAGGGGGAGGATACTGATCAACATCAGTATAGAGCAATCATTGGTTCTCTGATGTATCTTACAGCAAGTAGACCTGATATCATGTTTGCAACCTGCATTTGTGCAAGATATCAGGCTGCTCCAAAGGTGTCTCACCTAATTGCTGTCAAGAGAATCCTCAGATACCTCAAAGGAGCACCTAAGTTAGGTCTCTGGTATCCAAGAAATAGTGATTTTAATCTCTATGGATACTCTGACAGTGATTATGGTGGCTGCAACATCAACAAGAAATCAACATCAGGTGGATGTCAATTTCTTGGTGGAAGGATCATCTCATGGCAATGCAAAAAGCAATCCTGTGTCTCTACATCAACTGCTGAAGCTGAATACATTGCTGCTGCAAGTTGCTGTGCTCAGCTGCTGTGGATTCAAAACCAGATGATTGACTATGGATTCAACTTCATGAGCACTCCTATCCACATTGACAACAACAGTGCTATATCCATCACTGAAAATCCAGTAAAGCACTCAAAGACAAAGCACATTGACATCAGGTATCATTTCATTAGAGATATTCATGAGAAAAATCTTATCAAACTAGTCAAAGTCGATTCAAATGAACAATATGCTGATTTGTTCACCAAAGCATTTGATGAACAAAGATTTAAGTATCTTATTACAGCTATTGGGATGATAAACATTGACTAGTCAATCTCAATTGAAAACCTTTTCAATATGTAAAGTCTTATGTCAATACAATCTAAGCCCTGTTACAAAAGATCCTTTCTTATTTAACTAAGTATAAGTTCTTCCGAAGAGAAACTTGCCTTCGGAAGATATCTAGCATAACTTCCGAAGCAAATTTCTCATAGGATAATTTTCTTCTCGGAAGTGTACTAAGTCTCGGAAGAAGCGATTGAGGTAATCTCAGATCTACTTCCGAAGCACTTAATACTCTCCACTTGAAAGCAACATGTATCTTCGGAAGCAATTTATTTACCTTCGGAAGTACATTTGCCTTCGGAAGAACTTTACCTTCGGAAATACCTTATACTCGGAAGAAGGATTTTACTGTGTAACGGAAATCTTTTGGGCCCCACTCTGTAAAAAGTAAAGATTTTGTTAATGATGTCGGATTATTTAAATGGCTTAACCTTACCGCCCCTGTCACATCATCCTCTGAACCCTCACATCATCTTATCCAAACCACCCTTTAAACCGCCATTTCACCCATTTAAATACTTCCGGTTAATCACTTACACTCTTTTTACCAAATTCACTGCCCTAAAAGCTTTCTTCTTCTCCAATTTACCTCTCTCTCAAGAACTTTTCCTCTGCTATCTTTCTAAATGGCTCTAAACCCTCAGCACAACCAAGTCGCACTCCTTGACTCTTCAAGGGATGCTGACTTCTCTGATATTATCTCTTTCTTAGCCCAATCTTCATACTACACAGCACTGACTGTAAACCCTACCATTTACACCAACCAAATGTCCGAATTCTGGGCAAATAGTCGGGTTGAAACCCTAAATGGGGTTCGTGCTATCAGGTCAAGTGTATGTGGCCAAGAGTTGGTCGTTACTGAACAAATCATCAGGGAGCATCTTGAGCTCCATGATGAAGGCGCACCGACGGAATTCCCCAAGTCTGAGTTAGATAACTCTTATCTCCAAATGGGATACGGTGGAGATGTAAGCAGGTCTACAGTCTACAAATTCAACTTCTCCTACAAGTGGAAGTTCCTGCTACATGTGGTTCTCCACTGCTTATCTAACAAATCCGGGGGATGGGATCAAATTCCCTATGAACTCGGGTGCCTAGTTCATGGGTTGGTACAAGGCCTGCGCTTCAACTACTCCAGTTTGTGCTGACTAACCTCATGGGAAATCTGCAAAGGGACACATTCTTTATGTATCCCAGATTTCTACAGCACATAATCAACTGCGAGCTAGATCAGAGTAAGCTTGTCTGTGCAGCTGCTCTGTCTGCTCCTCAAATGAGGCCGACCATCTTCAAAGTTCTGAAGAGAGTGTCTACCAACTACACTGGAAGGGATACCGCACTACTTCCAGGTATGATTGAGCCAATGGCTCCTGGTGACATCCCTGTTATCCCCACAGGTGATGAACCCACACCAGCAACTACCCTCACCATTCCAAATCTACCTTCTCCTCCAATAAAAGTCACCTATCAGAGACGTACCAAACGAACCCTTGTTCAATCTACTCTGATTGAACAAGCCCCTCCTCTTCAAACCAAAAAGGCTAGAGTGGAACAAGGGGCTCCCACTCAGCCAGAGGTCCCCCAATCCTTCACTATTGACCTCAATATGGGTCTTGAGTCTCCTCAGTCTCAGACCCATGAGCCCATAACCCCAGCTGATAGCCCTCAGGGTGAGTCTCTATACTCCCCTGAGCAGCCACCAAGGGACAGCTCAATGCCTTTTGACATTGATCAAAGTCCCGGGTCCTTAGGTCTTCATTCCTTCTCTTTTACTGACCTATTGACCGGAGCTGGTGAAGAGACTATGTCTCTCCAAGGCAATGAAGTTGATCCACAACACCCATTAAGGATCAACAGAGCCTAGAGAAACCTCTTGTCTCTAGCCCACACCAGCAAAGCCCTACTGAGGTGAGTCCCACTGATGTGGAGGGGACTCATGTAGATTCAGCTGCCACTACTGAAGGAGCCTCATTGGATCCTCAGGACAGTGGTAACAATAGTCAGACTGAATCTACGGCAACCATGCCCTATGATGCCTCTGAAAGAGACATCATTGTGCAAGGGAAACCAGGGTGCCAAGAAACCACATCTGGTGGTGAGGATGAACATACTAGGTATGTTACCTCATCTCCCCGTGATTCTTCCAAAGAAGATGAGGGAAGAATGCAACTCACAATAAGAGACCTACTTTCTAAAGTCTCAAACCTTGAATCAAAGGTTAAGACTTTAGAGGATAGGTCTGCCACTCAGCAACTTGAGATTGAAAGTCTCAAGGTCAAACTAGCTGAGAAACAGATTGAGAGATCTGTTAGGCATGTACCAGTTCAAGTCTCCTTGACCTCTTCCTCTAGCTCATCTACCTCTCAAGATGATGCTACCAAAAAGGGGGAGAATGTTGAGGAACAAAGCCAAAGACAGGATTCCATCAGTCAAGCTCTCACTTCTTTGAGCTCAAGACAACAAGCTGCCATCTTCCCTGAGCCTCCTCCAGTTGTTCTTCAAGTGGATCAAAGGATGCTTCAGGATCTAAATAGGATCTTCAACAAGTTCCTTTTAGAGTCCCTCATTGATCAACCTAGTCCGGATATGTCTGTGATATACTTTGGAGCTCAAGAGCTTCAGAGGTTGAATGCACCTCCTACCACTGTTGAGGAAGTTGGTCAACCTAAGGCCCAAGTGGAACCTGAGATTGATTTCGAAGGGGAAACTAGGACTGATGGCCCAGCAACTGAAACAGTTGGGACAGAAGGTGTGTTTTCACAGGCTTCCGAAGCACAATTCGAAGCCTCGGAAGAACCAACTCAAACTTCCGAAGCTGAAATTGCTGCTGCGGAAGGACTGTTCTCTCTTTCCGATGATCTAATAGTCACAGATGCAATTCTGGAACTTGCATCTGAGGTTAATAGGGAGGACTTTCTCAGCCAACCACTAGCCATTACATCTGCATTGACCTCAGCTCCTACCTCCACCATCCAACCTGAATCTTCTACCCAAGAACCACCAAAGTCTAGCACTTCCGAAGACATTAAAGGCAAAAGGAAGATGACTTCGGAAGAGCTTCAGGAAGAAGAAAGGCTGGAGAAACTTAAAAGGAAAGGAAGACTGCCAACTGGGAAACTGTTAGCTGCAAGTTCAAAAGCAGCTGCAGCCAACCAAGAGGCAATCAACAATAGAAGAAGGGTGGAGGTAATTGATAGACTTGTCAGTCTAGGGGCTGCCTCGGAAGATGTACTCCTGCTACCATTAGAGGAGCTGATAGAGCTTGAAAAGGCAACCTTGCTGCAAAAACAGCAAAAAGAAGAAGCTGCAAGGTTGGCCTTGGAAGAAGAAAGGCTGAGAAAAGAAAGAGAAGCTGATCTGCAGCTCAGGAGAGAAAGGATCACTTTCCTACTCTCCAGAGGATTCTCTCAAGAGGAGTTGTCTCCACACAACAGTGACACGATCTTGTGCTCTTTAACAAAGAGCAAGATCAAATGGAGAAGGAGAGAAAGAGAGCTGCAAGGGAGAAGCTGGTAGAGAAGAAGAAGAAGGAAGAAGAGGCTGGACTGTCTGCCGCCAAGAAGATAGGTGACAAAGCTTGGATGAAGAACTATCTTAAAGCTCACGGCTTCTCTGGCAGGCAAGTGGGTCCAATGTCTGAGAAGACTCTCCAACGACATGTCAGTGACATCAAGGCTGACATTCGTGCAGGGAGAAGAAAGGAGATGTATAGAAGGGGACAGGGATGACCTTCAAAGCCACCCCTCAGCCAAATATCCAAACCCAACATCAACCTGAACCAATACCCTTTCCCTTCCCAATCAAAACTGAACCTGAACCTTTCACCCCTGAACCTACACCTTCACATCTACCAACTCCCTCACCTCAACCACCCCAAACTACCCATCATCAACCTAAAACCTTACCCAGAACCCAACCTCCAAAACCTACCCAACAACCAATCAAACCATCCCCTCAGCCTTCCAAACATCTCTCAATGGAGGAATTCAAGGAGATCAAAACCAAGCTCATCAACTGCACTACCTGAGCGACATCTCATGTGAGGAGGATACAGTCAACCTGACTTATGTTGATGGATCCTCAAGTTCCCTCACAAGAGATGAGTTTCTTGATCTGCCAAGAGGAACTTTGGACCAAGCCGCAAGACTCTTTGGCCTCAATTCAGATACATTGAATGAGGAAGAAAAGAAGCTGAGGAGAAGGCTGGTGACTCTGCTGGACACAAAGAAAGGAGATAGGGTACCAAGACAATCTCTTGTACCCAGAAAGAAGATAGTCCAGTGGAGGTTCGAAGACTCTTCTCACAACTTTGTTGTTGAGAGAGAGAATGGTGAGATTAACAGGCTGAATGCCTCATCTCTGCTACACTTAAGCAGATTTGAGATTGCTGAGTTAGCAGAGAAACCATTCTCCAACCCCTCAAACTCCGAAGTAGCTGCTCACATCAGAAATCATCTAGGCAGCCTTCACATGGCCGAGCTCACTGCAAGAAGCAAGGTCGAAGAGGAGTCAAAACTGAGAGAGGAGGAGGAAAGGAAAGGATCAGCAACCAAAGGCAAAGCCTTTCTTCAAATGGTTGAAGGTCCTGAACTTGAGTCCATAGTTAGATGGGAGTATGACTACAACTCCCGTCAACTAACTCTCTTCAGGGGGTCACAACAAAGGGTGCATGTCATTCAAAGTGATAGACTGGATCTCCTATCCACGAATGACTTGTACAAGCTTCTCAGCACTACTTCCGGGAAGAACAAAGAGACAGACAAATATCTTTTGTCCCTGGTGCTGAAAACTTTGAGAAGTAGAGATAAGTGAAGTTTTGGTAGCATCAGCCTAGGGGGAGTTTGTTGGATCATAAGAGGCTGTTGCAACCAAAACCATATCACTTAGAAGATTTTGAGTACTACATACAAAGGACTTCCGAAGCCAAGTGTGGGACTTCCGAAGGAAGAAAGAGCTCTTCCGAAGTCTAAGTGTAAAATACACTTCCGAAGGAGAACTCCAACTTCTGAAGGTAAAGAAGCTACTTCCGAAGGTTCAAGACTTGAAGACAAAGATCTGAAGTCAACTTCCGAAGTATAAAGAAGTCCTTAAAGCCTCGGAAGCATAGAAGCATCTTCCGAAGTATAAGTGGCTTCGGAAGAACTTGTTCTTCCGAAGCCAGTTAACCTTCGGAAGACACTTCTATTATCCAGTAGACATAAGTATGGTCTGTCTGACAGTCCGCTGCAAATCTCTGAGATACTGCATGGCGTTTTCTCAAAAGCCATGTAGTTGACCATACTTTAATCTACTGTTTACCTTTTTATGTTAAGTACAGTTGCCATCTTTAGTTGGTGACAAAAGGTAAGTCATGGACATGTCATGACTACCATATCTTAGATAATACTTTATCTAAGATACCTTAACTATAGCATTGTAGTATATGCTTTAGTCTTAGGTTTCCAGCTGGTATCAAGTATAACCGGCTGTAGGATCTAGTATATATAGTTTCTCATTGTAACTCATGTTCTATGCTTGTAAGTGTCTTGTAATCTTGAGTTGAGAAGTAATATATACAAGTACCTTGAAAATATTTCTGCTTGTTGCTTTGATTACTTATTATATTATTATCAACTCTTGTCAAAGACATTGCTTCATCTTGTTTGAGTGACTATTATAAGTGAGTTTGAGAGAAATACAAGTGTTAAGTGACAAAACCCGATCCTGTAATTACTCCAGCGAACAAAGTTATAGATAAAGGTTTGAGAAGAAATAAAAAGTAACTAAGATTGCAAGACATTGGATCGATCATCATAAAATGGTTTCACAACAACTTCTCATTTTACATGCCAATCAATAGAAAGAAGTTGTGAAACAACCATTTACACGACCGAGCATTTGCTAGGAACTCGGTAGGAAAAGTATGCACTTTAACCACCTTAAAGGTGACATGTATGGTCTGGTTAAATACCTAAAACTTAGCGCTACTTGGGAGGCAACCTGAAATATTTTGTTAATTTTTAGTTTTTTATGATCTTATTTGTTTTGAACTTTGTGGGTGTGTTCACTAGAAACCCTCACGAGACTCTATTCGTTCACTCAGGCCTGTCGAGTGGTTTAAAAGGCTTGTTGCATATGCTAAATGGAATCGTGATTCCTACGAAAGTGAGTTTTATTGTTCTTTTAGTTTTTGTTTTAGTTTTTGTTTTGCATTTTTAGTTTTATTCATCCAATGCAAACACACAAGTGTGGGGAATCGCATAGAATTTTAGGATCATATTTGAGTATGTGTTTGGTCATATTTACCCACAGCCCCTATATAACAAGGATGAGGCACATTCGGTCATCTGTGATCAGGTCCATGTGTACTTTCTTTGATGTTATTTATATTTTAATCTATAGTTGGAGGTGTTAAACAATTATATGATCAGGTTGGTGTGATGTTATAGTTTAAGAATATGGTAGTATGTTTAATTGTGTTATGTCATATGTTTAGGGTTCATGGTTGAGGTGATGAAATTTAAGATAGTCAAATAAGTCATCTCATACATTGGGGACAATGTGTATTAAGTGTGGGGATAGAGAACCCTGGGAGAGAATCAATATTTGGAGAATGAAAAGTTAAACAAAATTTAAAAAAATTGAAAAAAATTTATCTTTTGCAGATACTAACACATTGTTATAGGTCATTGATCATGGTCAAATTCTTTAAGTTACAGGACAAAGGTTTTATAGCAAGTGATTTTCTACTATGTGTAGGAAAGGCTGACTAGGCTTAACAAGCTTTTAGTATAATAAATAAATGGGCATATCGACAACTCTGTTTCTTGCTTAGTGAGAGTTTGAGCCTACTATTACTTAAAACACAATTATATGCATTCATTTGTTTAAGAATAGACCATATGTTACATCTATTGTAGAACTTGTGTTACTTGATTCATACCATGACCATAGACTAGATATTTGCATATAGAGGATGGAGGCATTTTAGGATCCCTTTTACTTACTACGATTTGATTATTATTATTCGATTATATCCTTTAGTAGACATATTGAGCCTTAAGTGAGTTTTAATCAAACTCGATGCAGAAAACCAAAGTATCGATTAATTATAGACCGTGGTAATGTCCGGAGTAGAAAAAAATGCATAGTTTTTTTGTTAGAAAAAAAAATAAAAATGAAAAGAAAAGAAAAAAAAGAAAAAATATATAAAATATTAAAAAACTATATGAAAGTTATTCAATAATGAGTCAAAAGTTACCTAGGCTGGTTAGTTTATGTGTAATAAAGATTGTTTGATAGTTTTATATACATAATTTTATTTTAGCCACTTTAAAAAGCAAAAAATTTTCTACTTTATCTAAGCTCAAAACCCATAAGTCCTTCTGATGTGTGCAACATCTATGTAAGTTGGTGGAGGTGTGATTGTGGTACAAGATTATTCTAACATGATGGCATGCATAGTCATTGAGTGATTATACTAGTACATCTTTTACTAGTTCATATATAAAAGCCAGACAAGTGAATAATGATAAGGGGTGTGTGCATGGAGATAAAAATTAGACGCAAGTTAAGGCTTGTTGTGTGATTTTCTATTTTACTTGCATATCATTTGGCATAACTGAATCATGTAAGTCTTATGAATAAGGATATGACCTGGATCTTAACTAAGAGTTGGCATAACTAAAAATTTAATCTAATATTGGTTTTTAAAAGATTGCATAAAACCTTTGTTTGGGACCAGCAAAACTCAAGTGTGGGGATGTGATGTGTTGGTGTTTTTCAGTGTAGCATGTCTTTTAGTGTAGCATGTTTAATTATGAGTTTTTACATTTTTATAAGTATGAAAACACAATTACTTTTAGAGTTGATTGATTTTCATGTTTTAGGAGCTCAAAGGTCACAATTCCGGTGTTTTTCGTGAGTTAGAATGAAAGCCGAAATCTCACGAAGGAGACAAGACTTGCAAAATGGATGAAGTGAAAAAAAATGATAGGGGACGTAAATTACGTCCTATGTCAAAATCAGGAAAAATAAAGCATGCAAACTATGACGTATAACAGGAAGAAATTGTGTTGTTTCAGGAATGTAGTAAATTATGTCCCTGACTCTGAGGACGTAAATTACATCCTTGTGCTGACAACTGTGATTTTTTAGATATTTGTGACTTAATTAAAGGTAAAAAGGGGGACTACAAAATCATTCTTCACTAAATCGTTTTTGCCATACAAGAGGAGATTTTCAGAGCAGAGAACACCTACGGATCCATCTTTTCATGCAATCGATTTCTATAACAACTGAATTTGATTCCATGAAAACTATGAGCGGCCAAACCACCTATGATCTTCTCTGATTGTAAGATTTGTATTTGTGATATTTGTTTAACATTAGTTGTTCTTAGATTGAGTTGAAGTTCTGATTGGCATGTTAAGTCATATGATTTTATTTTATTAAATGATTTTTAATGGTATTGGTTTGTTTTGAATCGTAATCTAATTTTTATCAGTTTTTTATTTCTTTAAATCATGAATATTGTGAATGTTAGGTTTTGATTAGCAATTTGAAATTGGTAGTTTGCGAATAGGTCCGTTTATAAACCGTTCTATCTCTATCATTGAAATTAATTAGACCATTACAATTATGTCGATGTGATTGTTTGCTAAGTATAACTAACTTATGCTCTACAAATCAAAACCTGGAGTGGATCCTTCTTTTAATTATTATTTTCAAAATCAATCAAATTTGTTACCTTTCAATATTGTTTTCTAAATCAATCGTGAATTCAAAGTTGTTTTCTTAATCAATTTAAAATCATTGAACTATAAGTCACACTTATCACAAATGCCCCATGAAGACGACATTACTTACTCGTACTAGTATAGGTGAGCTAAGTATTAAATTTAACTTGCTTTTCAGTAGACCACGGCAATCTACATCAGGGACATCTATAATCAGCACATACAAAAATGCACGCTATTTCTCCAATGATGTTGAATGAACAAATGATGGATCATCAAACCATTTCATAAACTATACAACATAACCTGCGTTGGAGTTCTTCATTTTTTTCAACATGCGTATCTTTTGACATGCTTTAAATACGAGTTTAATCGTAGACACATTGTTTGTTTTGTTCTTCCTTTAGTGCTGATTGAATGCCATGTGGCTTCATATTCTTCCCTATCGTCTATTCCATCGATGGGTTTCACTATTACATAATTTTTTACACATGCATGCCCCTCTATGTGTTGTGTAGATGGATGATTATGTTCATCATATAACACCCATAACATCCAATATATCATCATTATCATTTAACTTTTTCCTAACATTTGAAAGGGACAATTAGTTCTCTTGGTTCTAAAATTTCTAATTGTTGATGTTCCTTTACATACTCGACCATGCTCACATATGAGATAAAATTTGGTCACGTAATCACCTGGATTTTCTTTGACGTTTGATTGACAATAACGTAACCAAGGGTGAAAGCTCGACATTAGTTATCACATCTGGGTGGATTTCGTGAAAGCTCGACATTATGTAATACTTTTTTGATAAAAACTAATATGATATTAAAGAAAAGAATGAGATGTTAAAAGATGCGATGAAGAAATAAAAGAAATAGAGTTTATAAACTAGGATAGGTTTGCCGTTCAAAAAAAATAGCTTGCGGCAAAATTTTGTGTTAAATCATATAACTTACGGAATCTTGTGTTTATCAAATAATTGGTGGAATTTTATGTCGTGTCAAAATTATAAAAAAAAAAATAATAATAATAACAGCGGTTTTTACGACACACCTCCATGGCATCTAATTGGTTTTCACTAAAAAGTTGAATCGCCGCTTACCGTTGAACAGTCGCTTAGAACGTTGAACAGACGTTTAACTTTCAAGTGAAAGACAAATGTGATAGGGAGGTGGTGCATATGTGATTTGTTGGTGAACGTATTATTAGTTAAGTCACTATCATGACATGTTATCACATTATGATGTTTAAACTTTAGCCTTATGAGATCACATTATGAATTATTTTATTATCCTTTTTGTTTTTAGTAATTATTTTTTGTGGTGATACATCCTTTAATTTCTTTTGAAAAATCTGATGTTGTTTGTTTGTGATGTGTAGGCTCCGGTTCATTGAATCTGGTCATACAACATTGTCACCAGGCTTTTATTATCATTATATTTTGTAACACAAAACGTGTTGTTTTGTATGAGATTCTTTAGTATCAAAACTGCTTGTATTTTCATCAAAAGATCGATTTTCAACTCAGTTTGATTCAAATTCAATGAAACCCGGAACTTAAGTATGATTACTTATGTTTTATGGGTTGTAGTTCATACACTGATACACATCTATGTGTGCATATAATAAGCACAAAAAGTCCAAAGCAACAAAAATGCGAGCCAGATATACAAACACATACGAATATAATATTATATATTAGAGTAAGTACATTTTTGGGTCTGGTTTAGGTTAAACTATGAATTTGATCTATAGATCATGTTTTGTACGGGTTGGTCTTTCTAGACATTGTTATCTTTCAAAAACAAGTTGTTTGCTTAACAAGAGTTATATATATTAGGCCTTTAAGTCATGTATTCATGGTGATTTGTATTGTTTACATGGAGTCCAACAAGTTAATCTTCGTAAACGGCTACAAATCCTGGTAGTCATTTTTATTTTTGTGCTAAAACGGTTAGTTTTAATTTTATTTTTAATAATAAAATCCACCTTCCCTTAACTGACGAATATTCGTATCAAAATGGAACACATTACGGTTTTGTTGGATGGGTTGACCCTTCAATATATTCAAGAGCTATGGAACTCATTGTTAGTGTATCGTGGTCCATCAATAATCATGGAGATAAGACAAGAATGAATGCAAAGGGAAAATGAAAATTCAAGTATAGAAGATTTAAGTTATATATAAGTAATTTAAAGGACATGATATAACTCAAAGTTTAACTAAACGTAAATTGATATTCACTCTTGCACAATTAAGCTTCATCGATGGATGACATGATTAAGTAATTATCGATGAATATCACCAAAAAGAAGTGTTATGAAACTATAAATACCGATCAATTATCAACAAATAACTGGTAAGTTGTTTTTCTTATGTGGAGTCTGTTGGTGGGCACTTTTGTAGTGATTATGAACCTCAATAATTCAAAACATATTTATGATGAATAGTTTGAAGATAAATTAATTCAATTATTTCAATCATGCATGAAGGAGATGTGTGTAGGGTCGTCCATAAAACTCATGGCGGCTTATTCATTTGAAAAAAGCTCGATTGAGATCATTACGTTTGTATACGAGTTGAACCTAATCGAACCCGAGACATAATAAAATCAGTTCATTGGCTTGCTTGTTAGTTCATTTGCTAAGATTATTATATTAAAACCTGAATATATTTATATAATCTCTAAACCAAAATTATAACATATTATCTAACTTTAATCAAATTGACATCATGAGTATTTTGATATTTTCTAGCAAAAAATTAATATAAAAATATAGAAGATAACCATAACTTAAGGATTATATTTATTATCTAACTTTAATCAAATTGACATCATGAGAATTACAAAAAATTAATATAAAACATAGAAGATAATCATAACTATGGATTATATATATTATTTGTAGAGTATTATAAAAAGTTGAGATAAACAAATATAAAAAATACTATTTTCTTGTTTTTATATATCCATATGCGTACAAGAAAGTTAAGAAAATGTTAAATTAAATATCCCAGCATGACGAGCCGGCTTGGATCAACATTCAAATACCTGAAAGCGGGTTATGGACAACAAGATTGCTTGTTTTGGAAACGAATTCTTAGCCATAATGAATCACAATTGGGTCAAAGCAGGCGTACTGTCTATCAAGTGAATTACGCGAAGATCACCAAGTTTGTTGGTATAAAACTATATGAACGCCATCAAATTAAAGAAGTAGTCAATCAGATGAGAACATATCGAAGATGACACATAGAGATTATATGAACTTTTATGGTTGTGCTTTAGTTACCTATTGACATGAGACATTCTTAAAAAGCATCCGGAGTGAACTAGTGTCTCTCTCATGATTACTAAGTATGCTAACCAATCATCAAAAGAAGGCAAGACATTTAAATCAAATACACACACGATTAAGATCTTAGAAACCTAGTACCTCTTCAACTTTAATAATGACGATGAGGGTTTCCACAACCATGAAGGGGCAACAAAAAGGAAAGAACCCTACTAAGTTATTATCAGCGTACCAACTAGAACTACTTAAAATCGTTTCAGAATTTACTTGTTTCAACAAAGAAAATGTCAAGGACAAAAAACGAGTTTGAGCGGAGAAGTTGCGTATCAAGAATGAGGAAAGAAAGTAAACTCCATCCTAGAGAAGAGGTGCATATGATGTAAGAAAAACAAAAGAACAAAGATATAAAATTTATCTCAACACACACCGTTATTGAATACAGTGCTAGCTCGGAAGTAATCATCGAACATTAGGGATGAAAAATTAATTATTATTTTTTTCAATTGTTTTCTTTGTTATCTTGTCATTTTCTTAATTACAGAAAGATATTTAATACTCTTAATATTTTATAAACTCTAAATTAATATTTTATATCTATTACTTCATATATTTAATTAAAGTAAATAATTTAGAAAGTGGTCAGTGATGGGAAAAATAGACACCATAGTCAGAGTACGAAGGGAAGAATAGAGAAAATTTAACGTAACGCTTAAGTGAAAAAGAGTGAGCTTGAGAAATGAAAATGATGAACATTTTCACCCAAAAAATAAACACTTAACTCAACGTCTCAACTCTTTTTGTAAACTCGACTAGCCCATCCTAACTCGCCTCATCTTGATTCGTTCCCAACAATAAACCGGTGCCACCTCAACCACAATAATGTTATAAATTACCAAAAAGAAATGGACCCATTGGGGGGCAACCCACGTTGATATTGAATATACGAATCTTAATATTAAAATATTAAAATCTATATTGATTGATATGGTGACATACTACACATGGCCGATAGGTAGAATCTTGAGGTTATAATATTTAACTCCAAATCTCCAATATACTAGGAACGTGTGGTGTTTGTAGCCAATAAAATATTTTTGATACATGTATTAGCTAAGTTGGTATTTTTTTATGGTGTGGAACTTTATATGAAAACACTTGAATATAATGTGACGTCGATGGTTAGAGAGGCTATTATATTATATGATTATACATACCAATAATGACATAATGTCAATGTTGTTGCTTGTGTGTTTAAGTGGAAGACATAATGCTATTTTATTAGTGCCAAATTGATAAGAATGACGAGGGTGCCTTATTCATTTGAAATGATCAAAGTTATTCATGTTAAAACTTAAAAGAGTTGAAAATAAAAAAAATGTATATTTCAAGCAAATGATCTTGACGAGGATATGATCAACCTAAATGCAACAATCAAGTAGCAGTTTGCAAATAAAACTTAATTCTCAAACTTGATAAACAAAATATACATTCAATAGCTTTAGTAAAACCCGAGTGTTACATAGGTTGAATAAAATAAATTATTAAAATAATAAAATTTATTAATTATAAGATTATATTCTAAAATATGATATGACTGAAATTACGTATGAAATATGACTATAAGCAATAAAAAAGTGATATTAACATTTTAAAATATTGCTTTTAGTTTTTTTAAATAAACATTTTGTTTTAAAATAAACCGTATAAAAATGTCATTTTTAAATTTTTCCTTATTATAAATCGTAAATTTAACTATTTTTTGTTTTAAAGTTACCAATTTTAAAATGTTTTGCATTTTTTAAAATTTTTTATGCTTTAGAAAATATATTATTTTATTAAAAATTTATATTTTTTAGAAATATTATTAATAAATAGATCTCTTTCTTAGCTTATTAAATCTAAAAAAGTGGTAAGCTAATTATTTAATATGAGAGGGAGAAGGAAAAATTTTAGCGAAGATGATTGTGGTGTTGTCACGTGTTATCCCAATATACTCTTTTATTAGAGTAAGAAGATTTTAAGTTCTACAATACCTAAAATAATACTATAATTTAAACGCGTGATAACAAAAAAATACTACACCTACATGTTACATTTTACCCATATTTTTTAAGTTATGAATACCGCTTTTTATTATAAATCAATTTAAAACATCCAAATCACAACATTAACATTACATTCAATAATTAAAACATAGAGGAAAATACATAAATTGTCTCTGTGGTTTTACCAGATTGCACATTTGGTACTCATACTTTAAAAATTACAAAGTTAGTCCAAACTTTTATGTATCCAATGCAAGTTTGGTTCTCAAATTTCAAAAATCGTAAAGTTAGTTTAAACTTTATATAATGTATAAAAACATAATTAACTTAATGTTAATGACCAAATACAACGACGACGACGGCGACGGCGGCGGCGGCAGCAACAGCAACAATAACAACAAAAACAACAACAACCACCTTAACGTGTGTAATCGACGCCAAAATATCACAATCAAACATATTTGACTCCAACTTTACACTACAAGTTTATAATTATAATTAATAAATATAATATTATTATTACTTATAATAATGATAATAATAACATCCTAACAATAATAATATCAACAATTATTATTTTCCAACCTATGACGTCGCCATGAATATTTCATAAACACGTTTTTTCCCTCCTAACAAAAAAAAGATGTTTTACCCTGTGGTGACACAGGGTGTACAAAATAATTAACAAATTTTGAAAAATAAATCTATGGCGACCACCTTTGACGACGACATATTGTTGTCGCGACAGAGTCACCCTAAGACGACAACTTGTCGTCACCATATATAAGGTATAACCAAAAATTTGGAAAACCCTACGGCGACGACGTGTTATAGCCATAGGGTGACCTATAGCGACAACATTGTGTCGTCGCCATAGAGCTGGTCGCCATAGGTTGTTATTCTTGTAGTGCTAACTTTGTAATTTTTAAAATTTGAGTACTAAACATGTAGTCTGGTTAAACCACAAGGATCATTTATATAATTTACTCTTAAAACATATTTAACTTGTATAATTAAAAATGATATAAATTAGTGCAATTATTTCAATGGCACGTGAGTGATGACGGAGATGTTAAAACTTCGAATGAGCCACCTCAACCCACTAATATTATAAGTTACAAAAACAAATACTTGTAGAAATGGACCCACTTAGGATAATGAATATACGTGTCTCGATATAAACTTTTAATGCATATATTGATTGACCCGATATATGGTGGTTTGGGTCGATTAACCCATTTTTTATCTTTCACCTTCTTAGTCTTTTTCTGCTCAATAATAATTTATTTCAGCTCGTTTCATAAGGAAGTTTTTAGTCTGATATATATGGAAACCTCTAAATCTTTAATCACGGTTACAATTTTAGGTTGGATTTTGAAAGTTAGGTTAGCATTTGGTGTAGAGAATTTAAAGTTAATCACCAAACTAAAATTAGAGTCACGAATAATTATCAGACTGAAATTATTTGGGGCTTATCAGACTGAAATTATTTGGGGCTCACACTAAATTTTCATTCAAATAAAACTAAATTACAAGAACTAAGTATGATATCGTGGTGTGAGTTCCTAAACCAGAGAACAAACGATGAAGATGATCAACTTCACTCAATCAAAATTTTCAGGTAATGGGATAACTGCCTTTGGTAGTTATCAACTTAAAATTTGACTATTTTTTAATTTCGCGTATGAAATTTTGGAAAAAATCAAATTCTCGTGTATTTTTAGTAAAGCAATATCAACCAAAAAAAATTTCAAGCTGATTTGGCAGTTCGACCCCAGCCAAAGACTCTGCCCCTTAGACTTTGCTAGGGGCTATCGCCCCTTGGACCCCACTAACAGGGGCGTTGCCTTTCTTGAACGTGTCATCGCTTTGAAAAATACGTAACATTTTAAAAAAATTGAAGTTATTCTTCATCATTAACTAGTGATGATAGTTTATCATCAAATTCGTATGAGATCGACGAGATAATCAAAAGTGTGGTTGATCTCACGGCGGAGTTTATGGCACACGTTAGTCATCTTACACGTCCGATCATGAAAAGAAAAAAAGTCGAACGGGATCGTCAGGCAACCAACGAGTGGTTAATGAATGATGATTTTTATGATTATTTTTGTGATAAACCTGTATTCAGTCCTAAGATATTCAAACATCGTTTCCGGATTAGTAAACAATTATTTTTATGTGTATCCCAGAAGTTGGAACGAGAGTATGAGCATTTTCAATAAAGACCAACCGCAAGATGATTGTTTAATAAAAATTAATTTGGGTCACCGCTTGTTATTTTCATTATTATTGTCTATTATGTTTAATTTTAATTTAAAATAGTAGAATAAAAAAACTATAAATAAAACAAAATAATTAGATAAATGATTTAAGAAGCATTAACCATTACACATGTTTTTAGATAAAAAAGTTACGTTGAGTTGGTGCTAGGAAAGTACTCATTAAAAAACATCAATCATGACACATGTTATTAGCATTTAGCACTAGAGGAGAAATCCTAAAAAAACACAATGTTATGTGAAAACTAGAGAAAACTAATGAAACCGGTCACATAACTGATAAATTTTTTATCACTACCCTTTATATTTTTGTATGTGTATATATAAATAAGGGTATGAATAAAATGAAAAATTGTATCATAGTTTTTATATACGCCACATATAGGTTACGTATACGTAACCATTTTTCATTTAACATAGTGTTACGTATACGTAAGACTTTTCATTCTCGTATTTATGTTCAACATATATGTAACAAATACTTAAATAACCTTTTAACATTTAAATAACATAAAACTTATGAGTTATGTTATTAGTTTCTGTGGTTTTCTTTGATTTTCACATAATTATTGGTTTTCTCAGGAACTATCTCCTATGACACTAAGCGTTCATTTTTTTATTGTGCTGAAGAAATTAAATCCCATTTGTTCTTTGTGACCGGCTAACATCACAAGGCCATCCCTTAGACTTCATGGTGTTGTGAGCCATCTTCATGGTGTTATTCCTCAAATGTTTATGTTAAGCCAGGGCAATAGTTGTGTTCTTTGTTTTTTGTTTTGCTTGTATGTGTCGGCTCTCTACTTGTTTTGTTCTAATACAACATTGTTGTCAAAAATATATAGTTTGCTTATTAATTACCTTTAACATATATCAAGACGTTACTTAATACGAATACAATAAATATATAAAATAGTTCGGGGTAGGCTAAACGTACCCATACTCCTACTTGTCATACCATTCTTCCTAATAAGTCATGTTAAAATTTATCATATTCCCCCTTTGAATTTCTTTTAGAAAAAAATCTGAAAAGCACACAAAACTTTAGTTATAAAACAGTTTCATTTATCCTAATGTATGGCTGGTAAAACAAGTCTTATCGTATTTAACAGGTTAGAGATGACGCGCAGAACTCACGTATTAAACACATAAAAGACTGGTTTAACTACTTATATATTATGCCTATAATTTTATATGTTTTTATGAACCAAGAATGTGAAATAATAGAGTCTAGCCTTCTGATTTTAATTATTTTTAAAAATATAAAAAAATAGAAAATATATATTTTATTAAACAGGTTTAATCGTGTCATAAACAGGTCAGGAATTGCTAGCCCTACCCATATGTTAGGAAAACACATAATATTTCAATTATATAATAATTTATTTATTTTTTATGAATTTTAGAGATAATGATTTTTAATAGTAAAATGATGATTGTTTTGTCCACAAAATAAATTTAATATATCTCACAGCCATGGGTGGACTTATGTTGCTGAGATCAGAGTCATAAGAATACTGTAAATTTTTACGTGTATATAAAGATGTATGTACGGAACTTTCGAGTAACAACAATGTTTTTTTGGATGCTTACTCCGTTTGATTTTGATTTCGATGAAAAAGATGAAGAAAAGTTAACGTAAAAGAAATGTTTATCGGAATTCAATTTTTTACAAAAACTGTAAAACTTCTAAAAGATTGAAATAGTGATACCATGAATTTATTTGAAGAGGATAAAAAATATTTAATCAGTATTTACCTCTAAGTAATTTAGCTTTTGACTTTTTTTATTTACTGACCCACCCGAACTAGTACTGAAATTTTTATGTCCGTCTATATAGATTGAAGCATCTAAACCAGTGACTCCGTACAAATAAAATTTTGAATCCATCATTGCTCACGACTTTAAATCAAAGAAATGATTTTTTTAACAATTGCATTGTAACAATATTAAATTTTCAACAGTAGATTTAAGATATCTCATTTCTTTAAATTGAAGAAATGATAATTTTAACATTTAATAGCATAGTAGCAATATTAAAAGTTTCTTGAAAACAAACACTAACATTAAATAAATTTGAATTACTATATGCTATTAACTAGGCTAAGACCCATGTAACACATGGGTTCAATCTAAAAATATTGTTGTTGTTTAAAAAGGTTCATAAGTTATAATGTTGTTGATAATACTTTGTATATCGACTTTTATGTATAATTTTTAACATTAGCTAAATCTAATATTAGTAGGTTTTCTCAATTAATATTTATACGTCTAAAAAGTGTATAATATGAAATGAAATAAACTTATAAATAAGAACATTAAGTAATAAACAAATTAAATTGAACATGAAAAACAATTTTAAATTCATAAACATCAGAAAATTTATTTGTATACAACATTTGATATTTTGTTGGTGATTTTTCCATCATTATCTAATTTTGTAGTTTTAATCTTTGTCTACTTTTAACTCGAGATAATACGACATATAGCTGACCATGATCCCTGTTTAAAAACAAACCAACTTTGAATAGCGATTGTCATTGGCTCTTGTTTATTGTCATTGCAAAATACACTGCTAACTGGAACCGTCTTCTTTGAAATTTAAAAGAAATCCTTTTGTCTAAATGTGTCAAAGTCAACTATGGAATAAAAGTGTGATTTTCAATATTACTTCCAGATACATTAAAACAATTTGCACACATATCAAACGAATTCCAATCAAATATAATAATAATATGGCAGTACACATAAAAAGAAATAAAGAAGTTTAAAAAGTAGAAACATGTAATACCTATTCACAGATGAAATGTTAAAAAAAGATCACCTTTAAATCAAAAAGATGAAAGTAAAATAATATTAATCCAAAAACACTATTGTAGACAATGATAGGTTAAATCATAATCGTAGAGGATGGAAGCTCAAATATAACAAAAAACAAATATTTTTGTTACAGAAAACTTGATAGATCGAAGCCAAAATGAAAACATTGATGAAGTTTGTCAAAGGCAATATCATCAGACTTTATAACAAATCGCGAGGGTCGTATAGCTGAGATGGTTGAGAATTTTTTAAAATCGGGTATGATATCAGTTCCAAAAAAGATACTCATGAATTCTTTCAAATTAGAGATGAGTCGATGAAAAAATCTCGTAACTTTTGTCAATATTCGAATATAAACCAAATATTTAATGGAAACACAAAATCAAGGAATCAGTTTCATAGATGAAGAAAATCATAAATGATTTATATAGTTTTTGTTGATGAATTATTTGAAAAAAAAAAAGAAATATCGGGTATGATTTTATTCCAAAAAAGATGTGCTCTAATTTAAGGTTAAATTGCCAAAATTTTCCTAAATATCTATTGTATCAAAAGTTGACTTTTAGTCAAATGAACCTAGACTAACACTAAGAATATATACATATTTAGGCGGGAATTATAAAAAGTAGATGATTAAGATAATGACACGTGCCACTAAAGTTATTGTTTTATTAATAAGTATAGATTAACTCTAGTATAATTTCTATTTACACCCTAATCTACTATATTAATTATATTTATTAATTTTGTTGTCTTTAGGTCCAATGAAATCATGGTCTAATAAATTGTACTTAAAACAAATTTAATATGCTCAACAATCTTACGCTACTCCATTATTACATCAATAATTATCATATATAGTAAAAAAATGTATTGGTTCCTTTTGCTCCCGATAAAAAAATGTGGCTAATGGTTTCAATCTCTTGTTTATTTATAATATTTTTTTTGCCAATGATCTCTTAGCCTAGTGGTCAAGGGAGAGGTGGGAGGTTTTGCCTCTCTTAGAGGCATTGTTGTTAAGACCGGATCGGACCGGCCGGTCCGACCGGTTCGGCCGGGATTCGGGGCCTGGTCCGGTCCGGTCAAGGGTGATTCGTTTTTGTGTCATTGAACCGGCCGGTTCATCCCGAGTTGGTGGTCGGACCGGGAGAACCGGACCGGTTCCGGCCGGATTTCCCTTTTTTTTATTTTTTTTTGTTTTTGTTTTAATGGGTAAAAACGAGGTGTTAAACCATAAATTAAGAGCAAAAAAAGCAAAAAACCGGCTTCACGCGGGCCCGGTTTATTTCGAACGGCATTCGTGTCCGCATGTCGTGCGTGGGCGACCCAAATTTTCCAGCCAGAAACCCGTTTTTGCACCCCCCCCTTGCGCGCGGGTAGGTCATGGTGTAAAAGGTATCATAAAGACATTCAATACCTTTCACCTTGTTATCACATATAAACACATAATGGTTCATTTGTCACACCAATGTGGGATAAGGGTGTTAGAAAGACTCCCTTTCACACCCTTATTAGTTATTTTCAACAAATATTTAATTACATATATAAATATAATTAAAATATAGTTAAATCCGGTCCAACCGGTCCGACCGGTCCGACCACCAAACCAGTAAGGCGTCCGGTTCGACGTCCGATCCGGTTCTGAAAACATTGCTTAGAGGTCCAACGTTTAAATTTTGGCTTGAGTGAATATTACTAACTTGGTGATACTAATAACCTACAACTAACCAGTCGTTCAAATATATATATATATATATATATATATATATATATATATATATATATATATATATATATATATATATATATATATATAATATTTTTTAATGTAAAAAATATATTAAACAGTGAGCTTTTTAGATTATAATTCTTTATTTGTTTAGTAAACGAAAATGTTGTTTTGATTTATGATATTCTATCAATTATTATAAAAATAAAATAAAACGAGAATATTAGCACATAAATACTTTGCTTTAATAACATAACTTTTTCTTTCCTTTTAATTTTTAGAAGGATTTTAAGAAAAAAAAGAGAAACTAAATATATGTAATTGTCATAGATCGGTTCATTACAATTAATTTCGTCATTTTCTCTGTGAATGTCAAAAGGAAGTTTAAAGTTTTATTTTATATATTTTAGCTACAATTGTAAAAAAATTATAATGTATTTTCGTATTTAAATAAAGCATAATATTTTTATGTTATTAAATTAAACTTATATTAAAAAAGGGTTGCATTAAATGCTAATGTAATATATATATATATATATATATATATATATATATATATATATATATATATATATATATATATATGTGTGTGTGTGTGTGTGTATGTATATGTAATTAGGTAAATTAATTTTTTTTATCATTGTAAAAACGTTGATATTTACGAAAATATTATATAAAATTGAAAGATTATATTTTTAATTACTAAACTTATTATCAAAAAAGAGTTGGATTTAATGCTCATGTAATTTATAAAATTAGCTAAAATTAAAAGCCAATGCATTTATTGAGAACCTTTCACTCATAGATAATATTTAATGAATGATTATAAGATAATGTGTTAGTAGACTAGGGTGTAAATAACAACATCCAATATTTAATGTTCTTTCTATTATCAACTCTCATAAAACGAAATATTGAAAGTTAACTTTGAATTTTAACAAATTTGAATTATTGGGTTGTAGTAACAATAAATTAGCATTAATATCAAAAGTTATTAATATTAATATTATTATTTTATTTTTATTATTATAAAAGATAATAAAAACAAAACAAAACAAAAGGTTTTGTATTTGTCTGAAAACTTAGGAACGAAGTATGAAAACTATAAATCAAGCAAAAAAGGGTTTGTATAAATAGTAACACCATATGCAATAACTATAGTATGTTTTAATAAGTTTTTTAATAATATTTTGGTTACGTACATCACTTACAATGCAGATAACCGTTTACAGGCTTGTAAATTATAGGTTACAGACTTATAACTGTTTGTAAACTTCAGTTTACTTGATGTAAACAATTGTTTATAGCATGTTAATGGTTTAAAATGCGTAATTAGTGATGTATTAATCGAAATTGAGTTCTCAACTAACATGGGCAATGAAAAAACTAACGGCACTATAACTTCCAGCAGATTCAATGAACATAGACACATACGAAAATTGGAAACAAAGCAGGTGACAATGACATTGACAATCCTACATGATTTCCAATATATTATCAAAAATCATTTTCCGTTATCAAAAATCCACCTTATCAAAAATTATCCATAAAATAAATAATATAGATTTTTTTTTGTGAACGGCTATAAATAATATAGATAACAATAATTACTTCCACTTTTACATTTTCCGTTATTACTAGTTCGACATTATATCTTTCCGTTTGGAGAACTTGTAAATTAATATTTATCATAAAAAAGAGTTCTAAAGGAAAAAAAAGGCGGAACAAAAATGTAATTAAATCTCAAAGAAAACATTCGGAAGTAAAAAAAATTAAAAAAGAAAAAGTAAAATAAAGAAACCAAGAAAAAATTACTTTATTAAAGTTCATGTGTTATGTGGTAACTTTATTAAACTGCAGGGGTAACATTGTAACTTAGATTAAAAGAAAAAAAACTAGGTTGATTAAAGTGTGAGAGTTTAGCTTAAATATTAATATAATACTAATTATCAATTTAATTTGTGTATTATAGTTTTTTTTTTTTCAGCAAAAAAGAGATTTTATTAATTATAAAAACAACTCAACCACCAGCAAGATGTTGGGACGCACACCACGCGATACAACAAAATTAATATAATTCAAAGTTACACCATGATTGCCATTCTTAAAAGTTTGTACTTTTAATTACCATTTGGTCAATTAATTCTCAAGTGTTTGGTGAATCAAATATAGGGGATTTGAAGAAGCATTTTGGAAATTGTGTAATACATAATTTATAAAAATAATTGAAAAACTCATTTTCATTGCATTACTTTTTTCCAACGGCCAACAAATAATTTTTAAGACCGGTCACTTGAGCAAACTCATTGGCAAAAGGTCACCCACGCCGCGAACACAGACAGTGTCGACGACCAGACCCGCCCACCATTTCAAGTGGAAACACACCACCAAAAGGTCCGCTGTAATAAAATCCTTGGCCAACTTGAAGCGTATTGCATCAAGTGAGGCCTGAACACATAACCTTCACTTTAAAAAACCATGAGATGTTTTCTCTCAAACAAATTGATCTAGAGCTCACTGCCTCACTAGTATTCCAATTTTTAGATAGTATCAACTTATAACTTTTATTACACATCATACACCTCAAAAAGTGAACCTAAATTTTTTTAACGGCCAAAAATATTAAAACATGGATGAGATTAAAAAAAAGTCCACTACGTGGTTTTTAATGAATGGTCTTTAATGGTTTGTATTTTTAATAATATTTGAATATTATTAACGCTCATGTTGTAACGCATGGGTTTACACCAGTGTCTCATTAACCAGGTCGTGAGTCCACCACAACATGCGGAAGCTTATGCTAGTTTATACTAAAAAAACAAAGTTGCTAATCTCGGCATTTTTCTCACAAGACTACTATGGTAAATCAACATTATTTTTAATAATATATATAATCTGCTCCTAAAAATGTAAAAGTCACATAGACAATTAGTAAAAATAAATAATATTTATCTTAAACCATGGTTGTAAATGTCATTAGGCGCTACCAGATCGATGGACTAGAGAGTTTCGAGTACGCGGCCTAGGAGGGGAGTATTACTATTAATGTTATTTCTAAATAACCAAATTTTTAAATAACCAAATTCTTGCTCACAAAATTTTTTTCGCTTCTCTCTTATATTAAATAATTTCTTTAATTACTATTAATGTTATTTCTAAATAACTCAATTTTTATAAAATAAGATTTTTTTCTAAAACATCAAACTTTTTAAAAATATATATATTTTTAAAAATGATGTTTTATAATAAATAAAGTAATTTTTTAATAAATTAAAAAAATTAAAATTGAGAGTTATAATAAGAAATTTTTTAAAAAGGGATTTTTTTCTAAAATGTTTTGTTAGTAAACTAGATACTAGTAGATTTGGAGCATAATTCAGTCCGGTAATGGTATAAAACTTCATAGGTTCGCATACTCTATTGATAGTAAACTAAACTTAAGAAATAATAAGGCCAAATGAATGATTAAATGACGAATAATCCAGAAATATATAGGGAGGTGATAAAAATATAGACTTAGAGTAAAAATAGACTTTTTATATATATCGTTGTTAATTTACTTCATAACGTGTCAATTATTATTAATCTCTACTAACGATACAAGACATCTTATCACTATAATTGTCATTTTAAAACCATTGATTTATCGATATCTCAATTTAATCTCTTAATCATTAACTCCCCCCGAGTCGACCCACTCACAACCCTAACCAGGTGACCTCAAGCACATTGATTTTGTAAATTATAGAAAAACATTGGACCCATTAATGGGGCAACCCACGTTGCGATAATGAATATACGAATCTTAATATATAATTCAAAATATATATTGATTGATATGAGGATATACTACACTTGACCACGCAGATGGGTTGTATCTTGTGGGTTTGAGGTATACTTTTTTTTTTGACATATAAAATATTTGCAACAATTGTCTTAGTAAGTTGTTATATTTTATGGTATGAAATTTACTATTTACGCGTCGTGAAAGTCTGAAAATATTTTAGAAAAACACTTGAATATGATGTAACGTAAATGGTTAGAGGCGGTCAAGGACTATATTATAAAATCACAAGTTACCCAGTTAAAGTCAATATTTTTGGTGGTGTGTTTAAGTGAAAGACGATATGCTTTTTATTTGTGTCAAATCGCTGAGGATTACGAGGGCATTTGATCCATTTGAAATTATCATAGTTTCTCACGTTAAAGCTTTAAATAATTAAACCGTGAAAAAAGAAAGATGCATTGATTAGGTGAATGATCTCGACAAAAATAGGTTCAGCATAAATACAACAATTCAAAAATATGTAAAGCTCTTCTGTAAAATTCACAAATTAGTGCATTCTATTCATTTAGATGTCATTTACTTGATCATTTATCATTCATCTAATTTATATATGTTATCGATAAGCAAATAAAACTTAATTCTCAAACTTGATAAACACGATATACATTCAATTAAAAATCTACAATACTTGAAAGAATATGCCTACGTGTTACATTTTACTCTTATTTTAAGTTATAAACACGACTTTTAGTCAAAATTATACATTTAAAATAATTTCTGCGACGTGATTGGATTTAAATTTTATATTGCTACAACTAACCCCACTTATAAAAGATAAAACATCTAAAACATAAATTATTATGACTTATTGACTTGGTTCAATAATCAAAACGTAATGAACTTAAATAATTAAAAATTATAATATAATTTATTGCCATTATTGATTTTTTTTCAATAATTCACGAAGGAGATGTTAGACATCCAGTGTGCCACCTCAACCGCATTAAATTCTAATTACTACACACACACACAAAAAAAAAAGAAGAAAAAAGAAAACATTTGAAGAAATGGACCCACTTAGGATAATGAATAAATGTGTCTCAATATAATATTATATCGCATATATTGAAATTATTGATTGCAAAATGTATATGTCCTATGGTGGGTTTTAATGGGTTAACTAACCTAACCGATTTTTTTTTACCATACTGCAACTTCTCATTCATTTTTAGCTCCATTATAGTCTCCTTTTTAGCGGTTGATGACCGGTGGCAGCAGCAGCGACGGTGGGTGGTTGTAGGTGACGTCGGCAGTCAGTTGCAGATGGTCGTTGGCGGCGATGACGGTCGGTTGGTGGAGGCCGGTGGCAGCAGCAATGGCGGAGCTTGAAGTACTGTATAGGGGGCGAACGTCACCGCATCCTAATCAGAGGCCGGACTAGATACGTACAAAAGTTTTGGATAAAATACGTATAAATTTTCACTACTGAGCGAAATAATAGGGACTCGCGTGCCCCTTGGCCGCAGCGGTGGCGAAAGCAGTTGGCGGCTGGTGGTGATGAAGACAGTCGGTGGCGGGTGGCAGCGACATCCGTCGTCGACGAGTGGTGGCTGGTGGTGGCGGGGCGGTGGTGGGCGGTTGTCGACGGTGGTGGTCGGCATTGGTTGTGGCGGCGGTGTTTATACACATAGGCTTACGGTGGTTATTCGGTGTTTTGCTTCTCAGAAGTCAGAACTCAGAAGTCAGAACTCAGAAGTGAACTATAGAGGTACATAGCTCTACCGTGGTTGCCTAATACTTTCATAATTATTTTTTAAAATATAATATCAAAGCCTTTTTTCTAAGTTTTGCTGATGTTTTTATGGTGTATAATTTTATATAAAACATCAAAATGTAAATTATAGTAAAGCGTCTAATTATTAACACATCTCACTGAAGCGTAAGATTTTAAACCACTAGTATGATAAGTCAGACATTTTGATTACCTTCTGCCCCATACGAAACATTTAATATTTGCTGAATATTCTGCTGATAAATAGTTGTCTCAAAATGACATACATACAGGCGCACACACACATACACCTAATGTGGTGTATAGTGTTAGACACCACGTATAACACCTATATGTTATCCTTCATGTGTAGGTGTCAAGGTGAATCAAAATCTTGAAGGTTTTGAAGAAAAATAAGTCATACATATGAAATATAGTGTTATATGCCACGTATAGCCTTGCCGGTGACATAAAATGACATATCGGATGTCAGGGAATGTCTGGGCTCTTATACGCCTCGTATGGCCATATATGAGGCGCATAAGGGGTGGGGGTGTTGACTTAAAATTTGAGGGTGTCTAAATATCAGAACTCATAGAAAAAGATGTGGTCACGTACTCGCTTGAACAGTGTTCCATCGATAAAGTCGTACAAGTCGCACACTATTAAGTACAAGTGAGTGCTGCATTTATTTATTATTTTGATTTTTTCATGATTTACATTTACTTCATTTTTTAACAACAAATCTACCAACTTTTTGTCTTCGGCCAAAAACTTTTTCTCGCCGGTCGAGCTTTCGACAAAAAAAGCGAAAAACCTCATTCTCGATTCTACGAGAATTTTTATGAAAGCCTTTCATTTGCTTCTCTTCGATGGAAGTTTGATTTTACCATACTTTACTCCTAAATACTAAGCCTAATTTACATTATGCTTTTTTTTGAACGCAAGACATTTACTTTAATAGACAATGACTCAACCAAGTGAGGATATTGGTTGAATTTTTGTTATTTTTTGTCCTTTTTGATTTAACTAAAAATTTAATGTTTTAATTTTATTTTTTTATTTAATTATTTGTCGTGTAACTAAACTTTTCTCTAATTTTTTTGCTTACTAATTTTTATTCTTATCTCACTTAGTAAAGTTGATATTTTAATTATTTATAATACTTAACAGAATAGGTTCTATACTGTTAAATTACATAGGTGACGGTTTATGACTTCTTTAAGTTTTCATTTGTTTTTAGCTTTTTACGCATACGGAAGGCTCACTTACGCTAGTAAGTTGAGAAAAAAGGGGTGCATGCTCCAGGATGAATTACCAAAATTTTATAGTTCATTGAGAGTATGAAAAGTTTTAAAGGAGTGATCATTCAACTCTTCCACTACTATTACTTTTGTTACTTTGATAGGAACAACAAACTCACACGTACACTAATCCGCTCTTTAAATTTTGTCATTACTCTACGAGATGATTTGAAACCTTACCACTTGGTAGAGACGCCACTACTAACACCTTAGGGGCTGTTTGATTACCACTGACTCAGTAAAATTTGACTGAGTCAGAAGCTGACCCAGTTAAAAGTTCTGACTGAGTATGCATCTGACTGAAACTTGGTTTTTTTATTTAGTACTTGACTAAGGGTGCCTTTGAATATGATTGTCTACCCATAAACTTGGCTGAAACTCTGCTTTCACCCCATGTGATTGTCTACCCTAATAACATCTACAATCCCCAAAATCACTACTTCCCTAATCACCCCCACAACTAATTTCTCTCAATTTTAGCCCCAAATCACGTAACTCCTTCATAGATTCAACAAAAACAAACAATTTAACACACAAACAAAACTTAAGTTACCAAATCAGCTTCACCGTCCGGCGGCGACCAACGACGGTCGGCGCTGGTACCGGCGGAATCATCACCCCCAATAACTCCATCACAACTTTCGTCATCATCTGACTGAAACCGAAGGGAGGCAGACCGGGGTTCGCAGAGGGAAAGAGAGATGGGATGCGGTGCAGCTCGACCGGCGGTGGGGGAGACCGGCAGAGGAGGGGGTGCGATGCAGCTCGACCGGCGCAAGCGAAGGGGGGAGCAGCGAGGGCGAACAAGCGAGGGTGCAGGGGTGTTGGGTGTTGGATCAGAATTATGAAATATTAGGACTGGGTCAAATGTTTTGACCCGGTCAGCTCGAGTTTTACGCACATCAAACAGGCTGACCGGCTGACCGAGTCAGCCAGTCAGCCGGGTCAGCCAAAATTAAACACCCCCTTAGTATCATTGGACTAAAGTTTATTTTAGAGCGTTTCAAAAATTTTTAAAAATGAACTAAATATTGATGTAAAAAGCATTTATAAGTTAGAGGTGTTATGTATGTTGTAATAGTGATATACTGTGTGTAACACCATTTTCCTATGATCGAGCCAAAGATAGTGGCATAGTGCTCCTCGTGATTAGGGTTGGCCCTTTTGCTTTATTGAGAAAACTAAAGGGCTTTAGGCCCAAACGTTTAGAGCCCAACTATTTTTCTTATTTAACTTCCCATCCGGCCCAATATAACTGTGCCGTTATATCTTAACGGCTTAACCTCAATCCATAAGATAGACAACATAAGTACATAACAATATGGGCTGGACCACAAAACAAGAAAAGCCCAGAAACATTCAAGCTATAAAAAAAGCCCAATCATTATTCAACCGCATGTGCTTGCAGCTTGCAGCTTGTTAGTCTGCAAATAACAATAATCCAATTTCCCTGATGCACATACACATCATAACTACCAAAAATAAAACATGTAACATTAACTGGAATGCGCA
Organism: Flaveria ramosissima; assembly: GCA_025215565.1. Classification (NCBI taxonomy): domain Eukaryota; kingdom Viridiplantae; phylum Streptophyta; class Magnoliopsida; order Asterales; family Asteraceae; genus Flaveria; species Flaveria ramosissima. The sequence goes on from CM046041.1 coordinate 45,299,605, forward strand.
GGTAACGGTATATTATCACGAATATATTTGGTCTCGTAAAAGCCGATCACCTGGTCAGCCACGCCCCACATGATGGCCTGACCAGGTGGGATACGCATCAACCGTGGAATAAGACCTTTCCACAGGGCGCGTATCCCTTCTTCGCTGTATATGGTGAAGATTGCATGAACCATCCCTTTATACTTCAGTCCACCACCAGACCCGCGACTCTGAGCCATGAGCCTTGTCTTGACTACGTCAAAAGGACCGGTGCATACAGGACCTGCGGTTCCGGCTAGGAACCCAGATACCATGGACTGCCATGGGTGAAGAACCTTCCCATCGCCTTCATGTTTCCTCCATAATAATTTGTCAAAAGTGTTCTTGGCTGTGAACATGACCGCCTGGTTTGTGCCGTTGCGCATAACGGTTGGGGCTGCACCTGACCAGAGCCCGCGTAGGCCTTCTTCACGGATGATTAACCGAGCACAATGGACCGGACCCTTGTACTTCAAGAGCTCCTGACTGAGTCCCTTTTGTTGCTGGAGTCTTATTTTTACCACCTGCAGATTTCATCAACTGTTATTCAGCTGAGGAAATTTTTATTATTAACAAGATAACTTTTCATAAATAAATCTGTATGAAACAGTATGCTCTGATAAACATGCAATGGAGAAAATCTACAAACATACTTTCAGTTTTCAGGGTCACCATGCAAAACATACCACGCTCATACGATGTTTACAAGAGGCGGCAAGATGGGAGGGTTAGTTTGGGTAACGGCTCAGAAAAAACGGTCTGTTTTAGTATGAACCTGATTTGGTTGTGTTGACCCACAGACACTACTTTTGTATCATTCTAACTATGACTGCCGAAAACATATCATCGCAATAATCAACCAAAAATTTGAAAAAAAGTTACTTAGGAGCTTGTAGGCATTGAAAATAGACTTTGATCAACTTAGTAAGGCTGCTAGAGTAACGGGTCAAGTAAAACGGTCTGTTTTAGAAAGGGTCTGATCCAGTTGGGTCAACCCACAAACACTTTTTTTGTCCATCACTGACTATGACTACATAACAATATTATTGCAATAATGTAAATCTTCAGATAAAAGTTACTTAGGAGCTTGTAGACATTAAAAAATTTACTTTGGCTGATGATTGGGTAACGAATCAAGAAAAACGATCTGTTTCAGCAAGGGCCTCATCCAGAAGTGTAAACCCACAAACACTTTTTTTGTGCATTCCCTAACTAAGACAGTAAGACTATAGAACAATATTGTTGCAATAATAATATAAATCTTTGAATAGAAACTATTTAGGGGGTTGTACGCAATGAAAATAGACTTTGGGCGACTTTCAAGTTTCAACTCATTCCCTTAGTAGCTAAATATAACACAACCAAAAGAACCCGTTTATAAGTCAATCGGTCGCCATTGTCAACTACTAGCAATTGATTTATCTATCAGCTATTTCAGTCTTCTGTATCTACTACACCTCTGATAATCTATAAAATTAGCTAATAGTTGTATAGCAGTACACTAGTACTAGTACTTAAATCACTAAACATTTGCTTTTACCTTTTCCTAGAGGGAAAATTCAGCATCTTTACAAGAAAATGGGTTGATTCGGCTTATAATATATCGTTAAAGGGTGCAATGTGTTATAGTTTAGTTAACAAACCAATTGGGCAGAGAGGTTAAACAGCTTAAAAGTCATCCAAAGTTCATATGAATATTCACAACCTCCTAAACCGTATTATTCAAAGTATTTGAATCAAAGCAATCGTAGTATATCAATTACTTACGACAACCATAAAAAAGGTACTAACGGGTTGACCCAACCATCTCAATCCGCCCATTTTAACAAGTACAGATATTTACTCTACATTTCACCAAAGTAGCATCAGTAGATGCTTATCATGGAAACCATCCAACTCTCACACCATAACTTTGTGCTCTTAAGAAACCACGATATCTTACACATCGTTTTACCAATAAACTCACTAAAGATAATCACTAAAGCACGATCTATGAATCTATAACGATCTAAACGCAATCTTTCAACTTGTTCTACTCATTTAAAGCATTACAAACCCGTTAGACAGATAAAACACAACCCAAATCGACCCAAATACCCCACATACCATAGTTATCACCAAGACTTCAAACCTGAATAAGACAGATTGCTAAATACACACACACACACACACATATATATTTTAATCAAGAAAACATCTTTTACATCACATGCATCATGAAACACACAAAGGGGCTTTTCATATCTATATGTCTGCATCCCTATTTACACCACCAAATCTCAATTCCCCATTTGAATAACATTATTCCAATTCCAATCATCCAATTAATAAACATAAAGAAAACCACATATAAACACCGACCTCAAACGGCGTTACAATGGCCAACGCTTCAATAACCCCAGCACCAAACCCCGAAACAAACCTCCCAGCGTCGCTAATCTTTCCGGTGACGGAGTCCTTAAACGCCGTTTGCAGAAGGGCGTTGGACCCCATCCGTAAGGCATACTTGAGGGTCAAATGGGTGGCAAACGGCGTGAGCCCCTTCCAGAGGGCACGAACGCCCTCGGTGGTGACGGTGGTGGAGCCGCAGTGGAAGATGCCCCTGTAGACGCCGGTGCGATCGAGCTGTAAGCGGGTCTTGATGACGTCGATGGGCTGGAGACATGAGGCCTCCACGATGCCACCGAGGGAGCCTGAGATGGCTTTGACGTAGGCGGGGATTGCGGGTTTGGGTTGGTGGGTTTGGGTTTGGGTCGGGTTGGGTTGATCGGGTGCGGCCATTGATGGTGGTGGTGGTGGTGGTGGAAGAAGGTTGGGTGTAGGGTGAGGTGGTGAGCCACGTCGTTAACACGTTTATTCTTGGAATGAACGTTGAGAATTGAGTAGGAAGTACGATACTCTTCGAAAATTATACATAACGTCATGATCTGTCCATCAATTTATTATATGTGTATCATGTAAACATGTGTTTTAATGGGTTGGATTTATTTTTAGCTTTTAGTTAGGATTAAACCTTTAGCGTGGAGTGGGGACATGAAACCGTGTTAATTAACATCAATGTCACACCATTTGTCCATCAATTACTGTATGTGTATCGTATAGCATTTGTTTTAGTGGGTTAGATTTATTTTGGGTTCTAATACAGAGTCATCCATTCAGATAAATCGACACTCTTATATACGTCACGTATGAGTCTATAACGTTGTGTTCCCGAGTTTACTTAACGAAAGAAAAGAAAGGAAACACTTTTTTCATTTATTTTTTTTTTCTCTTCTTTATTTTTTTTCCATTTCCTTCCATTTTGGAATGATCGAATTTAATCTTCATTTTCCTTTCATTTCCTTACACTTCCTTTCTTTTCCCTTCTTAAATAAACTCGGGAACACAAATTTCTAACAATCCTTTCATTTCCTTCCATTAAAAAAAAACTCTGGGACACAATTATTTTTTCTTTCATTCCACTTTCTTTTTTTTTCTCTTCTTAAACGAGACTCTGGAACACAGCGTAAGCGGCGTATAAGGTCGAATACACTAAAAACGATGAAAATTCTGGGGGGTGTCAGAGAGCTATACGCCTCATATAGCCCTATACGACCCCCCACTACGACATATATAGGGCTATATGACTCATATAGTAAATTTCGACACTCACTACGAGGAAAAATTCATGGGGCTGTCAGAGGGGTTATACGTCCTGTATAGGGATATAGACCCCCCTATACAACGCGTATGGGGCTATACGGCCGGTATAAAATTTTTAAGTGTTAATTTATAATTTTGGGTAGGGGTGAGCAAGAAAAGGTTCCATACCCGTAGAACCGTCTTACCCGACTTGACCGAACTGAGAAGAACCGTGTATTAGGTGAGTGGGTCAGTTCGCGGGTCTTTAAAAATCACAATTCACGGTTTCGGGTCGGGTCGGTTCTGGACCCGTAAAAACCTCACATGACTGACATACCCGATTGCATATAATAGCAGAAGCTTCCCCGACCAAAACCTTTATCTGGTTTTTATGAAGTATAGTGAAGAAGAAAAGAATGTTTCTTTAATGTGTGTATTGTGTACTTGTGTTGTGAAAAAGAAAGAGAACATATAGAGTAAAACTAAAAATCATATACTTTATTTACAAGATAAAGAATTGGAAAAGATAAAGGTGAATAGTCATTATCAATTTGCAGTCTACTTTGCTCTGACACGTATAATTAGATATTATATTATTATTTTTAACTGAATCATTTAATTAAACTTGCACATAACAATGAACAATCCATTACTTCTATCATCTTTTTCTTTTCACTTCTACCATCTTCTTCTCTTCCTTCCATTATAAAATTTACACAACTCATTGCCGCTTTGTAGGTTCCGCTTATGTTAGTTCGAACTCATGTATAAACCCAGAACAGATTACATGTACATGGCGTGGAACAACCCACTTGGTAAGATTGTAGCATGCTTGTTTGAATCTTGATGGAACCGTAAAGACCCAGAACCGGACCCGTCAAGACCGTGTACAAACCCGAACCGACAAGATGTATAAGGTTCTGGTTCCGGGTATGCTTTTGTTGTGAACTCGGTTCCCGGGTCGGGTCGGTTTCTGGCGGTTCTGACGGGTAAAACCCGATTGCTCACCCCTAATTTTGGGGGGGTCTATATATCCACACCCCTTATTTTTAGTGTTTTCTAAGTTTTAAATTTTTTATAATTTAATATTCTTATTTTTTTTATGATTTAATGTTTATATTTTTTTTTTAACTTTGATCTCATGTACTTTTCATATTATATAGGTTTTTTGTTTTACTTTCGGTCTAATTCTACGTGTTAAAACGTTGTAATTTGCGTGCGTGTTTCAATATTTTTACGCTTATTTTTTTCACGTTTAATGGTATCATCACAACACGCTGGTCTTAAGTCGTCTTATTGTTTTATATGTTTATGTTTTGTCTGTGTAGTTCAACGTTTTTACGTCTACTTTTTATTTTTTTTTATTTTTTTTTCAATACGAGTTTTTTTGGTGTTGGTGGTGTGTCATTGGTGCTACTTTGCACGCTTTTACGTTTCCGCTGCAACGCCAGTGGCTTAAAATACTAGTTATTATTATATTTAGTTAGTAATAATTTTTTTGAGGTTAAGGGATTGTTTGACAATCTTGTGTTAAACTATTAAAAGGTCTAACTCAATAACAATTAGTCTTTGAATCATTCGGTAGGTTTTTGAAAGTTTATCACTATAAGACTCAATTGAACTAATATAAAGTTAGTAACTAAAAGACTCTAACTCTAATCGATTTAGATAAAACCTTTTAATAGACATTACAGATTATGAGTTTCTTTAAGGAAAGTTTAGTATGCAATGTTGCCGCTTTTGATCGAATGACAAAGTCATTTATAGTTAAAATGAAGAAACTTACTTGGAGGTCAAGGGTTGAATCTTGCATATGACAAGTTAATGTAATTAGTTGTAATGTATATCTGTAAATATGTTAGATAGTTGTCTTAGTTCGCTACCCTTAAATTACACTATAAACTATTATTAATAAGTTTGAATATAATTATACTTAAAATAATTTGAATACTACTAATTTACTAAACTAGAACTTACGAGCCCTTTTGATCTACCGCATCATATTTAAACAATTAAACATTTAGATTACATTTACCCTTTTATATATATTTTTAATGATAAATCTACTCTATCATTAAACTACACTAATATATATCATGTCAAGATTTGAATTTAATACCTTAAATTTAAGAGGTAAGAACCTTTATCAACATTTACTATCATTAAATATTTTTTAAGTGATCGTTGCACGGTGTACCCCATGGTCCCACGTGAGAATTTCACCCACAAAAGCCTTGTGGGGTGGGTGAATCTTACTACTCTAATAAAAAGGTAAATTGTGGTGCCACGTGTCAGCATCAAAATCATTCTCACCAAAATTTTCCCGCCTCTCTCTCCTACTAAATAATTGACTTAATTACTAATAATATTATTTTAATACTTTTAACATTTAATAAATTAAGAAAGAAATCTATTTATTAAGGTTATTTCTAAATAAATTGATACTTTAAAAGTTAATTTTTTAAAAACAAAAAATAATCAAATTTGGGAGTTGTAATAAGAAAATTTTTAAAAATGACATTTTTATACGGTTTGTTTTAGAAAAAAATATTTGTTTTAAAAAAATTAAAAACAAAATTTTAAAAAGTTGATATCACTTTTTATTAGTTATAGTCATTTCTCATACGTATTTTCAGTCATATGATATCTTAAAATATCATTTTATAATTAATAAAATTATTATATTAATATTTTATTTATTCAACCCGTGTAATACACGGGTTTACTAAAACTAGTACACTATATTCTCAAAGAAAAATTTGTGTGTACTTTCGTAGTTGGGGACAGAGAATGGGTTGAAAAGCGCAAATAGAAAGTTTGATTATAGTTTTCTAAGGGTGGTGGGGTGCTGTGGTCGTGAGGACACGACGAGGGCGAGCGCCACGTGCCAACACTGTCGTCGGTCCCCCACGACGCAAAACTTGCACGCCACACGTCGAGTGAATGTTGTGCACACCACACCCTAAACCCTACTTTTGACCGTTTCCGACGATCATATTTTGGACTGTTACAACATAATTGAAATTTACTATGATAATTGAAATTCATCATACTACAATTAAACAGTTATACAACATAATTGATATATATTATAAATACGTTACTATGATAATTGAAATTTATCATACTCCATATTGAGACTGACTTTTCGCCCACTCATAAGGCACATTTAATGGTGTTTTCTTATTTTTGATTACCTATGGAATTATCTCAATGCTGCGGAGACTTTGGTCTAGAAAAGCAGCACACACATGACACATACTGATGGGTATAGCCCAAGAGAAGATTATCCAAAATAACCAACACCAGCACGTGGAACAAGCAGAATAACGGACGCTCGACCTTGGTAGAACCCGACTGGGCTGAAACACAACTCGGTCGGACATAGAAGAAAGAAGCACAAGGAAAAACAAGACACTTGGTCCATGAAGCGTTGACTTGGGGCATTAAATAAGATCAGAATTACAAATCTCAATAAGGACAGAGACGTTAGGATTGTAAGCTAATACCTGGCGGATTAAAGATACACTTAAAAATAAGAGAATCACAACGGTCAAACAAGAAAGATACATGTCTCTCTCATGGTGAAAGGGACACTTATATAAGAGGAAGTTCATTCATGTCATGTTTCCCATGTTAATCTTATCTAACGATCTGTCTGAGATATAAAAAGAAGAGTTGAATCACTTGTATTTTTTCCCAAAGGATAAACACGCTTATGTTTCACTTTATTTCACATACATATTCTCATATAACCATTCATCATGTCCCATATTTGATCCGCCCTGAATCCAATCCTGACTATTAATCTAGTGACACCCATGTTTTTATAAAATGATGAATTTAAAAAAGGTATAATAATTGAATAACATTATTGTGTGTAAAACACAATAATAAAACAACTGATTAATCTAATATATTATCACGTCACGTACAATGCTGCCGCAACACCAGTTAGTATGCTTATTTATTACTTGTGGTGGACCATACTACTAGCAAAAGGGCTAAAGTATGTGTTTAAAAACATAATAATCAATAAAAAGACACAATGAACTGCATTAAAAGACACATTAATGACATATGAGCTTAAAAATATAGAAAAATTTATTTAAAATTTATATAACAATATTGTACTCGTTTTAAAGATAATTTTTATGGTGTAATTTTTATAAAAAATAATATTGTACATTAAAATTATGAACATTTAAGAAAAAAAGAGGAATTTACAAAAAAATAAACAAAAATGTCTATTACTAAAATAACGCTCAACAAACTTTTTCTTAAAAATTGATTTCAACCTTTAATTAAAAAAAGATTAAATTTCGGTTTTGGTCTCTATAGTTTAACCATTTTAACCATTTCAGTTCAAAAAGGAATCTTTGATCATATCATGCTATGTGGTTTTATTTTCGTAACAGTTTTGGTCTCTGACACTAACTATGTTCGTTTTTACAGTTAAATGTAAGGATATTTTGGTCATTTTACATTTGAAGGACTAGTTATGTAAATTATATTAGATTAGGATAATTGTTGTAATTTTTTAAAACAATAAAAAAACAAAACATAAATCTAATCTAACTACACATCTCCAGATCTCCCAACCCGTTCACCCCACGCTACCACTAGATTCATAGAGAGTGAACAGCTGCTACAAGTGGGGCGTTGTCGTAGGCGTTGGCGGTGGCGCAGGTGCAGGCGGTGGCGGTGACGCAGAAGATAGGGGCGATGGTTGTTCGAAGATGAGGAAAAATACATTGGGGATGGTGGTTGTCCAGCGATGGGGGTTGTTCGAAAATAAGGAAGAAGATGATGGCGATTGTGGTTGTCTGGTGGTGGTGCGCGACGGTTGTCCGGCGGTGGTACCGAGGGTGAAGATGGTGATTGTCTAAGTTACGGTTTTTAGATTTATAGGGGTGTACTTTATATTATATTATGTATATTACAAAAACAACCCCTCAACTTATCTGTCTAGTTACAAAATAGTCCATGTATGTAAAATGACCAAAGTACCCTTACATTTAACTGTAAAAACTAACAAAGTTAGTGTCAGGGACCAAAACCGTTACAAAAATGAAAGCACAGGGCATGATATGATCAAAGATTTCTATTTAGACTAAAATGGTTAAAATGATTAAACCACGGGGACCAAAACCGAAATTTACTCTTAATAATGAATACATAGTTAAAATTAGAGTTAATTACGATTGGTCCATGTGCTTTGCCCATATTGCATTATTGGTCTTTTGAGAAATTACAGGTTTGGTCCTTACTGTTTACTAAACCTTAATATATTTGGTCCTTGACACTAACTTTTGTTAAGTTTCTTAGTTAAGTGGATGTGAAAAGACCAAAATACCCCTTATTATTCAAATATTTAATTGACTTTATATATTAATTCATGTAGGGCCCACTTTTTAAATTAATTATACATATATATATATATATATATATATATATATATATATATACACACACACACATCATCATCATCATCTTCTTCTTCACCACCGACACCATCATTGGCGGCGGACCACCACTGCCAGCGCACCATCACCGCAACACACACACCAGAGCACTATCCCGATCACCATCAACCCATCATCACCACCTGCAACCCACCATCACCCATAACCTAATTCAATTTAAAAGTCAAAACAATTTGTATATCTTATACCCATTGCAAATATAAGTTTAATACGTAAGATATCACTAATACAAACAACAACTTTCAATATATTTAAAAAAGTTGTAATTGGTAACTTTGGGATGTCCTTTGAAAATTAAAGAATGATTTTTGGGAATTTGGAATACATGTCTGTAATTGAAGAGTTGCCGATACATTCATGGTAGTTAACAATTTCCAATTACCCGCCAAATCAATCACATGCCAAATAAAAAACGTAGTTTCCTAAAACCGAATGCCCTAAAATCGGGATTTCAAGCTTCATGGAATCAATGTTCATCAGTAAGAAATGGCGATTTCTCCCTCAATTGGGTCGACATCCAACGATTTGGGATCGCCATTGCTGTAGCGGCCGGTACTATTGCGAATTGCGATTTGGTACATCGTGATCCAATTCGGAAATCGCGGGCACTGAAGCGAATTTGGCAACTATGCCATCACAACCGGAAACCCACACCATCCCACCATCGTCGGAACACCCTGATCAAACATATGACCACCATCACTCAAAGAAACCCAGATCCTGTAACATCTCATATTTCTTTTAACAAAAAAAGTTAACTTTGTTTATTCTTATAAGGGTCGTTATTAACAATTATGAAAATTCATGTGCTTATTTTTTTAGTTATCGCTAACTTTTAATATATGAAGGTTAAAAATAAAAAAAAATATATCAAATAATATTAATTATGTTAATATTAATAGGAGTACAAGTTATAATAGCAATACTAATAATAATAACTATAGCGATAATAGTAATAATACTATAATAATAATAATAGTATCACTAATAATAATAATATTAATAATAATGATAATATTAATAATAATAATACTAACAATAATAATAAGAACTTAAAACAATAAAGTTAGGGGGTAAATTTTTGTTTTTAAAACTTTAAATGCAAGTTTTGTGCATAAAATAATAAAAACAAAACTGCAGGGACTAAACGTGAAATTATTATTAAAAACCCAACCCCCACCCCATTTTCTTCCCCGTTTTTCCGGCTCCGGCGCGGCGCCGGCGAGGTTCCAAACCCGCAAAAATTCATCCGTTTTATTTCCAAATTATACCAATCGCTTCGTGTACACAATTCGAACCTCGTTATGAACTTTTAATGCGTTTATCAACCCGTTACAAACTCCAATCGAATGTATAACCGAAACCTTAAAACCCCATAACCATTCGAACCTTAATCACCAATAATGAGTCAATTAATTCAACACTAACGAACGTCTATCTACCTTTGATCGAATACAATCATCAATTTCATCTGAAATAAGCATAAACGTTTCGTTCGATTCTCTTGTTTGTCACGACCTGCAACTTACTCGAACACTACCTTCGGGACTTCAAAACCTGAGATTGTTTGAGGGCTTTGATTCGTGTACGTTTCTCGAAGCTCCGCACGAAGTTAATTGGATTATGATCATCAATTGACCAACAATCGGGCTCTACGTGGTCGCGACTTGTTCTTAAACCGTTCTTATCAAGCAAGTCTTCGATCTGGGTAACTAAACGCAACTACTTACTCGATTTAATATGGAGATCAAAAGCCCTAACCTTTCGATCGATTACAACGTTCATATGGGATTCAATTTGATTGAATATGTTTCTAGGGTTCTTAAGGATTTGGGGGTTTTTGTTTAAGATTTGTATTTAACAATTAGAAACAGAAACACATCGCGGCTGGAAGCCTGGTTCACTGGTTAAGTCATTGTTGCCCATACATGAGGTCACGGGTTCGAAACCCGGGCACCTCATGTAACTTTTTTAAAAGCCTTTTAGCCTTAAATTAATTATAGAAAATTTATAATAATTATAAAAATAACTTTTATAAACCCCAAATATTTTTAAAGTCATCTAAATATTTTCTTAAAAATCTATTCTTGTAAAACATTTTAATATTTTCATATAAATTATTTACAAATGTTATAATTAAATATTTTTTTTATAAAAATTAGATTGTTATATAATACTTAAAGGTATTAAATTAATATTAGCCCTTATGCTTAAGGACTTATCAAGATAATTATAGAATTTAAATATAACTTTATAAATAAAATCACAAGTTATTTACAAAGGATCAATTTCCTTAAAAATAAATTTTATAAATATCGTAAATGGTGTTCTTGTAAGAATTTATTAACTTTATAAAAATCCCCAAAATTCTAATACCCTAGTTCACGTTAACTCGTTAATCATATATTAACCTAAATCTTGTAATATTTATATATTTAGGTGCCTTGTGACCTGTTATCTTGGAACGACATATATTATTCTTATTGATCCTCATTATATACTTATTTGACATGTGAGTTCTCCATGCCCCCTTTTTACTTTATTTCACATCTTTTGGGGTGAAACATGTTAATTTTATAAACTTACACTTGTAAACATCTTGATACTTGTAAATGCACATGCAATTCATCTTTACCTTTTTGTCATGGTTATTTGTGTTATTGTAAGTCTTATATGAGATACATATTTTGTTTACAATCATTAACTATTGTTAGCCTGGCGACGTCTTAGATCTTTGGGCCTGACAAGCCTATTTGGTGATAAAGTCGATGTATTGCCGACTCCTGATGACGTATGCTTGTTCATCATGGGAACCAAATACACTTAGCCAATCTTATATACTTGTAATCAAGTCGAGGTTTGGTTGTAACTGTATGTGTTCTATAAGCTTGCTAACTTGTAACCATGGACATGAATTGCTACTTGTAACCCTTTTATATATATACATATATGCGTGTGTTTAAACCATGGGAACTCACCAACTTTATAGTTGACCCTTTATTTTTAACATGTTTCAGGTTTCCTACTTGAAGATCTTCTTGTGCTCATATAGGACTTGGACCTAGATTAATTGAAAAACTTATGTTATTGGTTGTATCTATTTTGATTTGTAATTACATATTTGTCTTGTAATGTTTAATGAATAATGACATTTAATATTATTTTAACTTAATTAGTTCAATGTGCTATGAGCAATCGTCTCCCATTCGTCCGCCCCGATGATTCCGCCGTCGGTCGGGGTGTGACAGATTGGTATCAGAGCCCATAACTATAGGGATCTAGGTTATTAGAAATGGTGACCTAGACTATAGCTTATGCATGAACCTCTTAGAAAAATATTTATATTCTTGGAAATATATATATATTGTTACATGCTACATAATGCTATACCTTACTTATGTGCAACTTGTTGCCTTAGCATAGGTTTGCCTTGTAATTGCTTAAACTTTGTTACTCGTCTCCCTAAACTTACCTTTGACACTTTGACTCTCCCCGACAAATGAAACTTCTTAATCTTATTCTTGACGACACGTGGAATTGTATACTTATGCTTATGACTTGGATCCTTAGACTTATGTCTAATCTATGTAAAATCTCATCAAGGTTTTGATTTCATGAACCTAAGAAATTTGTGTGACACATAGACACCTGTATTCTGGATTTCCTGGCAAAAGGCCCTCGGGCTAAGGCAAGCATATCGCACAAATCCTACGGACTAGTTATGCTTACCTGGGGATTTCTGGGATGAGTGATAAACTATGGTCAACATACACAAATTTCTAAGGCGAGTGGGTCAACTTACCTTGACGTGTCAACATTTTCAAATGGTAATGCGTTACCAAATGGAACCATTCCATGTGCCTTACAACTTTTGCCTTATCCTTGTTGAACTATAATCCTTGTTATTCCAATTCTCGTATCTAACTCATTTTGTATATTCTAGCATGTCTCGTCATCATGGAAAGCGTGGAAGTTCCGATCGTAAGTTAGCCGCCATGATTGCTCGACAAATGGTTGTTGTCATCCCGACCATGGTTGCTGAACTTAATAGCACCTTAATGACCAACGCTAGCAACAATGATAATGGTCATGGAGAGAACAGCAACAACCAAAACGGGAACAACCAAAACGGGAACAATCAAACTTGCACCTTCAAACATTTTAGCTCTTGCAAGCCCACTAGTTTTAGTGGCAAGGAAGGAACCACTGGTCTTCTTGAGTGGTTCGAAAGCATGGAGAATACTTTTATCAATTGTGAGTGTCCCGAGACGCTCAAGGTTCGTTATGCTACTAGTGTGCTCCAACAAAGGGCACTTACCTGGTGGAATGGCGAGAAGAGAAACCGTGGACCTGAAGCTGTGCAAGCAATTACCTGGGAAGAGTTCAAGAACATCTCCATCGCGAAGTTCTGCCCAAGAAGTGAATTGCAAAAGTTGGAAGAAGAGTTTTGGAACTTGAAGCAAAACGATGGTGACCATTTGGCCTACTCAACCAGGCATCATGAGTTGAGTATACTGCTGCCTCACATGGTCGACACTGTCCCCCGCAACATCGAGAAGTTCATTAAGGGTGTACCACCCCAAATTCAAGATGCTGTGGTGGGTAGCCGACCCACAACTTTGGAAGAAGCCATTACTATCACCGCTCAACTCACCGAGAACCATATACGAGCGGGCACCATGTCTGTAAAGGGTGCAAAGAAGGTAGAGAAGACGGCTACCGAGGCTGTTAAGGAGACCAAAGCTGAACCGTCTTACAACAACAACAACAACAACAAGAAGAAGCGCAAGTTCACACCGGCGCGCAATTATGATGTGGCTGCACCCAAACAACCTCAAAGACAACTTGTACCTGCAGCTGCACCTGTGGCAGATAGGGCTTATGCTGGTCCTCAGCCTATGTGCAACATTTGTAGGTACCATCACCCGGGAAATCAACCATGCCGTATCTGTACTTTATGCGGTAAATATGGTCACTTGGTGGCGACTTGTCACCGTGCACCTAACAACGCCGCCGTGGTCACAAACCGTGTTTGCTACAACTGTGGGGAACCTGGTCATTTCCGCCCACAATGCCCTCGTCTTGTGGGTAATGTTCCACAAGCCCGAGGACGTGCTTTCAACATCAACGCAAATCAAGCACGAGCAAACAACGATGTGGTGAATGGTATGTTAACTTACCTTTAACTTTTGTGACCTAATTCTTTTCATGTGTTACCTATGTCGTTAAATACCTTTAAAAATTGAACAGGTATGTTCCTTATTAATAAAACTTATGCATATGTCCTATTTGATTCTGGAGCCGATAAGAGTTTTGTTTCGTTAGAGTTCGAACCCATACTTGCTAAGCCACATACGAAACTAGAAAGACCTCTTACCGTTGAAGTTGCCGATGGAGAACCGATCACCGTTGACATCGTTATTCGTGATTGCATCTTAAGTCTTGACACGCATGATTTTCTTATCGATCTTATCCCTATGAAACTTGGAAGCTTCGACGTCATCATTGGTATGGATTGGTTAGCCAAACACCATGCCGAGATCATTTGTTTCGAGAAGTGCATTCGTATACCGTTACCCTTTGGAGATACTTTGAAAGTGTTCGGTGAAAAATCTTCCAAAGGACTTAAACTCATGTCCTGCACTCAAGCACGAAAGTGCTTAAGCAAGAAGTATATGGCCTTCTTGGCTTACGTGGTCAACACGAAAGTCAAAGGGAAAGAACTTAAGGATGTCCCTATTGTACGAGACTTTCCTGAAGTATTTCCCGATGACCTTAGTGGTTTACCTCCCGTGCGTGAAGTCGAGTTTAAAATTGACTTGATACCGGGAGCAAACCCCGTGGCTAAGTCACCATATCAACTTGCACCATCGGAAATGCAAGAACTCTCTAGTCAACTTCAAGAGCTATCCGAGAAGGGTTTCATCCGTCCTAGTTCTTCGCCTTGGGGTGCACCTGTTCTATTCGTGAAGAAGAAAGATGGAACGTTTCGTATGTGCAGCGATTATCGTGAGCTTAATAAGCTTACCATCAAGAACCGTTATCCTCTTCCTCGTATCGATGATTTGTTTGACCAACTTCAAGGAGCTGCTATCTTCTCGAAGATCGACTTACGATCTGGCTATCATCAATTGCGAGTCCATGATGATGATATCCCAAAGACCGCGTTCCGTACTCGTTATGGGCACTATGAGTTTATGGTGATGCCTTTTGGTTTAACCAATGCTCCTGCTGTCTTCATGGATCTCATGAACCGAGTATGCAAGCCTTATCTAGACAAATTTGTGATCGTCTTCATTGATGACATACTTATCTATTCCAAGTCCAACACCGATCATGAACTACATTTGAGATTGGTTCTTGAATTGTTGAAGAAAGAGCAATCGTACGCGAAGTTCTCGAAGTGTGATTTCTGGCTCGAGGAAGTTCAATTTCTAGGACACGTGGTGAATAGCCAAGGAATTCACGTTGATCCTGCAAAGGTGGAAGCTGTGAAAAATTGGTGTGTTCCTACAACTCCTACCGAAGTTCGTTCTTTTCTTGGTCTTGCTGGTTATTATCGACGATTCATTGCCAACTTCTCGAGGATCGCGAAACCGATCACTACTTTGACACAAAAGAATAAACTATTTGAGTGGGGTCCCGAGCAAGAAGAAGCTTTTGAAGCGTTGAAGCATAAGTTGTGCAATGCTCCTATCTTGACCCTACCCGATGGAAACGACGATTTCACCGTGTATTGTGATGCATCTAAACAAGGCCTTGGTTGTGTTCTCATGCAACGAGGGAAGGTCATAGCTTATGCATCGAGACAATTGAAGGTTCACGAGGTGAATTACACAACACACGATCTTGAGCTTGGTGCTGTTGTTTTTGCCTTGAAGATTTGGAGGCACTACCTGTATGGTACGCAATGTATAGTCTACACCGATCACAAAAGTCTTCAACACGTTTTCAATCAAAAAGATCTCAATATGAGACAACGCCGTTGGGTGGAGTTGATTAGTGATTACGATTGTGACATTCGTTACCATCCTGGTAAAGCAAACGTTGTAGCCGATGCACTAAGCCGAAAGATTCACAACAAGATGATCTCATTCCAAGAAATTCGCGATCGACGTCAATGGTTTGACACTTTGGGTGAGTTCGATACTGAGATCCGACTTGATGTCAACGAGACCACCGTACTGCTACAAAACCTGAGAATAGATAGTGACATCGAGTCTAGTATCCTGGAGGCTCAACAAATGGTACAACGAGAAGGAAGAATGAAGGATGAATTGGAGCATAATCTTCTAACCCAATTGGAAACGAAACCCAATGGATTGATGTACTTCGCAAATCGAATTTGGGTTCCAAATCGCGATAACCTCCGTACCTTCATCATGAACGAAGCTCATCAAACTCGTTATTCTATTCATCCTGGCTCCGATAAGATGTATATGGACCTACGTGGTCAATATTGGTGGCCTGGAATGAAGAAAGACATAGCGACTTATGTAGCTAAGTGTCTCACGTGTACGAAGGTTAAAGCCGAACATCAACGTCCAAGTGGATTACTTGAGCAACCCGAGATTCCTATGTGGAAATGGGAACACATATCCATGGACTTCATAACTAAGCTACCCCGAACCTCCCGAGGACATGATAGCATATGGGTGATCGTTGACCGATTGACCAAATCGGCGCATTTTATACCCATACGTGACACTTACAAGGCATCAAAGTTAGCTCGTATATACGTTGATGAGATTGTAAGTCGTCATGGGGTACCTCTGCACATCATATCCGACCGAGATGCTCGCTTCACTTCACATTTTTGGTCGTCTATGCAAGAACTCTTGGGTACACAACTAGATCTAAGCACGGCTTACCATCCTCAAACTGATGGTCAAACCGAGCGAACGATCCAAACCTTGGAGGATTTGCTACGCCTTTGTGTTCTTGACTTTGGTGGCGATTGGGATACGCATCTACCGCTCGCGGAATTTTCGTATAACAATAGCTACCACTCGAGTATCAAGATGGCACCATTTGAAGCACTTTATGGTCGAAAATGTCGTTCACCGATCTGTTTGACCGACATTGGTGAAAACTTCATCACTGGTCCTGAACTTATACAAGAGACGACCGATAAAGTTTCTATCATTCGCAAGAACCTTGAAGTGGCGAGAAGTCATCAAAAGAGCTATGCTGACAAGCGACGTAAGCCATTGGAATTCCAAGTTGGGGAGATGGTTCTTCTTAAGGTCTCACCGTGGAAAGGTGTGGTTCGCTTTGGAAAGAAGGGCAAACTGGCTTCAAGATTTGTAGGACCTTTCAAAATTCTGAAAAGGATTGGGAAAGTGGCTTATAAACTAGAGCTACCTTCCGACCTTAGTGGAGTTCATCCTGTGTTCCACGTCTCAAATTTGAGAAAGTGTTTGGCTGATGAAAGTCTGCATGTTCCGTTGGAGGACATCCAGATTGACGAGTCATTGCATTTTGTCGAGAAACCTATTGAGATCATGGATCGCATAATGAAGAAGACTAGAACTACAACAACCCCAATCGTCAAGGTTCGTTGGGAAAATAAACGCGACGCTGAATTTACTTGGGAACGTGAGGAGCACATGAAGAAGAGATACCCGTTCTTATTCGTATAGTTTCATTTTTTTTAATTTCGGGACGAAATTCTTTTAAGTTGGGGAGACTGTAACATCTCATATTTCTGTTAACAAAAAAGTTAACTTTGTTTATTCTTATAAGGGTCGTTATTGACAATTATGAAAATTCATGTGCTTATTCTTTTTAGTTATCGCTAACTTTTAATATATGAAGGTTAAAAATAAAAAAAAAATATATCAAATAATATTAATTATGTTAATATTAATAGGAGTACAAGTTATAATAGCAATACTAATAATAATAACTATAGCGATAATAGTAATAATACTATAAATAATAATAATAGTATCACTAATAATAATAATATTAATAATAATGATAATATTAATAATAATAATACTAACAATAATAATAAGAACTTAAAACAATAAAGTTAGGGGGTAAATTGTTGTTTTTAAAACTTTAAATGCAAGTTTTGTGCATAAAATAATAAAAACAAAACTGCAGGGACTAAACGTGAAAATTATTAAAAACCCAACCCCCACCCCATTTTCTTCCCCGTTTTTCCGGCCGCCGGCCGGCGAAGCTCCGGCGCGGCGCCGGCGAGGTTCTAAACCCGCAAAAATTCATCCGTTTTATTCCCAAATTATACCAATCGCTTCGTGTACACAATTCGAACCTCGTTATGAACTTTTAATGCGTTTATCAACCCGTTACAAACTCCAATCGAATGTATAACCGAAACCTTAAAACCCCATAACCATTCGAGCCTTAATCACCAATAATGAGTCAATTAATTCAACACTAACGAACGTCTATCTACCTTTAATCGAATACAATCATCAATTTCATCTGAAATAAGCATAAACGTTTCGTTCGATTCTCTTGTTTGTCACGACCTGCAACTTACTCGAACACTACCTTCGGGACTTCAAAACCTGAGATTGTTTGAGGGCTTTGATTCGTGTACGTTTCGCGAGGCTCCACACGAAGTTAATTGGATTATGATCATCAATTGACCAACAATCGGGCTCTACGTGGTCGCGGCTTGTTCTTAAACCGTTCTTATCAATCAAATCTTCGATCCGGGTAATTAAACGCAACTACTTACTCGATTTAATATGGAGATCAAAAGCCCTAACCTTTCGATCGATTACAACGTTCATATGGGGTTCAATTTGATTGAATATGTTTCTAGGGTTCTTAAGGATTTGGGGGTTTTTGTTTAAGATTTGTATTTAACAATTAGAAACAGAAACACATCGCGGCTGGAAGCCTGGTTCACTGGTTAAGTCATTGTTGCCCATACATGAGGTCACGGGTTCGAAACCCGGGCACCTCATGTAACTTTTTTAAAAGCCTTTTAGCCTTAAATTAATTATAGAAAATTTATAATAATTATAAAAATAACTTTTATAAACCCCAAATATTATTAAAGTCATCTAAATATTTTCTTAAAAATCTATTCTTGTAAAACATTTTAATATTTTCATATAAATTATTTACAAATGTTATAATTAAATATTTTTTTTATAAAAATTAGATTGTTATATAATACTTAAAGGTATTAAATTAATATTAGCCCTCATGCTTAAGGACTTATCAAGATAATTATAGAATTTAAATATAACTTTATAAATAAAATCACAAGTTATTTACAAAGGATCAATTTCCTTAAAAATAAATTTTATAAATATCGTAAATGGTGTTCTTGTAAGAATTTATTAACTTTATAAAAATCCCCAAAATTCTAATACCCTAGTTCACGTTAACTCGTTAATCATATATTAACCTAAATCTTGTAATATTTATATATTTAGGTGTCTTGTGACCTGTTATCTTGGAACGACATATATTATTCTTATTGATCCTTATTATATACTTATTTGACATGTGAGTTCTCCATGCCCCCTTTTTACTTTATTTCACATCTTTTGGGGTGAAACATGTTAACTTTATAAACTTACACTTGTAAACATCTTGATACTTGTAAATGCACATGCAATTCATCTTTACCTTTTTGTCATGGTTATTTGTGTTATTGTAAGTCTTATATGAGATACATATTTTGTTTACAATCATTAACTATTGTTAGCCTGGCGACGTCTTAGATCTTTGGGCCTGACAAGCCTATTTGGTGATAAAGTCGATGTATTGCCGACTCCTGATGACGTATGCTTGTTCATCATGGGAACCAAATACACTTAGCCAATCTTATATACTTGTAATCAAGTCGAGGTTTGGCTGTAACTGTATGTGTTCTATAAGCTTGCTAACTTGTAACCATGGACATGAATTGCTACTTGTAACCCTTTTATATATATACATATATGCGTGTGTTTAAACCATGGGAACTCACCAACTTTATAGTTGACCCTTTATTTTTAACATGTTTCAGGTTTCCTACTTGAAGATCTTCTTGTGCTCATATAGGACTTGGACCTAGATTAATTGAAAAACTTATGTTATTGGTTGTATCTATTTTGATTTGTAATTACATATTTGTTTTGTAATGTTTAATGAATAATGACATTTAATATTATTTTAACTTAATTAGTTCCATGTGCTATGAGCAATCGTCTCCCATTCGTCCGCCCCGATGATTCCGCCGTCGGTCGGGGTGTGACAGATCGAACAAGGAACAACAAAACAACCCAAGCCATCTCAATCACGATCGTACCATCACCCCTCAAGTCCCCCCTTTCATGACCTCCGACCACCTTCACAGCGAGCAGCAAGGACCATGCGGTGATGGCGGCTGTTGTGATGCGGATCGTTCTTGAAAACAGTAGTGGTGGTAGTGTTGGTTAGTGGTTACATGCGACGGTGGTGGTGGTGCAGGGTGATGGTGACGGTGGCTGTGTTGGTGATGGCAGTTGTGGTGTTAGTTGTCGGTTACCTTGGTGGTGGTTGAGGTTGTTAGCAACATGAATTCGTCCCTGTGGTTTGGAGAAAATTGCCACTTTCATCCAATAGTTTGATTTCTCGCATATGGGTCCTTGTCGTTTTAAAATCTTGTCATTTTCATCCCTCACTTAACTCCATCCAATATATTCCGTAGAATGAAGGGTAAAAAGGTCATTTTATTTATATATTTTATATTTCTTTTTTATTAAGCTGATTAGTGTATTCCCTTTTAACATCACATGAACCCTAATTTTAAACAAAACAAATTCACATTGGCTCGAAATCTAGTAGGCAATATCACCTCAAAATGGTGCTTTGCTCAACATGTGGATCACAAACCATTATTCACACATCATGGAAGTCTTTAAACCCTTGTCGTAGGTTTTATTGCTGCTGTGTAATTTTGGGTTAATTTAAGTTAGCTTTTTGTTAATTCTTGTAAGGGCCTTTATTGCTATACATGAAACTTACGGGTGCTTATGCATATTGTTTTAACTTTTCTTTTAATCCTTAAACGTGAAAGATTATAATAAATAATAATAACATTACTAATAATAATAAACAATAATAATAATAATGATGATAATATTAATAATATAAATAATAACAATAAAATTATATCAATAATAATAACTAAGAATAATAACAATAATAATGACATTGTTATTAATAATTATAATTAATAAAAAATTTATTAAACTTAAAAATGTATAAAACTTGGATTTAAAAAGTCAAGGGGGCCTATTTGTGAATTTAGAAACTTTAAACAATTAAGTTTGAGCATAAGGTGTTAAAGGTGAAATCGCAAGGACCAGTTGTGTAACATTTTAAAACAACCAATGTTTCTTTTTTTTCCAAACTCGCCAATCCGGCAGGTGGTTCCGGCAGGTGGTTCCGGCGGGGCTCCGGCGAAGTCCGGCGGCCCTAAAATCCTTTGAAAATATCGATTAACGAACCCAAAACCGTTTCCAATCGATTCGTTGGCATGATTCGAAGCTTGAGGTGTATAATAATCGAGTTAAAGCTACGGTTACAAGCTTGAAGCATCCGATTAAACTTGCTTTCAATCACCGAACCGTTTGAACATTAAAGATCGATAATAATCAAATTAAATTAAACCCACACAATCAATTAACCGTTTCTAATCGATTCCTAAGTGCAATTTCAGTCTAAACACCTGAAATCATCGCACATAGTTACCATTTCCATCACGAACCTGAGTCTAACCGAACCCCAGCCTTCGAGCATTATAACTTCTAATTGATTGAGGGCTTAGAACCGTGAGCATCAATCGAAGCTTCACACGAGGTTAATTTGATTACCATCAACTGTTGCACAGCAATTGGGTTCAAGCATCGAACGCGGCATCTGTTACATCTGTTCATCGTCAATCTAACTTCATTCGGGTAAATTGAACACACCTACATACTCGAAACTTCATGGGGAATCAAAGCCCCATGATTATTATTGTAAACGCAACTGATTTAGAGTTCAATTTGGCTTAAATCAATTCTAGGGTTCTTAGGGTTTGGGGGAAATCCTTGAAGTTGTGTTTAAATCAATTAAAAACCATCCTAAACCAAGGCCACGGCCCTGGTTTGCTGGTTACTTGTTTACCGTTTGGACTTGAGGTCCCGGGTTCGAACCCGAGGACCCTCAAATCTTGTTTTTATTTTATTGTGGCCTTGTTTCAGTTTTTGAAATATGTAAAAATTCTGGAAATTTTTAATATAAGTTTATAAATTTTGTTTATTTTTAAAAGTTAATTAATTATTTCTGAAAAATCATTTTTTTTAAAATACTTTAGTAACTATTTACTAACAAATGAGGTATTTAGTTATCTTTATAGAATAGATTTTAAATAACAAATTAAATAATTAAATTAATATTTGATCACTATATTATCTTTAGTGATGGATTCATCAAAACATTTATACAGTTTATATATATTTGATAAATAAAATTCCTCAATTTTTAATAAAAGATTTAATTCTTTTAAAATTTTATAAAAGGTATTTTCTGTTACTAAACTACGCAAAATATGCATGAATTCACTAATTAGTTTTATTTACTTATAAAAAAATCCCCAAACTTCCTACCAAAACTCGAATTCGCGTATAATCGTTCAATCTTATTATTAAACTTAAAACCATGTAATATATATACGTTTAGATATCTTGTAAGGGAACTCGCTGGAACGTCGTTAATTTCTTGTTATCATCTTATATATATATATCATGTGAGTATTTCTATATCCCTTTTTATATTTTACACTTTGGGGTGAAACATGTTACATTATAAACATTGCACTTGTAAAAACGTTTGATTCTTGTAAACTTATGGCATTTCACCTGTATGTTGTGGTTAGTTGACCTTTGTAGCTACCATGTAATGTCGAATATATGTACAATCATTAACTATTGCTAGTCTGGCGACGTCATAGATCTATGGGCCTGACAAGCCTGCTTGGTTGATCCAAGTACACTTAGCTAATCGTATATACTTGTAAACGTTTGAGACTTGTAAAACTTTGTCAAGGTTTGATTGTGCATTCTGTCTTACATCCCTAGTTACTTTGTTCTCTAACTTACAACATGAATTGCCATCTTTTATATACTTATGTATTGCAAACTATGGAAATCTCACCAACATTTTGTTGACCTTTTATTTTTAACATGTTTCAGAAAATGCTCAAGTTTGATTACTACTCTTTGAAGCTTATTGTAAGGATTCCTGAAGTCTGATGCAACCCAAAACAGCCTAAGTGTCTCAGCAACATGCACTAAGTACTGAAGTGAAGAATGCTTCGGAAGTTTTACACAAAGCATTAGAAAATACTCTAAGTGTAAAATCTTCCGAAGCCAAGACCAATATCTTCCGAAGCTAAACATGAAGTCTTCCGAAGCTTCAGAGACAAAGTCTTCCGAAGCTTCAACCTATGAAGACAGATTTCTTCCGAAGACTTTTAGTACACATGCTTTATCTGATGTACTGTTCCATAAAGCACCTTTTCCGCTGCATCTCTGTAAAGTCACCAACTTACATGAGTTGGTGAAAAGGGTCTTGCTTTTGGTAACTGTACATTGAGGTCTTGAGTCTTCAACTTTCCACTTTATGTACTTTATCATTTTTGTATTGTATAAGGATGTGAGCTATGGCATGTCATAGTCACAAGGTCAAAAGGCAGATATGCCTTTTGATCCTACAATTGATTTTGTTAGTGTCTAGTCAATTGTATCCAGCTGGCTTTCAAAGTATAGCCGGCTGTAGGTTGTAGTATAAGTATTTCAAGTTCTTGTATCTTTTCTTTATGCTTTGTAACACTTGTAAAAGAACTTGAGAAAGCAATATACTGCCTCCTTGAAACCCATATTCTCTTGTTCTGTCTCTTGCTTTACTTGTGTTCTTTGTATCACCTTTGGTTACCCAGTTCACTGTTTGATTAGAGCTTAGTTAATCTCCTCATTGTGTTGTTGTGTTGTAATTGTGCTTAAGCCCTTAAACGGTCCTGCACTGATTCTCTAAACCGCCTTTGCTTTCTACCTTTCTTCACCCTTAAGCTTCTGAAATGGCCAACCTTAACCGCAAAAACAATCCTGATTTCTCCATGCAACTACACAGGCAACATAATCAAGTTGCTCTGTTAAGCTCTGAGAAAGATGCAAGTTTCTCAGAGATTTGCCAATTCTTGACTCTGTCAAATTATTTCACCTCCCTGACCATTGATCCTACTCTATATGAGGATCACTTGCTTGAATTCTGGAAGACCTGCCAAGAGGTCATTATGGATGGGGAGAAGGCACTGTCTGCCACAGTGCAAGGGAGGACAATCTTTATCACTCCGGCCATCATTAACCAACATCTTCAGCTGGATGATGAAGAAGGTGAGGTGTCCTTCCCAAAAGAAGCTGTTAATCATTTTTTTGAGCAGATGGGCTATGAGGGAGATTTCTCTGTAAAGACCTTTAGGAAGGGGAAGGTCTCATCCCAATGGAAATTCCTGCTCCATGTGGTTATCCACAGCTTGTCAAACAAGCATGGTGGATGGGACCAGATTCCTGAGGATCTCTCCTTTATAGTTCATGGAATGGTTCAGGGAGTCAAGTTCAGGTATTCACAATTTGTTTATACTAATTTACTTGCAAACTTAGACTCCTTAGAGTATTACATGTTTCCTAGATATGTTCAACACATTCTCAACTGTGAACTGGGCTCACAGTTGAGGGAAACAGGTAATATTCTTAAATTGGGACAGATGAAGCCCGGCATCTTTAAAATAATGAAGAAGCCAACTGTAGGCTTCTCTGGGGTAGAAACAGCCCTAGTCCCAAAAATGTTAGATCTCATTGCTCAAGGTGACAACCTAGCAACACAAGCTAGTGTTGAACCCACACCTCTTTTGTCCTTACCATTAAAAAGACCAGAAATCACCCTCACCTACCAAAGAAAATCCAAACGAACCCCTGCTCAGGCTATTGAGTCTGTGCAGGCCCCCAAATACTCAACCTTACAGGAAGAAGTGGACACTAGAGCTCCCACTTCTATTGAGGAGCAAACCACTCCCATTACTTCACCTATCAGGGCTGAGGTTCCTCAAGCTCACCCTGATGAGCTCAATAGCCCAACAACCTTAAGCCTTCACTCTGAGTCTCAACACTCAAGTGGACAACCTTCAGGGGACAGCTACCATCCCCAGCCTTTGGATCTCAACCAACCAATTCCCAACCTATCCTTTTACACTGATGAAGACTTAGGATTCAGTGAGTACCATGAGTCTCTCTTCTCCTCCCCTACTCAAAGAGAGATGAGTACCTCTGACTCTCCTCAGTCTATCCCCCATCAGTCACCTATTACTGAGGTGGACACTTCTGAACCTGTTCAGGATGTCCATATGGAAGAGGCTCTCACTTTTGAAAGTGATTACATCATTAAGACCTCAACCATGGCAACTCAGCCCATTGGCATCTCAACTGAGGCTGCCAGTGAGCAGAGGAAAACCAGCAGCCAAGAAACTCAAGCTGGTGGTGAGAGAGAGGACTTTGGTCCAATCATCTCATCCCCCAATGAATCTTCTGATGAAGATGAGGGGAATTTGAGACTAAAGGTGCAAAAATTGTCAAAAACATGCACCTACCTAGTCTCTAAGGTTAGTCACTTGGAATCTCAGGTGACTACCCTGCAAAACAGGGTCAATGATCAGCAACTCCAGATTTCATATCTGCAGGAAAAACTAGCTGGGAGACCTTTAAGGAGAGCTCAACCAGGAACACAAGAACCTGTGGAAGTGATTGACTTATCCTCCAGCTCACCTATGCAAGTGGGTGATGCTCCCAAAAAGGGGGAGAAAGTTGTTACAACCACAGAACCTGGGAGTTCTTCAGAGAGAATGGACATAGAGGACTCACCATCCTCACTTGCTGTTGTGCATTCTCAGCAACTTCCTCAAGTTTACATTAATGTGGACTCTATAGACTCTCTCATCAGGAGTCTCTTTGAGGAAGGTATACCAAGGGCTGTCTCATCTCCACCACTAGGAACTGGCAATCACATCATAAGGTGGAGGTATGATGATGACAGGAGAGCCCTCATACTTCAAAGAGTTCAAGGCCAACAAGAAGTTTTTCAATTCCAAAGCCTGAGCTTTTATGAAAGACTGGATTTAGTCAACTTGCCACTTGTCAATCCAAGCAATTCAAGACAAGCTGACAGGCTGGCTCAAAGAATCCAAGACAGGATCCTTGCAGAGTTCTCTCTAAGAAGGAGACTTAGGCAATCAGGCAATGTCATCGGTCAACTAGATGTTGAGGTGGACCCTAAGATTAGTTTCATAGGGGAAACCTTGACTGAAGGCCCAGTGACAGAACCTGAGACCCCTGTCTCATCATAACAACTGCTGCTGAGGTCCAAACTCCATCTGAGACACCTGCTGGTGAAGGTGTTTCTCAGCCTCTCTCTGGCCAGAGCATGGAAGCTACTCCAAGCAATGAAGGCCAAGCTTCAATCCACCCTGAGTCACAAAGGTCTGTTGGTGACAAAGGAAAAAGGATAATGACTCCTGAGGAAATTGAGGAGGAAGAGAGAGAGAGGAAAAGGAGACTAAGGGGAGAAAGTTCCACTGGGTCATCTAGCTTCATGCAAGCTGCAATCAGGGCTGCTCCCAGACCAAATACTCAAGATGATGAGTTAAGGGCAGTCAGGATTACCTACTTATAGACCAGGAACTATGACATTGATGAGATCATCTCCCTCCCCTTAGAAGAACTAAATGAACTGGCTGACAGAGAAGTGTCAAGAGAGTTGAAGGAGAAAGAGGATGCAATGATACTTCTCCAACTCAAAGAGGAGAAGAGACAGAAAAGATTTTACAAGCATGCTCCTACTCTCTCACCAGTTCAAGAAAGTCCTGCACAGGAAGATGTGGCTCCACAAGAACCTCAGGTAGATAAAGAGGAAGATAGGATCAAAATGATCAACTACCTGAGTGCCACAGGCTTCTATCAGGCAGATGCACTTCTCCCTTTGTCCTATGACTTCATTGAGTTCGAGTATCTAAAGCAACTTGAGCTTGAGTTAGTCAAGGAAAGAAAGACAACTAAAAGGAAACTAAGGGAAGAAGCTGCAAAGTCAAGGGCCATCATTCAAAAGAATGCAAAGAAGTCTGCTGACAGACAAAGAATGGTGAGCTTCTTGAAGCTGTATGGATTCTCCGGAAGGAGACTTGGCCCCATGTCTCTATCCACCATGGATGAGCATATTAGGGTGATCAAGCAGAAGATTAAAAGTGGAGAACTCATTGACTTGCACTCTCTTCCAAGTCAAGTCCCACCTGAAGTGGAGGTCAAGTTTGAACAACCAGAGACACCTCAACCAGCACCTCCAGCTGAGCCTCAGCAAGCTTCATCTTCTGATCCTAGGCAGGGTCAAACTCCCTCTCCTTCTGAACCTGTGAGGGAGGAACACCCAACTGAGAAAGACACTGATGATCACATGGTGCTGCAGACCAGTCTTCTCAGTTAAAGACATCCAAGAGGAAGAAGAGGATGGCTTCTAAACCAAAGACTAAGAAGAAGAAGCCAAAGTCATCTACCTCTGCACCTCAGGCTGAATCAGATCAACCTGAGGAAGTGCATGATGAGGCAGCCCAATCAACTCCTATTCAAGTGGCTCCTCTAACTTGTGAGACACCCATCTTGTCCTGGACTTACTCTACCAATCCAGAGAGATGGACTGTTATCAGAGATCAAGGTGTTGAGAATGTCTACTCATGGCAAGACATAATCAACTTACCTCTGCATGATCTCTTTGAGATGAGAAGATACTATGAAAGTCTTGATGATCCTGACCATCTCATGAAGAAAGGAATGGTCCTGATTGTACTGAAGACTACCAACATTTGAAGATCTTCCAAGTGTTTTGGTAGCATCAGCCTAGGGGGAGTTTGTAAGGATTCCTGAAGTCTGATGCAACCCAAAACAGCCTAAGTGTCTCAGCAACATGCACTAAGTACTGAAGTGAAGAATGCTTCGGAAGTTTTACACAAAGCATTAGAAAATACTCTAAGTGTAAAATCTTCCGAAGCCAAGACCAATATCTTCCGAAGCTAAACATGAAGTCTTCCGAAGCTTCAGAGACAAAGTCTTCCGAAGCTTCAACCTATGAAGACAGATTTCTTCCGAAGACTTTTAGTACACATGCTTTATCTGATGCACTGTTCCACAAAGCACCTTTTCCGCTGCATCTCTGTAAAGTCACCAACTTACATGAGTTGGTGAAAAGGGTCTTGCTTTTGGTAACTGTATATTGAGGTCTTGAGTCTTCAACTTTCCACTTTATGTACTTTATCCTTTTTGTATTGTATAAGGATGTGAGCTATGGCATGTCATAGTCACAAGGTCAAAAGGCAGATATGCCTTTTGATCCTACAATTGATTTTGTTAGTGTCTAGTCAATTGTATCCAGCTGGCTTTCAAAGTATAGCCGGCTGTAGGTTGTAGTATAAGTATTTCAAGTTCTTGTATCTTTTCTTTATGCTTTGTAATACTTGTAAAAGAACTTGAGAAAGCAATATACTGCCTCCTTGAAACCCATATTCTCTTGTTCTGTCTCTTGCTTTACTTGTGTTCTTTGTATCACCTTTGGTTACCCAGTTCACTGTTTGATTAGAGCTTAGTTAATCTCCTCATTGTGTTGTTGTGTTGTAATTGTGCTTAAGCCCTTAAACGGTCCTGCACTTATCACATCTAGGATTGGACCTAGATAAAAATAAATGTATGGGCTTGTTACATTTAACTTTTATGCATGATGTTTTCTTTGTTTGAGACTTTTAGTTGTAATAACACATTTGGAACTTATGAATAATATATTTGGTATTATTAATAGCGTTATGTGGCTGTGAACGATCTTAACCCTCACATCTCGACGTTTTCGCCGTCAAGGTTGGGGTGTGACAGATTGGTATTAGAGCCCATAACTATAGCGATTTAGGTTATTAGAAATGGTGACCTAGACTATAGTATGCATGAACCCTATGGAATTATATTGCTATCTTGTAAATTATATAGTTTGCATGCTACATAATGTTATGCCCTCCTATGTGCAATTTGATGCCTTAGCATAGGATTGCCTAAACATTGTTACTTGTCTCCCTAAACTTAACTTTGACTCTTTGACTCTCCCCGAACATGAAACCTCTTAATCTTATTCTCGATGACACGTGGAATCTTATGCTTATGCTTATGACTTGGATCTTTAGACGTTATGTCTAATCTATATAAATCTCATCAAGGTTTTGATTCCATGAACCTAAGAAATATTGTGTGACACATAGACACCTGTATCCTGGATTTCCTGGCAAAAGGCCTTCGGGCTAAGGCAAGCATTTTGCATAAATCCTACAGGACTAGTCATGTTTACCTGGGGATTTCTGGGATGAGTGATAAACTATGGTCAATATACACAAGTTTCTAAGGCGAATGGGTCAATTCACCTTGACGTGTCAACATTTCCAAATGGTAATGCGTTACCAAATGGAATCATTCCGTGTACCTTACAACTCTTAGCTTGTATTTATCTGAACTACTATCCTTTGTTATCCTCATTCCCGTAACTAACTCATTTTTGTATATCCAGCATGTCTCGTCACCATGGAAAGCGTGGAAGTTCCGACCGTAAGCTAGCCGCCATGATTGCCCGGCAAATGGTTGTCGTCATCCTGGCCATGGTTGCTGAACTTAATAGCACCCTAATGTCTAATAACAACAACAACACCAATGGGAACAATAGCAGTGCTAATGGAGAGAATAGCAACAATCAACAAGGGAACACTCGCACCTGCACTTTCAAACACTTCAACTCGTGCAAACCCACTAGTTTTAGTGGAAAAGAAGGAGCCACTGGACTTCTCGAGTGGTTTGAAAGTATGGAGAACACGTTCATCGTTAGCGAGTGCCCCGACGAGTTCAAGGTTCGCTATGCTACAAGTGTTCTTCAACAACGGGCACTAACATGGTGGAATAGTGAAAAGAGGAATCGTGGAACTGAGGTTGCTTTGGCGTTGCCCTGGGAGGAATTTAAGGATATCATGATCCAAAAGTTTTGCCTAATGAGCGAGTTGCAAAAGCTAGAGGAGGAGTTCTGGAACCTCAAACAAGATGGTGGGAATCACTTGGCTTATTCCACCCGACATCATGAGTTGAGTATGCTTCTACCACACATGGTGGACACCGTGCCCCGTAATATTGAGAAATTCATCAAGGGGGTGCCACCTCAAATTCAAGATGTCGTGGTGGGTAGTAGGCCCACAACTTTGGAGGAGGCAATTACTATCACCGCGCAGCTCACCGAGAATCATATAAGAGCTGGCACTATGTCGGCAAAGGGTTCCAAGTCTACTGCGAAGGTGACACCCGAGGCAACAAAGGAGGTAAAGGCCGAGTCATCTTCCCAAAACAAGAAGCGTAAGTTCACCCCGACGCGCAACTACGCGGTGACAGCCCCAAATGCTCCTCAAAAACAAATGGTGGTTGCAAATCAAGCCCCCGTGGCTAGAGCTTATGCTGGTCCATATCCTATGTGTAACACGTGCAAGTATCACCATGCGAGCAACATTCCATGCCGAGTCTGCTCGTTGTGTGGGAAGTATGGTCATTTGGTGGCTACTTGTCTTCGTGCGCCAAACAACACTGCAATGCTTACCAACCGAACCTGCTATAACTGTGGCGAGCCTGGTCATATTCGTCCGCAATGTCCTCGCAATGCGGGAACTGTGCCACCGGCTCGTGGAAGGGCTTTCAACATCAACATCAACCAAGCACAAGCCAACAACGACGTGGTGAATGGTACGTCATTGAATTTCTTTTAATCGTTCTTTGTCTTGTAAAATTCCTATCTGTGTTCATCATACCAATAATGGGTTATTACCAAACAGGTATGTATCTTGTAAATAGTCATTATGCATATGTATTGTTTGATTCGGGTGCGGATAGGAGTTTCTTGTCCTTAGAATTCGAGTCTATACTGTCTAAACCGCGTGTTAATCTGGAAAGATCCTTCACGGTCGAAGTCGCCGATGGAAAATCTATCGTTGTTGACGTCGTAATACGCAATTGTACTTTGAGCCTTAACGAACACGAGTTCTTCATCGACCTTATTCCTATGCAACTGGGAAGCTTTGATGTTATCATTGGCATGGATTGGTTAGCCAAGCAACGTGTGGAAATTCTATGCTTCGAGAAGTGCATCCGAATTCCTTTACCGACTGGCGATACTTTGAAAGTCTTTGGGGAGAAACCATCCCAAGGACTCAAACTTATGTCTTGCATCAAGGCCCGAAAGTGCCTAAATAAAAACTACCTATCTTTCATGGCGTATGTAGTTAATACGAAAGCCAAAAGTAAGGAACTGAAAGACATTTGTGACAACCGTCACCTGAAGGTCCGTCAATTAACAAGGTTTTCCGTTAACTATTCTTTGATCAATCATTCCCCATCAATATTAACTCTTTATGTGGATATTGCTTGCTTTATCATCGTTGTGCTTGTGCTTTCATTGTCATCGTGTGCTATTTTCAAAAACTTTTAAAACTTTTAACATCGTAACCGCCAAATATACCATTTTTATATAAAATCAACGTCACTAATAAAACCATTTTTAAGTTATAAATATCATTAAATACATTTTTATAATTAATATGATTAACCTAACAAAGTCGTTTTTCAATCGAAACAAATTTGGGAAACTCGGGGGTTAAGTGCAGGGACTAAACTTGACATTTTGCAAACTTGGAATGGGTATAAATAGCCCCATTTTCCGGCCCTGGAACCATTTCTTCTTCTTCATCTTCTACATCCTCTCCTTCACCATTTTCTTCATTCTAGCTCCAAATCCGACCCGCTTGGTCTCGTTTTCGTCGTCTAGACTTCATCTACAGCCTAGTCTACTCCATTCTAGCAGGTAGACGACCTTGGTTGTCCCTTTTCTTGCTTATTCACGGCTATCCAAACTAGGGTTTCGGGTGTTCGGGTTCAACCCGAACAAATGAGGTCGTGTGGGTGCGTGTGAGGTCTTTTCTGGGTGTGCTTCTTGTTTGTGTATGTGTGTATAGCATTTCTGGAAGTTCTTGTTGTGTAAAACTCGTGTTTGCCCGTCAACAGTCGCGATTCTGCAGTCCAGGCGACTGGGTCTGTCATGCGATTGAGTCGTGCGACTGGATGAGTCGTGCGACTGAGCCATGCGTCTGAGTCAATCATGCGATTGAGTTGTGCGACTGGGTATGTCGTGCGACTGAGTCGTGCGACTGTGTGAATGTATGCGATTGAGTCATGCGTGCGAATGAATGTGTGCGATTGAGTCATGCGAGCGAATGAATGTGTGCGATTGAGTCAGGTGACCGAATGGATGTATGCGATTGTGCGTGTATCGCACGACTGGAGTCCAATCGCACGAATGAAGGTTCAATCGTACGAATGAAGCTGATTCGCACAATTGAAAGTTGATTCGTGCGTATGGAGGTTGAGTCGTGCGAATGGGTGTTGTGTCGTACGACTGAATGCCAGTCATACGAATGAAGGCTCAATCGTACGAATGAAGCTGATTCGCACGATTGAGGGTTGATTCGTGCGAATGGAGTGTTAAGTCGTGCGTCTGGTCCTGTCGTGCGACTGAAGTTGTTGTGTGTGAATTCCTTCGTATGCGTGGTGTGTGTATGTCGTGTGATGTTGAGGTAACATTGAATATATGTAATTCTTCTTCTGAATAACCAAGTGATGTCAACATATCATTCACTGCTATCATTGAAAATATGTATGAGCTAACCTTATCAACAAAGGTAATTTTTCCCCTCTCATAACTCATCTGTGGAAAGCTAGTCAATTCCCCTCCATGGTGGAATTCCAATGTAAATAAGTTGGGTTTATTACCTGAAAGTGTAAAGAACAAACATTAACACATATTGTTGTATGAATAAATCAAGAAACTGTAACTACCACACACCATAAACAAGGGCTGGATCAAAGAATTTATCAGGTTCTCGAACAATCCACCTTTCATCCATTTTATCGACAAAGGCTTGATCTTAATCTTGATCTCGAAAGATGCTCTGTTCGTATTTTGATCGTAGGTATGAGGGGCGGATAATAAACTAGGGTTTAAAAAGGAAGAGATTTAAAATCAGGGTAAAATGACATTTTCACCCTTCTTTTAACGGAATATATTGGATGGAGTTATGTGAGTGGATGAAAATGACAAGATTTTAAAACGACAAAAACCCATATGCAAAAAATTAAACTATTAGATGAAAGTGACAATTTACTCCAAACCACATAAACAAAAATGACAATTTACTCTGTATAATAAAATATTTTATTAGAAAACGGAAATTAGCAATAATTTATGCGGAATGAAAACGGGTTTCCCCCCAAAGATTTCCAATTTTTCTCATCCCTCATCTTTCTCCTACAAATCTCACACTCTCAGAAACCCTAACTGATCGCTACAAATGGCTGACATTTCGAGAAAAATTGATGTTCAGAAGCTCATATCATACAGCGATGATCTAGTTCAGTTCTTGAAAAACGAAAAAGACATCAATTACCTGCAGCATTGCGTTGAACAATCCGACGGTCTCCGCTCCCGTTGCCGTTCTGATCACGCCGGAGTTCAGACTTCTCTTGAAGGTAATCACTTCTTCAACTTATAGCTCTTAAATCGTGTTGAAACACTATTATTCTCATGTCGCAGAAGAGATTACTTCGAATGTCAAATGTTGTAATTGTCGAGTCCGTGATCTGTGGGCTGTAATGTTTTTGTGGAACATTTGTATGATTCGTTTCATTTGGTTTCAAAGTGAAATTAACTTCTGATGATGTATGAGGAGTACACTTTCAGTTTTGGGGATTTTGAAGTTTGTGAACCCTAGGTCCCAAACAGAAATGCTTGCTGTAGGAATGAATAGAGTAGAGGACTGAAAATCATGGTGTGGGCAGTTCAAATCTGGTTTCTGATAGATTATTGTGAGCTGTTTTTGGATATTCATGTTCCTGGTATTTTAGCAATTAACCCTTGATTATGATTTAAATACCAATTTTCCTGTGGTTTTAAGCAATATTTTTTATTACAGTATCTTAAAGTAGTTATAAGTTTCTCTAAGATTTTAAAGGACATATCATATTTGACGCTGGCATTAGGCACTAGGTGCATCTGTTTGTTACGACTCACTGACAATGGTCTGATTGGTTTAGATCTTAGAATAAAAGCAGCATGTCGTATGGTTTGTGTCATTTTTGTCATCTAAAGCTTTGGTTAGTTAGATGCTTTGTTAATAGTGAAGACATCTTTTTTGAGCACATGCGTTACGTGTTTGATGTTATTCTCTGATTGCCCTCCAGCTTTCTGTCTCTGAGTGTGATGATATACACAAAATCAGCATCAGAATAGTTAAATGATTTGTTTGCAGAAACTAAATCATGTGGCTATCACTAGATGCTGTTCATAATTTCGTCATCAGTTTTGAATGGTTGAAAAGTGGACAGTTGAAGACAGTTAATGGGAAATTAATGAAACTAACTTATTAGTTAATTCATGCAACAGGTTATCATAAAAAGATAGACACATGCAAGCAAAAAATAGAAGCTGCAAAGGCTGAAGTGGCTTCAGATGTAGAGATTCATTTGCTTCAAAAAGAATTGGATGAGGAGGTTCAGAGAGAAGCAGTGCTACGGGAGGACCTTAGATAAGTATTTAGTTACATAACTTCAATATACACAATGTGGTTCTCACTTATATGTGTTTCTTAATTGAGTGATTGTCTCTCTTTCTATCTATATATCTGTGTGTGTATGTATGATGTTTGTTTCTGTTACATTATGTATGTGGTAGTTTGATTACTGATTGTTTGCCAATATCATATACACAGTCATCACCAGTCAAATTAAAGACCTTGAAGAGCAAAGAAGTATTATTGAAGAGAGAAGGCAAGTTCTGAAGAAACTCGAACAAGATGAAATGAAGACGCAGTAAGTCCATAGCATTTCTTTTGGTCCTAGTCATTCCTGATATATTTGCTTAACCTTGCCAAAATGGGCGGGTTTCGCTGGGGCAGGTTATGGGTTGGATTTAGGATAAAAAGGCTGATTTTTTAATAAATGTCAATTTTGTTCGGGTTATAACAGGATATGGATCCCGGTCAAAACAGGCTGATTTTAAAGAGTATCAATTTGGTTCGGGTCAAACGGATTGTTTTAAAGAAGTACCAGTTTGATTCAGGTCCAAATGGACCATTGTAAAAAAAAATCACATGGCTAGAAAAACAAATTATAGTTTGGTTTTCAATTATCTTTGCTTTCAATCAAGAAATTCAATGGACGAATCACTGTTATCTTCTGATGCATATAATTAAATAATCTACCATTTGATAGAAGTCTTTGTGCAGCAGATCGAGATTTATAATTCAGAAATTTTGTACTCACATTTATTTTTTTAATTCTGGAACCACCTTCAATTTCACCACTAGTTCGCTACTTTGTCACTTAACAAACCAACCGCCCTTCACCCCTAGATTCGCCAGCTGAAATGCATGTTACCCTGGAATCCCATTGTGCAGACACCGACAACCCTACCTGCCAAACCTGATTCCCAGTTGTCACCCCCCTCTCTGGCAACACAACCGTCAAACATATCTTCCTCATTCCATTGAAATACTCTACTCTCTTAAAGATAATTTCCCTTCCATAATCGAACTATATGAGCTTAATATTACGTCTTTACCACCATCGATCCATTGGATGCTTTACAAGCTACCCTCCTTTTTGTTTTGTGTGTCCAACATGATCCACTCTCTCTTTTTTCCCTTGTCATTGTTGCCCATTTAGACCTGTTGAAAACAATACTCATCCCAAAACAACCTATATTCTTTTATTAAAAATCCAAATAAACCCATATTTAGATGTGTACGGCAGGATTGCCGTACTTATATTTGCTTAAAAGTCAAACATGATTGTTAAACTAGTGCCCCATTGAGTATTAGATTTATCTTGTAATGGGGGAGTCTTATTTATTTCTTTTCTCTTGTTCACAGGATGAAGCTCTCAATGTATGCATCTGTAACAAACATCATCCCAGACTTAAACGAGCAGTCGAAGATATCTGGACGTATCCTTTGTTGCCTTTACTCCTACTTGTTTGCTTTGTCAATTTACAAGTATTTGAGATTTTAATGTAGCATGTTTCTTCTCAGTGTATTCTTTAATTTCACCACCAATCCAATCATAGATATTGTTGATAAAGAGAAGAAAACAGTTGAAAAGTTCGAGTTCAATAACCAGGAGACGAGTGATTTTGATACTTGTAATGCAATCTGGAAGATGATAACTCGCTGACAGAAAAGACTGAAGCTTTTCCATTCTCGTAAGTCAAATTACGATTTGTGATTATATGAATTTATTAAGGTGCTTGTACGAATGACCATTTTGTGTTTTCTTGGATGCGGTTTCTATGTTGGTTTTGATTAATTGTGCGATGGATGGAACAAACTATTGTTGTTTTTACATAACAGCTTTGATTTGTGAAATGTTTTTATGTAAATATTATGACTTGTATATTTGTAACCATCTATAGAAGGCATGTTATTTTTGGGTTGTGCTAAAACAAACCCCCTTCATTTTTCTGTTGTACCCTTCTTCAACTTGTAATATCTGTAATTCATTTTCAAGTTATTACTTATATATCTATAACCATCTATATAAGTTTGATTATTTTCACATTAAAAGACAAAAAAAGATTACCTAGATTTGATGGGTGGGGGTATGATGAAAACTCAAGAAGTATATCCCGCCCCATTTGTTTTTTACTCTAACCGGTTATAGCGAATCATGGCCATAGAAGAAACTGGTTAATATCAGCAGTCATATTATGTTTTTGGCATTCATGTTGGAAACATTGTCATAAATTGGAAAAAGTAAACCATGGAAAGGTGCAGATAGTACAATAGACGAGTGGAGGATACAATTCGATCATGAGAGAATAATTGTTAAGGGGATTTATTAGCTGAACTCATATGCATAACAGCATAAGGTGATAGATTTATCATGCTTAACTTTCTTGTTATCTTTAACACAGTTATGGGTCACATTAGTTGTAAAGAACTCGGGAATCGGGATATATCTGATATGGATTGGTGTAGCTGTATGATCACTTGCTTAAATATAACTGAGAAAAACCAGAATGAAATGGGGCCGGTTAATTTTTCTTGTTGTATGTTTGTTTACTATATATACGAAGTTAGATTCATATTATACCGAACATGACTAGTTTTGGTATAAAAAAGGGTTATTTGGTTTTAATAATCCCAATTTTTATTTATTAGTCGAGTTTAATTCAAACTTAAGAAATGTTTACAGACACTTTCAACTTTAAGCTTATTTTTCCCTATCGATTTCTTACTAACTGAGAGTTATTGTTGTTAGTTTTTTTTTAATTTATGAAATGTGGCCAACTTTGAAATTATTTTTAACTTTGCCGCTGC
The DNA here is from genome assembly GCA_025215565.1 of Flaveria ramosissima. Classification (NCBI taxonomy): domain Eukaryota; kingdom Viridiplantae; phylum Streptophyta; class Magnoliopsida; order Asterales; family Asteraceae; genus Flaveria; species Flaveria ramosissima. The sequence goes on from CM046041.1 coordinate 45,337,258, forward strand.
CCAACCTCCATTAGGTATGTTTTCCGGTGTCTAGCTCCACCGTCATCTGAAATCTACCTCTAACGAGTCAACTGGTTCAGGTCATAACGTGGAGATTTAGGGGTTCTAGGGTGCAGAAGTTTCAAATTGATGGATATGATGAGAATTTTCATCTTTCGGTTAATGTTTTGGCTCTATAAGCAGTTCAAGTCATCAAAAAACTAACAGGTTAACTCTCAGTTAGTAAGGGATCGTTTAAGAAAAATAAGTTCAAAACTAAGAGTGTAAACATTTCCTAAGTTGGGATTATAATCCCGGCCAATACATAAAAGTTAGGATTATTAAAATCCAATCACCCTAAAATACAACGGTTATTATACACAAAACGGCAACAGAGGCATAATCATGAGACCTAACAACAGCAACTCATTATGTTAACACAGAACGTTTTTGCATTGCAACTTTCTTGTTTGACAATAGACCATGGCTGATGAAGTTTAAGAAAACAATAGCTGCTTTCAAGATATTGAAGCATAACTTTAATCATAAAGTCTTAAATCTCATTTAAAAATATCAAAATACAACCATTGTAGTTGATGAAGTTTAAAATGAGGTTCAAACAAAAGCTCAATCCGACCACTCAAGATGAAGATCAAGTACACTCGGAAAAACCTGTTCTTCAAAATAGATTGAAGTATGCTTTGACATACTTTGACGTTTAATCTATTTTGGTGCAACGTCATGTTCTTGTTGACAACAAGGTTATGAAAGACAACTTACCCTTCTGGTTTCATGGGCGAGTAGTCGAGCATTGTTTTTTTTTTGTTTTTCATGGGAAACAAGCAGCGGTAATGTTTACTTGTATATAGGCAAGTCATCACTAAAGTTGGTCAACAATCCAAATGGGATGACACCATTAAACTTGACCTCGATTCTCAAAAGACAGTCGATTTCATCAAGTTTGATGTTGGGAATGTTGTGATGGTGACCAGTGGAAGGAACACGGGCCGTGTTGGAATCCTTTAGTACAGAGAAAAACATATGTGTAATTTTAAAACCGTACACCAGTCATGACTTTGCTACCCGTTTGAGCAACGCTAAATGCTGCTGCCTAGATCTGCTGATGCAACTGTATCATTTCATCATTGTTGATCTCTATGGCATTAGAATTATAAATTTATATAATTGACAGATAAAAAGTCACATTTCTTTAGTAATGTTTACATAATAATAGTAATAATACATATACACATTCAGTGAGGTGAGGTGAATGAGTTAGAACTTATCTACAGGGATCCCGTCTCTAACAACCTGATACACTTTTCTTTCCCGGGTCTTGTTCAAGCCTGCAGCGAAATGCAGCTTCGCCTCTTCAGAAACAATGGACGTAACTCTGACCCATATCACCACTTTGGTCTTCAGCCCTTCTATTTCAGTTAGTTTTCCTTTCTCGATATGACACGTGACGGTTGTTGAAAACCTCAAAGTCGACGAGTCTCTGTAGCTCACTTCACATATCGTTGGTATAGTCACAGTTAGCTTTTTCGTTGCTTCGTCTAACTCGTATTTTGTTGCTTCGCGAGGAAAGATGCCAGGCGGCAACTCGAATTCCTGCAGCACATCAGCTAGTGGCTTTTTCCTTTTTTCTGCACATCCATCATCCTTATTTATGTCTGATAATATCACTTGTAAGTTGTAACACTATACTTATAAAAAAAATGTAAACAAACCTGTTGCTGAACTGACCAACTTTTTTGCTCCACCTTTAATATTTTTGGGCACATTCTAAGACACAAAAAGAGGCAATAATTTCTATTACAACTCGCAAATGATAAATGTCTCTATTATCATATTTAACATCCACAAAAAGATGATTATGAAAACATCCATGCCCAAAAACTTAATGTCACATTCTGATATAATATTCATTTTTCAGATGATCTGAAGATGCAAACTTTATGAAAAATTTCACCTTATAAAGCCCAAATATCTATCAGTTATACACATTACAAAAGGTATATCAAATTCAACGATTCACACCGTCATTGACATCGGAGAATGTAAATCTTGAATTCAAAACTAGATGAGATTGAAGGTTAGAATGAAACCAAGAAACATCGATCCACAAATGCAATCGATTTGACTCCATTACATCATCAAATATCAGAAGAAACCCACCCACAATTCCGATGGAAACAGACGAATAACCTACAAGATATAATGATCAAAGGATTAAAACCCAACGGCATTAAGTACCTTGACATCTTTGCTGACGGAATCGAGCTCTTTGCCGGCTTTGTTGCTAAACCAATATCCCATAAGATGATCCATGTTTGATTATTCCTGTTTCTCTCTCTAGATTTCCCCCAAAAATTGAAACTTGAGAGAGAGAGAGAGAGAGAAGGGGGAAGATGATGGGGGTTTGTTTTTGATGGAAAATAGAGAGATCAGAGATGCTTTTGCATTTTCTGCGTGTTTTCAGCACTCTTCCCTCCATTTTCATAATTTCACTCTTAAAACAATCACATTTATATTATTATTATTCAAATTTTTTTACCGGCTAATAAATCCAACTCTCGTATATATCTTGTCTAGGTTTAAACTTAGGGCATATTTGGAATTGCTTTTAAAAGTTACTTATGACTTTTTGGAAAGGTAAAAAGACAAAAATACCTCTCCAAAAATTATCATAAGTTACAAATTATAACTTATGGTGATTTTTGGAGGGACATTTTTATCTTTTTACCCCTCCAAAAAATCATAAGTAACTTTTAAAAGCAATCCCAAGCACGCACTTAGAGTTTCACTTTTAAAAAACGATGCTTCTATCAAATGGAATAGCTTCACATTAGCTATTATTATTTTTTACCTACCATATATATGTATACTTGTAACTCCATCATTTGGATAGAGTGGAATGTCATCTTCAGTAGATATATGTTGTTACAAATGCAACTATGTTAACAATATCACATTTGGTATGTTGAAATGGAGAAAGAAGGTAAAAGAATGATTTTTCAAGGGTTACAAAAGTTGGTCTGGTTATTTACGTTGTGTTTTTGAATTTATTAAAGAAAATAAGTAAAAGAAAAATAACGAGAGAAAATAAATGAAAAGAAAGCAAATTTAGAAAAGAAAAGAGAAGATGTATTATAGTTTTATGTTTGAGTTCGAAGGAAATTAAATGAAAATAGAATTTTGATTTTCTTTTCTTTCCATTTCCTTCTATTTTGAAAGGAATTTTAGAAGGAAAAAATATTAAAAAAAACTTATTTTATTTCTTTCCACTTTCATCTTTTATAAAACTCTCGGAACACAAATCTTTTTAGTTTTCTTTTATTTTTTTCTTTAAAAAACTCGGAAACACAATTTTTTTTCACTTTCCATTCAATTCTTTTGATTTCTCTCTTTAAAAATGACTCGGGAATACAACGTTAATCCAGAACGAGACAATACTTATAACAACCTGGATGAAGCTTTGATCACATACACATTTCGTATTGCGTTGTCAATGATTTCAAGAAAGCATAAATAATGTTTGTATTCTCAACAGTATTATATAAGAGAGTGTTGGCATATCAGTTAGCAAGCACAAAGAGGTATTAAGGAACTAAGGAGGTTTTTGTTGAACGTGTTTTCCCATCACAATCCATTTTTTCTTTTGCTTAAAACTTGTCCCAAAAATACTAATACACATTAACTTTTGATTTTGTAAATATTACCATCAGTTTCCACCATTTTCAAAACAGGGTAGAACTGTTTTGAAAACAAAAACATGACATGAGCTTATATTTTAAAAATCCATAAAGGCGTTATGCATAAATACAAAAGTGGAATATTACACATTAAATTTTATGTAGTGCGAATGCTCAAGTCATATATAGTTAGATAAAAACACCTCACTCATATACTTCATCTTATTCATTCAATCACTGCAAACCGACTGACCAATTGCATCTTGATTCTTTGACTTTCACTTAACAGTCTCGAAAACCTTAATCTAAACACATTGATCAGATCAGTATAACAACTGAAAATAAGAAAACTTAATGCAGAAAAAAGTCGAACATAAATGGTGTTTTATTTTCTCATTACATAAAGAATCAACAAATTCAATCTATATAAACACATCTACACACTTTAGCTTATACAATACAATCAATAATATATGTATATATATGCATCTTTATCTTACAAGAGAATGATTATTTCCTTCAATCAGTTTTGGATGAAACTCCTGCAGCCTCTGTAGCCGCAGGATCGTCGGAGCTCTGAGCTAGCTCCGGTTTAATCTCCTGAAGCTTTTCAAGAACTTGACCCGCTTCGGGCCTTTGTTCCGGTGAAGGGTCCACACAATGCATAGCCAGTTTCAGTGTACTAAGCAGCTCATCACCACCAGCATTGGCTGGATCACCCGTTAGTTCCAAGTCGAAAACTTCATTCGTCCACTCTTCTTTCACAATCGACGCCACCCACTGTGGCAAATCGAGCCCATCTGTCGCCTCACTAGGAGACTTTCCAGTCAAAAGCTCCAACATGATCACACCAAGACTGTAAACATCGGTTTTGGTGTTGGCATTCTTGAGCTTTGAGAGCTCTGGAGCGCGATATCCCAACGTTCCAGCGGTTGCAATCACATTGGTGTTGGCTGCATTTGTCATGAGTCTTGAGAGACCCACATCTGCAATCGAGGGGTTCTTCTGCTCGTCTAGTAACACGTTGCTTGAAGTGAGGTTCCCGTGGACTATGTTCTCTTGGCTGTGAAGGTACACGAGGCCTTTCGTTATGCCCACGATTATGTTCAATCTTGTTGGCCAGTTTATCACACTTTCGGGTCCTCGAGCTGCAAAAACATTATCAAACCAACATTAGATAAAGGTGATTGATTGAAACTACAAATTAGTTATTTACACCTGCATTAAAAGTGATCATACCATGGAGGAAAGAAGCCAAACTGCCATGAGGCATGTAATCAAACACGAGAAGCTTCTCGCCTTTAGGTCCCAAGTAATACGCTCGAAGAGCCAAGATATTTGGATGTCGAATCTTTCCCAGTTCAGCAACTTCGCCTTCGAATTCTTTTTGTGGTTTTGTTACCTTTTCTCTTAGTCTTTTTACTGCAACCATTTTACCATCTTCTAGTGTCGCCTTATACGAGGTTCCATATGTACTCTTGCCCATTATCTCAGCGGTCGCGCATAACAAATCATCAGCTGTGAACACGAATGTACCCGAAAAATGCACCAATTTCCCACCTGTTTCTCCTGATTCAACAACTTCAGCCCCTGCTACTGCTGGCACTGGCATGGAAATGTCGGTTTTGCCCTTCTTCGACTTTGATCGTGCAGCTCTCTTTCGGATTAAGCAGCAGAGAAGTAAGCAACATAACAGAAGCAGAACCAGTAAAAGGGCTCCAGCTGCTATGAGAATAATATCTTTTGTACTAAGTTTTCGGTTTTCATGTTTCTTGTTTTCTGAAGGAAGAACTTGTGAAGCAGATGGAGAAGGCGAAATAGATGGAGTCGGGCATGGTGTCGAGATGCTGTAACCACACAACTGAACATTCCCAACAAAAGAGCTTGAGTTGAACTTCTTCACTAGAGAAGGATCAACACTTCCTGAAAGCGAGTTATACGAAACATTCAAAGAATCAAGATTCTTCAAATCACCAATGGATTTGGGGATTTCGCCACTGATATTGTTGTGGGATAACCTGAGTTGGGTCAGAGAAGAAAGATTCCCAATTGTATCAGGAATCGAACCACTCAATCGGTTGCTATCCAATATCAGAACCGAAAGATTCGATGAACTAAACAAAGGTAAGCTCCCATTGATAGCATTGTTGGACAAATCCAAAATTTGAAGCTTAGAAAGATTAGCAAATTCATGAGGTATCACCCCACCAATGTGATTATGACCAAGATTAATCTTTTCAAGATTTCGCATCTTGCTCAAGGAAGTAGGGATACTTCCAGTGAGAAAATTATGATCAAGGGTGAATGATGTGAGTTCACCAGAACCCCAAGTGTCTGGAATAGAACCAGAGAGATTATTGTGTTCTAAAGCTAGGAATGTGAGTGAAGGCAAACGGGTAAAACCCGTTGGAATCGAACCAGAAAAGGCATTATGACTAAGGTTAAACCTATAAATCTTGCTAGAATTCGACACAATGTTGGGGATGATCCCATTTAGCTGATTGTTACTCAAATCAAGATTCTGCAAAGATGATGATTGAGTAACAGATGGTGGGATCGAACCTGTAAGTCGATTGTTGAAGAGATATACACCTCTTAGATTAGGTAACAGCCATAAAGACTGTGGTATAGGACCTGATAACAGGTTGTTATGAAGGCTGATTCTTCTGAGTGAATGAAGAGACCCCATCTTTGATGAAATCTTGCCCCCTAACCCCTTCCATGGAAGCTGTATCGCGACGATTCGACCTTGATCGCACTTGATACCAACCCATCCACCTGAACAGACTCCACTTCTGTCCTTCCATGTCCTCAAGACTCCTCTGAAATCAACAAGATCTTTCTTGATGGCTTGAAGAGCTGAGTAATCCGAAAGGGTGACTGTAATCACTTCGTTCGAGGGCGATTCACCTGAAACAAGATGACAGCATAGGATCAACACAAATGTAAGCAAAAAGAGTGCATTTTGTAACGAAAAACAGCTTCTTTTTCCTCCGTTGCTGGATGGATTCCTGCAGAAACGAACAGGGGTTAGCTCATTTATGCACACCAAGTGTTTGTGAAAATGACTCAAAGAGCCATCTTGAGTTTCCATCAAGAAACCCCCAAAAATCAAGCAATAAGCTCAAACCCAACAGTAAAACAACTCGATCAATCACTACAAAGTGGGGTATGCTCAACAATTCAAAAGATGAATGTGAAAGTGAATCTCTTTTGATTGTTTACAGATTACAACACAATTTCAGATATCAATCGATCTTTCAAAATCCCAAATGGGATAGAGAGAGATAGAAACAGAGAGAGATTGGGAGAGAAAGAGGGTTAATGGGAAACTGAAGAATGAAAATGTGGGATATTTAATAGAGAGAGAGATGACGGTGGGTGGGTAAATGGTGATAATAATAATAATAATATTATTATTATTATTAATTTGGGGAAGAAGATGATGAGGATGTTTACGTTGAGGGGGGTGCAACGGCTAGTGACAGTATCTGATAATAGTCACATGACATGAGGATGAAGAAGACATTATTATTATTATTATTAAGAAATAAGAAAAGAAATGTCTGTTGGGGGCAAGTGAAACGGTTGATTAGGGTTTTGACCGAGGAAGAAGACCAATCTCCAACGGCTATATTTTCACCATATTATTATGCGTTTCTTCTGGACGTATGCACGCACTTGTTTTTGTATGAAAGCAACTCTTTTGTTAAAATCCAAAAGGGTAAATACCGAGAAGAATAAAACTAAAAGGGTGATTTTTTAACATCAATTTTTTAAAGGGTTATTAGATTTTAATTATTTCAACTTTCGTATATATTGCTCGGATTTATCTCAACTAAGGAATTGTTTATGGAATTAACTTTAAGCTTATTCTCCTTCAATGATCATTTATAACTGAAAGCTAATACCGTTAATTTTTTTATGACGTGTACTATTTATATGGCTAAAACACTAAATAGAAAATTGAAATCAACCATCAGGTCTGTCAATCTGAAACTTTTGCACCCTGAAACCCATCAATCTCCACCACATGATCCGGACCACATGACTCGTTGGAGGTAGATTTCAAGTGAAGATGGAGGCTAAACACCAAAAAACAGACCAAATGGAGGTTGGGCGATGACATAGTTGAAAATGGCTTAAAGTTTGCCCCATTTAATAAAAAAACTAACGTGGTTTAACTCTCAGTTCAAAGTTAGGAGTGTCTGTAAACATTCCTTGAGTTCGGATTAATCCTGACCAGTAAATGAAATTTGGATTATTAAATCCAATAACCCTTTTTTTAAAATCATTTTATCAAGAATAATAATCAATACTACTAACTATTACAACATGGATGATTAAGGGCTGAGAGAGTCAATTATATGACCCGTCAACCCACTACGACACTAGAAGTGAGGGGCGGTGTTCCAGGCCTCTTGAGTTATTACAACCCGCTCTAGACCTGCCAGTTATCCTGATTTTCATAAACTTCTCGCATCATTGGCCCTTTATAATTTGAAATTGATGGAATGTGCACGCTACCAATTGGGTGGTGGTGATCTTCGTTTTGATACCAGGCCGGAGCCGACCCCCAACCCACTCCCACTCCCATTCCCTCAGCCCTAGCCAATATACTTAAGGGTGATGAAGTGGTATAGTTATAAATCAGATGTAATGGGTTCAAATATTGTATAGAGTGTGTGTGGTAAATTTAAAAATAAAGTATTTGAATTTAATTTTGATGTTAAAATTCTTATACTAATTTAATATGACATATAAACTCTAAACTTGTTCTAACCATTTAAATGGTGAAAATTTGATAAAGTAACGTTTAAATGGTGAAATTTTGATAAAGTAACGTTGAAATAGTTTTAAACAAGTTTAGGGATATTTTAAATTATTTTCCGTCCTTGCTTTGTCTTTAACTACGTACCCCACTGTAATTACTTTGTCTCTAACTACGTATTTCCTATAATTATAAATTGAAAATTTGAATTTTAATAATTAAACTATGATTCATTAACTGATAATAATCCATACTAACAATTAAACTTATAACACTTAAAATTTTTACTAAGTTGAGTGAAAATAAAGTCTATATTTGATAATTATACTACTACATTTATCATTGACAACAAAGTAAAAGTTAGAATTGTTAGTAGTCAAATTTGTATAGATTATTATATGCCTTAAAAATTAATATTGTAAATACTCTTGAAAAATGTTCCGCTAACAATATTTGAGCATTTTAGGACCAAAATTAGAAATCATTTACATGAAATGATTAATTTTACAAAAAGTTCATAAAATATGGATTACACTAACACACATACAAATTATCTATTACTATTATTAAAAGCTTTGGTCGGTGGGCTTTTTTTTTTTTTTTTGGTTTTGTTTTGTGTGTGTGTTTTTTATAGAATTTGTTTTGGGTGTGGGTTCGAGGTTTGGGGGTGGGGTTTTTTTGTGAGTTTTTTGTGTCTGGACATGTCTCTTTGATGTATGTTTCGATTATGTTCGTTTATAGGGTTCGTTGGCGTTGTCTTTCTCTGGGTTCCTACTTTCTTTCTTTCATTATCGATACCCTGACGATTCTCGCTATTAAGGTTTGGGTTTTCCTTTTGTTTGCTTTTTTGGGGCTTTGAATTTCGTTGGTTTTTCTATATTGAACTGTTTCGCCTTCTTGCGACTTTGATTTTCGTTTGTTTTGTGTATAGTGTTGGGCTTTGATTTAGTTTTGGGTTCTGATTGTTCTTGTGTGTTATGAATTTGGGTTTTGGTGTGTTTTACTTTGTAGATTTTGCTGATTTTATGGTTTCAAACCTTCATTTTGATTTTGATTTTGAGGTTACATTAAAACTCGCATAACCGCGGCAATGCGCAGCACCAAAACCTAGTTACTACTAATTGTTGTTTCTACTCATGGTGCCTTCAGGTCTCTAGAGGCTGTTCTCCTTGATGAACAAGGACATCATGCCTCCACTAGTTCCTCGCATTCCTCAATGGTGTCGCCTAACTACACCATGTTAGCTGCGGCATTTGTTATTCTCGCTCTTGTCTAAGATTTCTATATGGTGATCCTATCCATGTTTTGTTTTGATCAATTGAAAAGAGTAAATCATATGATTAAAGCGACAAGTTGTCACTACTGCTCGTCTATACGAGATTCATATGTACCCGATTCGCTTCTTTCATTGCTGAAGTAACCTACCTGGCAGGACTTGAAGTGAAAATTTTAACAGTAATAAAAAAGAAACATGCACAAACAACTGGATATGATAAAGATTATAAATCCAAGCAATCAAGGTTTTTTGACATTTAAAACACACTAATTGTTGGTTCATAGGTTCATAACAACGTTCGGTTTTACTAGAACCGAATATAGCACAATAGTAGACTAGAAAGTAGACCCATTCCATCCAAAGAAAGAGCCCTGTGCAAAAAACATATCTCAGTAAGTGATAAATCACATCATACCACTAAACATGTCAAAAGTTGTCCGAAACATATTATAATGCTTAAACATCCAAATCGTTTAATTTATTAAAAAAAAAAACATGTCAGATTTAGTTAATATAAGGTCTGTAACTAGGGTAGACCTGGTGCACAAGGTTGCTACAAGCATAGGTATCAGGGAGGTGGCCCGTTAAGCGTCCTTACCTTGCATTTGTGCAAGAGGTTGTTTCACGACTCAAACTCATGACCTCCAGGTCACATGGAGGCAACCTTAACATTGCTCCAAGGTTTACCCCAATGTTTATAATTATATCCATTAATTAATTATTTATCAAAAAAAGTTTTTGGTGGGTCAACCCAACCTTGAAGATGACCCATTTTTACCTAAACCCATTTTGATCATTTACAAAACCCGCTAGTTTAATAGAAAACAGAGAAATTTGAGATGAGAATATTGCCTTTGCATCAAAGAATTTCAGGAAGAATCTTGATTTGGGGACAGACAACTTGGTGCTGAGAATTTCAGCAACTGCAGCACTCAGTTTCTTGTTTACATCAGCATTCAGACCCCCAATGGACACAAGCTCACCATATGCTGCTGGCTGCTCAGTACCTCCAAAGGACATTGGTACAGATCCCTTCAACACGATCATCACATACTGCGCATTTTAACGAAAACAACACAACTAGACAATTATGCATTTGGTAACACTTCAGAAACACACAAATCTTATGTTTGTTGAGAAAACACAAAAATTATACATCTGACAGCATGATCAGACAACTTTCTGTAAACTACTATTGCTGTTAAGATTTACACAGATCAGTAGCAATATCGAACACTGACTTTTCTATACTCGAATAGAATAGCATAAACACTGGTAAAAAGAACAACATGACTACACAATTATGCACTTGGCAATGCTTCGAAAACACACAAATAATATGTTTGTTAAGGAGACAACAATATCCATATCAATAACAATCATCAACCTCAAAGCATACATCAGACAACAATGATCAAATAACTTATTCTGTAAATAACTATTGGTTTTAAGACTTGCACAAATCACCAGCACTAACGAATGACGACTTTTCTATACTCTAATACAATAGCATAAACACTAGTACCTAGCACAAACTGTTTGATTACAGGGAAAGTAACCATATCCATATGTGAATATAATGTAGCTTAGCTCATAAAAATCCATGAAGAAACCACTATCATAGTATCATATAGTTTTTACCAATCGCGATTTTCATGTAATCACAAGTGCAAACATGATCAAGATCATGTCCAAAAGTTGCATTCGAAATCAAGTAACCGCCACATGAATCATCACATAATGAAATAAAGTCAGACTTATGCTCATGTATTAATCAGATATCGAGTTAAAACAGCAATCTAATTCTAGCAGAAAAAAGTTCAAGTTCACTAACAAAACCCTAGAACATAAACTTAACATATCAAAATCATGTGCAAAACTGCAAAAGTTGCATTTTGAAACAAGTAACCAGCAAATTACTGGTTGTGCACTAAAATGAATCATCACACAACGAAATGAAATCTGACTTTAGTTCATGTAGTAATCAAACATCTCAACCGGCAAATCAAACCAGCAGTCAATCAAATTCTAGCAGCATGAACTTCAAATTCACTAATAAACCCTAAAACATAAAATTATCACGAAATCGAGTTCACGTATGCTTGCAATTTGAAATGCGTAACCTCAACAAATATTCTGATTCAATCAAAACACAGAAGAAAAAAACACACACACACACAGAAGTTAAGAGAGATTAATATTATCATACAGCTTCAGGTTTTCCGATGAGTTTAGCGACGGTGGAGGTGGCTTCAGAGAGTATAGCGGAGGTATCAACACCTTCTAAATTGACATTTGTTGAGAGATTAAGGCACGGCATTTTCGTTTCACAAAACCCTAGAGACAAAAGTGACGACGATAACTAGTGAGTGCTTGATATCCTATTTGTTAAAAGGCTTTGCTGTCCACTCACAGATGTTTTATGCTCCAAAGTTTCTGTAATTTGCAATGTTGCCACTTTAATTCTAAGTTTTTACATTTTTGTCACCATCAAATATCATATTAACAATTTTAACCTAGTGGTAAATGATCTTTTCTTTATATGTTTTGGGTCTCAAATTTTGACGTGTTTTGACAGTTGTTTAGATCAGCAGATTTCTTGATCAAAGGGTTATCTTTTACACTTATGGAGCTCCGATCCTAGATACACATTGTTGTGAATGTTTAGCTCGCAGAAGTATATTAGAGTTGTATAAAGGTTGGATAATTATTTTGTTAATTTTATTGTAGTGCGATCTTCCAGTTCTATTATTACAGAGACATAGTATAATCAATTTCTCTTTGTTACTTTGTAATTCTTATATGAGATGTGATTTTCAAGTTACATAAGTAACCCGAATGGAAGTATGTGTAGGAACTAATATTTTGCTAAAGTCATGTCTGTTTGATTGAAGTTGAATGGTTGTATAGTGTTTAATTGATTAGAGATTTTTCAACATGTTTTTAGGTGATTGTTTAGTTTAGTTAATTAGTTAATACTTAATGGTTTAATTATATACAAGTTTATCTACTTATTTAAACGTCTAGAAAATAAAAGTTTAGTCCTAGAATGAAAAAGTTTTAGGAGTTATTTAGAATGGGTCACAGGTTGTAATTGTAAGTAGTCGAGTATTAGGTTTCAAGTTATTAAAAAAGTCGATCAATTGTTGATCAAAAATTAAAAACAGCCTCTCTTTCCAATATTTTATGGTCCTTTTTTCACCGGTTCAATAGGAATTTCTTGGTCTTCAACATGTATCCTAGTATCTAGGGATTCAATTTGATTCTTTTAGATTATGTAATTTCAACGTTAAACTAATTTACTGAAACCTCCAAACAATATTCTATGTAATCTCTTTCAATCAAAGATAATGTAATTTAGTTATTTTGAACAAACCATGAATCCACGCATTGGAGATGGGACGTAAAATTTATATACAATCATAGATTAAATATGAGAAATCTAGGAGGGACTTTTTCTTTTTTTTAACATGTCCGAATATGAAAAAAATAACAATAATAATAATGACACGAACAAGAACAATAATGAATTAACAAAATAATATGTGTGATGATATCATAAATATATAAAAGAGTTAAAAAGAAAGAAGAAAAAGAAGTTGCACATGACAAAATGATATGTAGTGATAATACTATTCATCAGTCTCATAATATACAGTTTCTTTTCTACTTACAGCCATTAATATGTTATGATAATGAATTTAATTCATATTCATACAAATGGGTTGGCACTTTTTTTTATTTAGCATGTGAAGGAGACAATAGTACAATACAAGTTAAGGACGTGTGAAATGTACACTCTCTTTCAAGTTAATTTAATCTTATACTAAACGAATGACAGAGGTGAACAACGCTTCGCAATCCTTTGACATGCATGGTAGTCGATTTGCAACTAATTTCCCGCCAAAACAATTTCTCTTACAGCCAACAACCATTCATTGTTGTTGTGTGTAACAGACTAGATTAAAAATCTATGAATAATACGAGTCAAATGAAAATATTAAATTAAATAGTTTAGTTAAATACTTACCAAAAGTAAAAACATGTAAATAAGAAGAGATTGCAAATTGAAAGAGATAATTATTCTTCTGATTGTGATGAAAATAAGTAATTTGATTAAAAAATTACAAGAAAACATGTAAATATGGTGAGATTGCAATTGTAAGAAATGATATTGACCAAAAAGCATAGAATGCTAGAATGAAGGTAAGATTGTTGACCAGAAAAAGGCGGATATATCAGAATTTGGGGTTTCTTGTTTATTATAATAAGGATTTTCAGTCCTATCAACTACAGTGAATTTGCATCATCTATAAGTAGCTTTCGAAGTAACCGAAATGTTAAAATCTTATAAAGTGCAAGTGTACTGGTTTCGGTTTTAGAAGTATAATAGGTGTAGAGTTAAGAGGGTGAGTATGTGTTCGTTGGTTGGGGGAAAGCACTTTCAACACAATTCAAGTTCAGGTCTGAAATTGGATGCAATCTACATGGTAAAATACATGCTTTTCAGCAAATCCATGCATTATCATCTCCAGTTTTGCACAACTTGAACACTGACTAAAAAATCGACCTCGGTAGTCCTTGAGCAAACAGTACGGACTGAGTCAAACTTAGAACAATATCTAATTACAGAAGATATAAGTTGAAATGTTACCCCAGGTTCAAAGAACCGTCTTTCATAAGCTTCACACTGAGGCTGTTAAATCTTCCTCTCGAGTAATGTCGAGAAGCCTTTCTCCAATCGGTTCCTGTTTTCATCATGGCTGCAAACTCCTCATAGCTAATTTTGCCATCCTGCATAATCAGAATTTAAAAATCAACATGGTTAAATATTTGATTAATGATTTCTTTATAAAACATAAATTACGCCGAAAATGTCAGGGTGGGGTCCACCTTATCAGTGTCGACTTCTTGGAAGATGTCGTTTGTAACATTTGCAACATCAACATCACCTCCATCTTCCATCAAGGCATCCTGGAGGTCTTGAGGCTCAATGTAACCATTGCCATCTTTATCGAAGTATGAGAAAGCTCTGTGTAGATGCTCGTCGTTTGCCATCTTTTTTAGGTGGAGTGAGATAGCAACAAATTCCCCGTAATCCAACCTTCCCTTACCATTAGTATCTACCTGTCAGATCAAATCAATTCAATGAAAACTTTTCAACTTTTAATAAACATTTAGCGTGTCAAATATGATTGCAAAAATATCCTTGTTTTTTGGAATAAATGATTTATGAGTGTAGGATATATGTATTAAGAAGCTTTTCATAACATAATAAAAGAGGATCAACAAGGGTCTTTTCTTGGTAACCATGAGACCTTGTTTCCGGAAAACTCACAGGACCAACCAATACCCTGCTAACCACCCGGATCATGTAATCAAAACTTGCGCTCGACAAGTGGCTTTCTAGAGGTTATGGCAGAAACCAACCAGTGAAGCGTGATTCAAACCTGAGATCTCTTCTAGAGGGGAATCAAGCGCTTACCATAATGCTACCCCTTGATGATCTCAGCTTAGTAACACCAACTTGAAAAGAACTTTCACAAATATATTTTCTTAATACTGCAAGATCACCTATTATGCATTGTTCTTTTACCAAGTATGTTGCTAATGAAACAACTGTTAACGAGTAACAGTAACCCGTAACTTGTTTGTACAGAGAACATGTCAAGTGGGTCGGCGCTTTAACTGCTTTTGCCATTATTTCTTAAATTTGTCAAAGATGACCACAAAAATTATATTATATTGTTTCAATGATAATATAATTTATATGAATGTAATTATTTTTAATGCATTAAAAAAAACATACGTTAAGCTACTTTAAACCCATTTCATCCATTTTCTTTTATGCTGTTATTTTGAACTTTCAAGATAAAAATATAGGTGGAAATCTAAACAAAATGTCGATCGCGCTTACAGCTTCGATAAGCAGCTGAACTTCAGACTCGGCAAGCTGTGTATTAAACTGTTGTAGTCCAGATTTTAGTTCTTCAATTGTAACAATACCATCATCATCTGTGTCTATCTTTTTAAACATTTCCTTGATATCTTCAACTTCTTCATTGGACAAAAAGTCAGCAATAACCTATCAGATAGAAGCATCACAGTTCACAAATACAGGTTGTTTAGTAAATCAAATGGCGATAAAAGGAAAAAAAGATACAAGACTTAATTAACTAACTAACCCTCAGAGCCTTTCTTTTGAACCGATTCATCAATGAGAACTGCTTTAGTCTTGCCTTGACAACATCGCCAAGGGGAACATTTGGAGCTTTTTTAGCATTTTGGAGCCAAGGATGTTCTGTACCAGATAAAAACATCAATACACGAATTAATATAAACAGATGCATACCCATGCACCCTCTGTAAATCACGTTCTTTGTACAAACATTGCAACATCAATTAGAAATGATAAATAGCGACTCATTTTTTATAAAATAAAACATGCATTGATGCAGGCTTATCATTTTTATTATCAAGATGGTACATAATAATCCTGCTCTACAGAAATCCTACACCTGCCACCATGTGGCCATATTGACCAAGAATGTGGACCGGAAATTAAAGTATGTCACAGTTATTATGGCTAAAGTATACTTATTTTAAGAAGTTTCCAAGCAGGATCATTTCTTATGAAGTGGGAATGGAATTGTTGGTTAAAATTTAAACAGTTCTAAAGATTAAACACCAAATATGAGCCAACTGCCTGTGATGCATTTATGTTAGAAGAATAAGCATACCAAGCACTTGCTTAGCTGTAAGACGTAGCTTTGGATCTGGCTCCAACATTTGTCTTACAAGATTCTTCGCACCTTCAGAAACACTAGGCCAAGGTTCACGTTTGAAATCTATTAGCCCACGAAGAATGGCCTGTGCAACCCCTTGTTCCGACTCTGCATTAATAGAGAAAATAATTCACTAGAATGATCGCAAGATTAATAGCAGCAATCTGAGCAAATTTTAAACCTGCATTATATATACCCCATATATGAAGACAGCTCACCAATTAACTTGAAATAATAGACTTTACCTGCCCAAAATGGAGGCACACCACATAATAATATGTAAAGAATGACTCCAGCACTCCAAATATCAATCTCTGGTCCATAGTTACGCTTGAGCACCTCTGGAGCCATGTAATATGGGCTTCCAACAATTTCAGAAAACCTCTCACCTGTGTATATATATATATATATTGAAAAAGTTAGTAATTACAACAAAGAAGCTCAAGCAAGATACATTTGATCTTCATAGTCAAATAGTTATATATGTAACTGATCTACATGGTTAAACAGTCGTAGCCTTGATCTCCGGTTTTTGAGGTAGCTGCAGAGGGTGGAAGTAACAATATAATACAATTGTGTATGATCAAGAATCTAGATCCACATTATGTCTTTGTAGGGCCCTTAATTCAATATTCTCAATTGTTAAAACTTAATTTTAATTCAGAGCTGCTCGATCTGAACTTCCTCAATGAACAAGACAGCTAATGAGCTATATAGCATAATCCCCAGTTTAGTCAAATTTTCAGAATTTTTAGGGCAAGAGTTTAGTGAAGAGAAATGAATATGCACAGTAAATTGTATATTATTGCATACATGTAATATCATTTACAAAGTTGCTACTTTAGAAGCAAAAATATGTGATTTTATAACTATCCAGACATTGTGTGTTGTACACAGTAAGTGCTTATCATAATCATCCACAACAAACTGGCCAAAGAACACACTTTCAGTCAAAGGTAAAAAACAATAAATAGATAACCTAATACAAAACTTTCCAAGATTCACACCATCTACAGGCTCAAAACGTTGACTTCTTCACATGCCAAAGTGCCAAACTGCATTCCACTTAGGATAATTCACATTTACAACTATGCCAGTATCTCCTGCAGTCCTGCCTCACCCTTCTATTGTTCATAATCTCTAGAAACCCTACAACAATTCTACTCCTTTTTTCCAATGACTTCTTGTAAAGAGCATCATACATAGAACAAGTCAGATTAAGAGAGCCCTTGGAAAATAGGAGTGGTATACTAACTAGATCATATAGTAGCATCTTTTCTTAAAATATACAAATATTTTTCTCCATATATAATTGCAACCAACATGGTACATGATGACTTCTTTTCCTACGAGGCTTACCAAAAAAGAACACGAAAATTTTATACAATGAACAATACTTCCCATATAACCAAAACCCTTTTAAGAAAACCTGCCACGACAAAATTCTCTGCAACTAAGGTGTTAAAAAATCAGTCTCTTTATCTCCATGAGATCAATATGGGTTAAAATCTTAATTAGCCAGCTTATGAAGGACTATAAAGGACACAACAAAAATTCACAAATTATGTTTATTGGTTATAAAAAATGAATGTGATAGGATATCGAAACAATTGATGTGATGATCTCTAGAGATGTGATACTGGTGGGCACTGTCAAAGAAGAAGAACCAAGTCCCTACAATGTATGTAACAATAGAAGTTATTGTCTTTCTTTCTAATTCTTGTTTCCACTTATATTCACACACTATTCAATAAGATTCATCTTAACAAGCCTAATAGGAAAGTAAAGCCAATCACTTTCTAAACTCACACAACCAATTACAACAACCATTCACCTGGCTTAAAGAAGATAGACAGCCCAAAATCAATAGCCTTAAGCGGCGAATTCTCCTTCTTATTCGCAAACAAGAAATTCTCCGGCTTCAAGTCCCTATGAATCACTCCATGCTTATGACACAGCTGCACCACCTCCACAATCGTCTTCGCCACAGCCGCAGCCGCCCTCTCCGTATAATGCCCCCGCGCCACAATCCGATCAAACAGCTCACCCCCCTCACACAACTCCATCACCAAATGCACCGCATTCTCATCCTCACACGCCTCCCTCAACGTCACAATACTCGAATCCTCCGGCAAATGCTTCATGATCGCCACCTCCCTCTTCACATCCTCCACATCCACAGCAGTCCGCAGCTTCCGCTTCGAGATCGACTTACACGCCAACAGCTCCCTCGAGCTCCGATCTACACACAAGTAAGTCACACCGAACTCCCCACGCCCAAGCTCCCTATCCAACATATACTTCTCCTCAATATTCCCCTTCGTCCCATCGCTCAACACCGTGATCGGAGCCTTCTTCCCGTTGCCGGAGGTACCCCTATCCTTCCGGTTGTTATCGGAGTAGTTTGAAGACTTGACGTCTTCTCTAGCAACGGCCGCCGGAGATCTGCAACAGTTGCCCATGAGAAATCGGAGATTTGAGGCGGAATCGAGGTCGGAGTGTGTGCAATTACGAAAGTGGAAAACCCTAGGTGTGGATTGCTGAAGCTAGGGTTTCGGTGATCATAGTAGCAGTGGGAATTGAAAGGGGATAATGGTGGAGTGAGTGATGTGAAGTGTGTAGAGTGGATTGTAGTGTGTGTGTTAAAGTGTGTGTTTTGGTGTGTGTTTCGTCGGAGAACGGTGGCCGGTGACGGAGAATGAGGATGACGATGGGCCGGCGGTGGTGTAAATGGTAAGTGTTGTTTGGGGGATAAGGTATGGGTTTTGATTAATATTAATATTGTGAAAGACGAAAATGAAAAAGGGAGATGAAGTTAATTTTTAGGGAATGTTTTGTAAGATTTAGATATTTTAGATTTAGATTTGAACATGTTGTAAGTTTTTGATTTTTACTAGTAAACTATCAATATCAGATCAATTAAACTGGCATCTAATCTTTACATGGTATATGTAACATTATAAATCAAAATCATAGGTGAGATCAAATTTAAACCATGCTAAAAATTAAAATATGTAAAAACCATCATTGTCCAATCACATAAATTATAATTGATATAAATTTTTAATTGTTTAGATTATGTTTAAGTAAACTCAACCTTATTTTTTAAGATCACTATATTTTTTTTTTTAATTAAACTCGAAGGAACGACGATCATGACGAAAAAACTTACATATACGTAATTTTTAATTGTACACTTGGTAACACGTACTTACATATGCATAACTCATACATGTAAGTAACTCTTAGTTGTACACTTGGTAACACGTACTTACATATATACAACATTTGGTTCTCATGGTTTTTATTTATAACAAGGTTTAATATTTACACTATAAAAAAAGATCATTATTATATATACCAAACTAGTAGTGACGTGGAATAAAAGATACAATGTTATACAAAAAGGTATTAATAATATGATTTAATTTATAGGTTGAATAAATGATACGATGTCAATGCAAAAAAAAATATGTTCATAATATCGTCTAACTATATTTAATATTAGCAGTACACGAAAGAAAACATGAAACAAATGTTACGGAATTCATAAGTACTTATGATAAATGAAATTTAGATACAACAAAAAATTTGTTAAGTAATATAGAAGGATACATAGTTATTATGTGTTTTACTTTCTTGATGTTTTTCAAAAAACTGATGGTTTTGGTTTGGTTTTGGTTTGGTTTGTAACAAAAATCAAACCGAATTCATAAAACCAAACTTGTAAATTATTAGGTGTATTCATACCGATCAATAACTTATTAAATTAATGTTATCTAAAAAAGATGAATATATAGGTTTTAAGAAAAATATTTAAAATTTTGCTTCAACTAGTAGATTAAGTCGTTTTATATATTTATTTAATTTTATTTTATACTGGATTGTAAGTTATTTAAATATCAAGTAATTATAAAAATATATAGATTATAGTAGTATATCAAAAAAATGATATCAGTGCAAAGTTTCTAACTCAAATTTATTATTTTGGATAATTTTTTTGTCAAAATATTTAAAGCCAAAATGGTAAAACCAAAACCGAAACCAAAGTAAAACCGAAAACCAAAAACTGAAAACCCAATCCAAACAGTTTTATAAACCCAAAAATCAAAATACCAGTTTATGATTTTTTGTTTGAGCCAAAACCAAACCAAACTGATATATGCATAACCCTGTAACCTAGTCATTTGTTTACTTTATGTTCAAATTATCTTAAAAAGATTTAGGTTTTTAGTAAACGGCCTTTTTGGTAAGTGGTGACAATAGATCAATTATCCATGTTTTAAAAAGACCAGATCAATAAATATCGGTTTATACTTCATGTATTTGTTGAAAATATTCTAAGAATGTATATTTTCTCTGTTTTTTTTCTCTTAAAATATATCTTAAAATAATTATCCCTCAAAATATCTCTACCAGATAAGACGCCAAGTCGCCAACGCTTATACATGTATGAGCAGACACCTATACAACAAAATCAGTCATAAATAGACATTTATCTCTAAGCAGGCAGGTGCATGTTCCCTCGCAGGCGACCACGAAAATGATGTCAGAGAAGCGTCTACTTAGGACACGTGTCCATTTGTGACTGGTTTTGTTGTACAGGCGGATGCTCCTATCGGTACAGGCATTTGCGCCTTGTCTGGTAGGGATATTTTGAGGGATAATTATTTAAAGGGATATTTTGATTGGAAAAAATTAGGAATATGGATATTTTGGGTATCTTTTCGAGTTTGTTTTATTACTGTAATTTGCCTTTTTTATACTTTTTAGTTTAACAAAATTTCCATTTGATTTTAATTATATTATTTTCTTATACTTGATATGAGTTTACATGTCCCTAAACGTTCGGCTTCTGTTTACGACATGCTTACTTTAATCTACGGGTTTTCATAGTCTCGAACGTTTGGTCTCACAACAACATAATTTTCTTTGAATTCTGAACATACCCTTGTGATGTACTTATTTGTACATAAAATCATTCCATAGCGAAGTGCGGGTAAGCACCCGCTAGATTATACTATTAGTGTTCTTATATACACAACTAGATACCATTAGTATGTAATAATAAAATGCTTATAAATTATACTATTAGTATGTATTTTAGATAAATATGTAAATAATGTACATTTATTTTTTTAAAGGAAAAATTAACATATCTATAAAAATATTTAAAAAATGAGTTAGATTACATATTACATAATAAAAATATTTGCAGTTACATAATATGTCAATAAGTAGGGTGGTGCTAAATATATATCTTTTAAAACTATATCATTTCCTTCTTTAACTCCTATGTTTCTTTCTGTTAACTCACATTTCAATATATAAATCCAAATAACATTTTTAATTTTTTTTATTGACAAATCATATGTGTTGTACCATGAAACTTATTTATCTTTTAAGTTATTGTCTTTAATATATTTTAAAGGTTTGTTATACTTTTTGTTTATTAAATTGTATGATTTGATCATGTGTGACTTGTATGCATACATGTGTGTTAAAAAAATAACAGAATAAATAAAAGAAGTAATTTTATATAACTTGTATGGTTATTTAATTGATTTAAAAATAACTAACTCTTCTTCGATTTTAAAAACTTCGTAAACAAACAAATTAAAATTTAATAATCAAAACTTTTATTCATCGTATGATAAATTATTTAAATTATTAGTTTTGATTAGTGACCATTTCAACGTCTACGTTTATTAATTACTAACGATAATCATAATTGTACAATCATCATAGATTCACTACAAACATATTGTTGTTTTGTAAAATGAAGATTGATTTGAATTTTTAATTTATAAATATTTACTATATTCCGTAGAAAGCAAATGATTATCTAGAACCCCGACCCATGTTTTGTATATTTTAATTGCATGCAAATATTTTCAAGACTTAATTGTCACACAAAAAAATATGAAACCCTTTTTGACTTGCTAATTAAAAGTCCCTAACCTTTTAATAAGTGATGCCATGGGCATGCGTTGCCTCTTTCAAATTTCAAACAATCAAGTATGTTTAACCTTCTAAAGGAAAAAGCTTTGTCAAATTTTATTTTCCTTATATTATATACTATACTATAGGTTAGAAATATATATATATATATATATATATATATATATATATATATATATATATATATAACACTAGTTGAATACAAATAATATGTAATAGTTAGTAATGAAAATTCAAAAAATATTAAAAAATTCAATATCAAATAAAGTCAAGTTTTTAATCCGATATTTAGTAAATGATAAACTGTAAAAATGTGAAAGTGAATTTTATAAACACACATATAGGAAAGTTTACGCTGCAATATGATAAATTTGTGTAAAGTGTACGAAGTGATAACAACAATTGATCTAGGGAATTAATGGTTCAGATAAGAAATGAGAGTAATCACGCAAGAAATGGACTAGAGGGGTAATTTGAATATAGCCTATAACTGTTGATTTTTTTAAATCCTTCATTTTTAAACACATATAACTTTTTTATACATCATTATTTTTTAAAAAAAGATTACAACATAAAAATAAACATTTTATTCTCTTTAATTTGAGTATAGTATTGCTATACTTTTTAAAAAAATCAATATTAAAAAAAATGAATGTGTTGTGCATATAACTTGCGTAATTATAATTGTATAATTATGAAAACAACTTGGGTAATTATCATATAACTTGCGTAATTATCATATAACTTGCGTAATTGTTATTTATAACTTAAGTAATTTGAACTTGTGTAACTATAATTACAACTTACGTAATAATGAATATGACTTGCGTAATTATCCATCTTATATGCGTAATTGTGGCCTGGATTAAATTACCTCTCTCCTAAAAGACACGTGTCACGCCCTAATGACTTCGTCCGCTTCGCACGTTTTTTGCACTTTGTATAGTAACCTTCTCCTACACATGTATTTATAAAAAGATGATTTAAAAGATTATTAAAATCTAAAATATAATACTGAACATACTAGTTTTAGAGTTAAGTTCTATTTTACTCTTTGAGTTTTTTTAAATAATGATTTTCCTCCAAAAGATTAAAAAATCAATTTACCTCCAAAAGTTTCATAATTTTTTTCAATTTCAGTCCAAAGTTTTATTAATTGTTTCAACTTTATCCCAAATGATGAAACTTTTGGAGTGAAATTGAAACAACATATGAAACTTTTGGAGGTAAATTAATGTTTTTAATGTTTTGGAGGAAAATAGTTATTTTAGTCGAACCTTAGGGAGCAAAATTGAAATTAACTCTTAGTTTTAAATGTAATTTTTTGAATAAGTAAATATATATCATTTAACTTATGCATATTAATTAGTAATAAGAGAGATATGTGAAAAATAATGTTTGGCTTATAAAATTATATGACACGTGACATAATAACTTGTTTGTGATTAGGTGTAGTTTTTTTTCATTGTAATCTTTATTTTTTTGTTATTTTTATTTTCATTTATATGTCTACACAAAGTATCACATTAGAAAAAGTAAATATTACACTAATATTACAAAAATCATATTGATATTATGTTAGCGAGCTAAAATGGACGGTAGGATCTACTTAAATTTCAGGTCAAAATAGATATGCACAAACGAAGTTTGGGTTAAAAACCGAGCAGAAAAGGTTTAGGTCACTCGAGCTAAAGTAAGGTTGGATTAATGAATTATTTTTGAGAAAAAAAACAACAGAGTTCACACTACTATATTATTTTTTAGTAGTCAGTGATGATGGATGTTACCGGTGGCATGACGGATGGTGAAGAGGCGACACTGGTAATTATGGGATGGTGTCGACAGTGGTGTTAAGGTGGCGACAATGGTCATCGTGTTAACGAGGATGGTGTGAATCATCTTGGTTGCGGTGATTGATAGGCCGTGACGACAAAGAATGGTCAAGAATATTTTTCGATCATTTGGACCTTTTATAATTAGCAAGTGTTACAAGATGTCCTTTTCACCTAATTGTTTAATATTAATCAACCAAAATTGACTTGTGTATTAATTTAAGATATTAACTCATATTTAAACCGTTCATCTTATTTAACAGAAAATTCAAAATAATTTGGGTTATTAACTTCTTCTTTAAACCGTTAGCATACTTAAACGTCTTCTCTAAACTGTTTGTTTAATTTGAACCATAAAGTTACTTTTATTGTTATTTAATTTAAATGGTGTTTTGTTTTAATCGTACAATTCTATTAAGCGTCTTTTTAAAACTTTTTGTTTTATTTATACATATTTTTTAGCCATTCAGTCCACTTAAATATATTTTCATGTCATTCTTTTATTTGAATGACTTTTTATTAAACCATCCGATTAAAGCTTTCTTTTTTAAACCATTCATTTTATCAAAACTTCTTTATCTCTTTTTGATTTTTTTATCGTCTTCTATTCAAGTTTACTTGAAAGTGATTTATACTTTTACGTCATTTGTATTGTGTTTAGGATTAACTTGGATTTTGATTGTTACAATTTGGGCTTCTAAGATGTTAAATTATTTAAGTGTTTTTTAAGTTTTCTTTTGTGTTTGAATAACCAATCAGTTTAAAAAAGAAGCTTAAATAAGGCAAACAATTAAAAAGTAGAACAATTAAAAAAGCCATTTAAATAAAACGTCTGAAAAACGTAACGGTTTAAAAATCCATATGTAACACGGGCGATTTTTTAAAAAGCCAAACGGTTTTAAGATGAATGATTTTAAAAGTTATTTAGAAACCTTTTTAAAATGGTTTAAAAACGCTTTTGAGAAACACGATTAGAAACCAGTTGTTTAAAAATGACGTTTGAAAACCAAATGGTTTAAAATCGCTTAAAAACTTTTTCTAGTAAATTATAGTGTCGGTTTAAAATCCAAACAGTTTAGAAAAATATTTTTAAAAAACTTTACAAAAATAAAACATTTCTTTCATACATACACACATACACACATACACATACACACATACACACATACACACATACACACATGCATACACACATACATGCGCGCACACATACATACGCGCACACATACATACATGCATACACACATACATGCGCGCACACATACATACGCGCACCCATACATACGCGCGCACATACATACGCGCGCACATACATACGCGCGCACATACATACATACATACATACATACATACATACATACATACATACATACATACATACATACATACATACATACATACATACATGCATACATACATACATACATACATGCATACATACATACATGCATACATACATACATACCTACATACATACATACGCGCATGCATACATACGTGCACACATAAATACGCGCACACATACACATACATACGTACATACATACGTACGTACGTACCTACGTACGTACGTACGCACGTACCTACGTACCTACGTACGCACGTACCTACGTACCTACGTACGCACGTACCTACGTACCTACGTACGCACGTACCTACGTACCTACGTACGCACGTACCTACGTACGTCCGTACGCACGTACCTACGTACGTCCGTACCTACGTACCTACGTACGTCCGTACCTACGTACCTACGTACGTCCATACATACATACATACATACGTACATACATACATACATACATACATACATACATACATACATACATACATACATACATACATACATACATACATACATACATACATACATACATACATACATACATACATACATACATACATACATACATACATACATACATACATACATACATACATACATACATATAATATTTCTGTGTGAAAGAATAAATTATGTTTCTGGTCTATGAGGTTATTAAAATAACAATTTCAGTCCAAGCGTATTTTGACCATTTATTTAGAAACTAACATAAAAACCTAACTCTGTTAATGTATTGGACTGAAAGGGTTATAAAATACAAACTACAGACATTGATTTGTTAGAAAATTATTTTTTGAACTCAAATGGTTAAAAGACCAAACTACAGGGACCAAAATAGTTATTTACTTCATAATAAAATTTCTAATCTTTTCTAGAAGCAGAACTTTAAAAAATTATTAAAATCAAAAATCAAATGTGTTCTATGAATGTGTGAATCAACCTGAAGTGTTTTCTAGAAGTTGAACTTTAGAAATGTGTTAAAATGAAAAATCAAATGTGTTCTACTTATGTGTAAATCAACCTGTTTTTTCTCGTGTTGTACAATTATTTGCTTCTCATTACATTATCCATAAAAAAGATTTTAAATCTGAAAAGCGTAAGAAAAAAATCTTAGCCATTAATTTTTTAATAAATTGTTAAAATCAAATGGTAAGAAAAAGTTTGCTAGATGGATATTTTAGGCAAGACCATTTTTGTTATTTTTTAGTTTTTTTTGACTTTTTTAAACATTCATAACTTTAAGTAAATTACTATTTTGGCTCCTGGGATTAGAGTCATTTAAACCTATCAGTCCAAAAAGAAATATTTTGACATACCAACCTCTAACATTTTATTTTTTAATTGTTAGGCCCTTGACACTAACAATGTTAACTTTTTTCAGTTAAATGTAAGACTATTTTGTTCATTTTCATTTTAAGGATTGTTTATGTAAATTTCAAATTTTTAGGATTGTTTATAAACTTATTCAAAACTACCAACACAACCACCACGCACCACCGCAGGACTCCACCTCTGTCACGTACTAATCACTGTCCACATCCTCGCCAACTAGCAATGTGTGCCACAATCATCTCCCTACCACCATAACCCTAATACCACCTTTGACCACTGAATTTCACTACCACTACACTGGTCGCTGTTGTCTACCCGTATCCCCACCCCAATCAAACCTTCCTACTTGCATCATCATCGATTAATTAACCTTTTTCTCCCCTAACTCCTATTGCGAACCCCTAAATTAGCTGACAGACCCACTTGATGATCTGTTTGGTGCTGATCTATAGGGAGGATGATGATGATGATGATAGGTTTGTGGTGGTGGTGGTAATGGTCGTGATGGGTGAGGGATCTGGTGGGTTGTGATTGTCTTAGGAGGTAGTGGTTGTGTTAGGTGGTGGTGTGGGTGGCGGTTGTGTTAGGTGGTGGTTCTTGTTATGTTAGGTGGTGGTTGTGTTAGGTGGTGGTTCTTGTTATGTTAGGTGGTGGTTGTATTTGTAATTTAGTACTTTTGCATAAATAAAACTAAAGCACTAAAATTTACATAAATAGTCCTTAATGTGCAAAATAACCAAAATACCCTTATACTTCACATAAAAAAGTTAACAGAGTTAGTATCAAGGGCCAAAAACAGTTAAAAAGTAAAACGTTAGGGGTTAATATGTCAAAAGATTCATTTTTGAGTTGATAAGGTTAAATGACCCTAACCCCAAGTGCCAAAATAGTAATTTACTCCATAACTTTTATATATGACATAATACATTTATAACAATTACAAAAAATAAGCGTTTTTATCATTAAAACGAGTATGTCATCGTTATATAAAAAGATTAAAAAATAATTTTATGTTTTTTAGCTCATATAATTTTTGTTAGTAATTATGTGTTTAGTGCAGTTAAGTGTATCTTTACGTTTGTTATTGTAATTTTAAACACTATTGTCTTTTTTATAAGATGATGAAATTTAAAAAATAATAATGTTGAAATAACATTTTTTTTATTTCTAGTTTGTAAAACACAATAATAATATAACTAACTAATCAGATACATTAAACATTATAAAAATTAACATAAAATAATATAAAAGATAAAACACAACAATAAAATTTCTTATTGTGTTTTTCTACTAGGTATCACGTTTTCCTGAATAGTATAAGTTTAAAAAACACATTGGTGGAAATAACATCATTGTATAATTCTAATTTTATAAACACAATAATAAAATAACAACAAAATTATATAATATATATAAAAAATAATATGAAATGATCTAAATATAAAACACAAGGATGATTCATTTAACAGATGATTAAGAAATATTTGACATAATAATGTGACGTATTAAACATAATGATCTGACGTTTTTGACACAATGATCGGGTAGTGATAGTTCAATGTTTAATGGCTTTATTTTCATGGTTTACATGTAAATTTATGAGAAATAGAGTTACTTTTGGGATTATTTTGTGGTTGTAGGTTAAACATGAAGAATACAAAGAAATTGGAAGAAACAAGACGAGAATTGGAGCTCAAGAAGTAAAGATATGATAAAATGAAGTTGCACGACAACAGTATCTTAAAACGGGCATAACTTGAGCTAGGAAAAGAGTTACAGGACCCACGACCTATCAACGGAAAAGTCTCGAAAGATTACACATGAAAATCAACTTTGTGCAGGGGGTAGCGCCACCGACGCCATTGGCGTCAGTAAACCCAAAACCTTCTTACTGACGCCTCTTTTGACGCCTAGCCTGACGTTGGTGTCCGAGTTTGTTGAGATTTGACCTAATTTGAAGGGTTTTAAAGGGGAATAAACCCTAGGACGAAAATTACATCTTTACACATCAATCTTGGATGAAAATTAACCATCTTGCATCATTCTAAAGGTCTTCCAACATCAAATTCATCCGGATTCACATGATCAATTACAATTTTGTTGAAGAATTGATGATGATGCAAGGCTAAATCAATTGTGATTCACTTCGGGGGCCGGGTTTGTGCAAGTTCTTATTTTTCTTAGTTTGTAACTTAGATTTGAGATTGGATCTTGAACCTTTTAAGTTCTTTCGGATTCAATTTATGATTTGATTATTTAAAAGGTTTGATTATGCTTAAACCTAATTTTGATATTCTATGATTTTGATTGTCTTTAATCATTGTGTGATTGACTATTAGAATTAGGGTTTCATTATTCAAATTAGTAATTGTGTGAATAAGGTCCTTTAAACTTTAATCTACAATTATCACTTAAATCATATCATGTGTAAGTCACCATTAATGACTTCTCACTAAGTTTCATTCAAGAAAAATTGTAACTTTGTCAAACCTGAATCTTGAAGTGGGTTGCTTTTCCACCAAGATTGTTAAAAACTTAAACTTTTATTTCATTCATTAAAGTATTTCTTATATCAATCTATAAATCAATTTACTTTTCAATGTTAGTTCTTTTAGTTTAATCGTTGCTAGCACTTTCTTGTGATTCCCTGTGGATTCGACTCCCTTCTTACCCTTTACTATTAAGGGTGATTAAGGACTCTTTAATTGATATTTTTGACCGACCACACGACATCGATCAAAATGGCGTCGTTGCCGGGGAATCGTTGCGCTTAGTGTTAGTAATAGTTATTATTTTTTGTTTTCTTAAAAATCCAAAAAAAAACAAAACAAAAATATTTTCTTTTTTCTTTTCTTTCTTTTTAGTTTATTTGTTATTTTTGTCGTTCGGAATTACACAAGTATTTGTTTCTTGTGTGTAGGTAGTTCAAGACTCTTATGCATACGAGACATTCCGGAAGGACTTCACCGTTGCTATTTGATCCTGAGATTGAGAAAACATCACGAGATAATCGAGTCTTTCACAAAGTAAATCCTTCAATAGCTCCTATTCCCCGAGGTATTGGTCCGAAGAAGGAACTTCATCAGCCAAAGCTAGTCAAATTTTACGAAGACTTTCCAAGACACCGAAAAGCAATCCATTCATCAATATGAATAACTCGGGTAATCAAGGTGCTTCATCCACTCAACCTCCATCACAAAGAGAACAACCTCTAGGTGATATTCCTCCTCCACTGTTCCCGCCACATAATGCTCCACCACCTCAGCAACAAGTCCTACCGTTTAAACCGGTTCAAGGAAACCCTATACCTCAACCACCACAATTCCAAATGGGTTTTTACCCACAACCCAATCCACCATTCAACAAGAAGCAGTTAGAAATGTTAACTATGAGGCTCCGAGAAATCCTATAGTTCAGTTCAACCAATCAAATACTAGTCGAAATGATGGTGTTCATGGTGATGAGGACATAAGGGATCGAGTATCAAATTGAGATGATGGAATCGAACACGAAAATTCAACTGTTGGTTATGGAGGGGGAGATGAAGATGGATTTGGGTTTAACTATGGATATCAACATTCAGGATTTAAACAATTGTTAAGAAATTGCCCTCACCATGGTAATCCACAATGGAATATTCTATGATGGTTTATCCACCGATGACATCCGGGATGTGAATTCCACTACGGGAGGAACATTTCTTTCCAATCATGTCGAGGTGGATTGGGAACTTTTAGAGAAGATTGCGGTGAACTCAAAAAGGAAAGCTCAGTCTAATAGGAAGAAGAAATATGCCATTGCTAGATTCGCGGGTACTACTAACGCAAATGAAAGATTAGAACAATTGGAGAAAGTTAATCAAATGTTAGAACGTCAACTCGCGAGTTTGAATCTTAATGGAGGAAATGTGACACCTCAAGGCGGTCCAGTTTTTTCGGTATGTGAAGGATGTGGTGACCTGGGATATGCTATTATGGATTGCCCAATGCAAGTAGGTCGAGATGAGGAAAAGGTTAACCAAGTATATGGTGATCAAAAGCAATATGATATTATCATCCAGGTTTGCGTAATCATCCCAATATTAAATACGGTAACACGTCTAACCAATCTAATCCTTATTTTCAGGTACCAAATCAAGGCGGCCAATCGTATCAGAACCGACAACCAATGTATAACAACCAAAACTATAATCAAGGGGGGTACAACAAAGAATATCCAAGAAATTATCAATCTAATGTTGATCAAGGTGACTCAAACAACTCATCAGAAGTCATGGACTTTCTTAGGGAGATTAAAAAAGACAATGAGGTACGAGATAAAAATGTGGAGGCGTTAGCTAAGCAAGTCGGGCAAATAGCAGAAGAGATATCACAATTAAGAAGAAATCCAGAAACATTGTGTTGGACCAAAAGAACCAATGAGCCAGATCAGAAAATCCTTTAAGTCCCACAGACATCACAACAACTGAAGTGATCTACATCTGCTGAAGACAAAGTCTGAAGACAAAGTCTGAAGACAAAGTCTGAAGACAATAGCTGAAGACAAAGTCTGAAGACATATGCTGAAGACAAAGTCTGAAGACCAAGTTCTCAGAAGTTGTCTCAAACAGTTGAAGTAGTTCCTTTCAGTAGTTGTAATGTTTTACTTTTCAGTAGTTTCTTTTCAGTAGTTTTATTATTGTAAAACGTCTGAAGTTCTTACACTTCAGATGTTATAGTTTCAGTAGTTGTAATTCTGGTTTACACTTAGCTTTTTATGAAGGTGTCCTCAGTTGTTGTGGACATCTTCAGTAGATTAGTTACTTTCAGTAGTTTGTATAAATCAGTTAGATGTCACTATCAAGTGACATCAGCTGACGTCACATTCCTTTATAAAAGGAATGTTGACCTAATTGTTTTGTAACCGAAGCATTTGCGTGAATGAAAATCTTCCATTAACAGAAAAATTCTCTCTCTATAATCGTCATATTGTGATTGAATATTCATACTTGTCTTGCTTAAATTTGATCTATTTCTATTATATTCCGCTGTAAATTCCAATCTAATTGATCAAACTAGATCCGATCCTATCAAATGGTATCAGAGCTGGTTAATCATTGATCGATTTAACAATTGATCATTGAAACTGCTCTTTTGATAGCTAAGTTTGATTGAATTAGCAAATTTGCAAGAATTGGTTATAGAGTTTGATTTTCTGTCGCTTCCGGTCAATTGATTTGAGATTCAAATTGTGTTGTTGAGTTTTTGAGCTAGACTTATTAAAAACTCATTGAATTTGATTGAATTGGTGAAAATGACTACATCAATCAATGATCCTCACAATACTGGCTCCTCAACAAAGCCTCCGATGCTTGTTAGGAGTGAGTATAACATATGGCAACGCCGAATGCTCCATCACCTGTCTGTTAACAGTTCAGGTTGTTGGAAGTCAGTGGTTCATGGACTATATAAGCCTATGGTGAGTAATCCGGAAACCAATGAGATGGTTCTGAAGAAGAAGGAACAATATTCTGATGAGGATCTGAAACGGTTTGAAATTGATGCTAAAGCCCATGGAATTCTGGCCATGGCACTGCCTAATAAAATCTACTCTGGGCTTATGCATCATGAAACTGCTCATGATCTCTGGGTTGCTCTGAAAGAACAATTTGGAGGAACTGATGAGGTCTTAGCAAACAATAGAGAAATCCTTGCCCAGTAATATGAGACATTCTCTCATAGAAAGGGTGAGTCACTAACTCAAAAGTTTGAGCGATTTTCCAGATTGATATCTGAGCTAAAAATGGTTCAACATGAATATACAAACAGTCAGATGAACAACAGATTCCTCAGATCCCTGCCTGAGAGATGGGACACATATACCATTGTCCTATGCTACAGTGCAAATCTGGATACTCTATCTCTTACCTAACTTCATGGGAAACTCTTAACATTTGAGAGAGAGATAGAACAAAAAAGGAAACTGGCTTCATCTGGGAAGCTCACTGATGACTTTGTACCAGGAAACACTGCTCTGGTTGGTCATGAGTCAAAATATGCTACATCAAAAAGTTCTTATGATGAGCATATAGATTTCTCTTCAAACAGTGGAGATCATGCTTTTGTTGGAGTTGATGGTAACTTAGGGTTTAGTGTTGATAATTTGTGCTTTTTGATGGATGATTTGAAAGGAATTGCTGATGATGATCTGGAAGAGATGGATATTTTGAGCCAAATGGCATTAATCAATATCAGATCTCAAAAGTTTTACAAAAGGACAGGTAGAAAATTCCCTGGTTTCTCTGGAAAAACCAAAGTTAGTTTTGATAAGAGCAAGTTGAGATGTCACAAGTGTCATAGACTTGGACATTTTGCTAGAGAGTGTAGATCATCTGGATCTAACTCATCTGCACCCTTTGTGACTTTTCAAGCAATAACTCTCAAACCAAAGGGCAACATTCTACCAGTTCTGATCATCACTCACAAATTCAATCATCTCCTGCATTTTTTGTCCCTCAAGGTCCTATGCCATATCCTTATCCATGTTTTTACATGCCTCAGTCTAGTCAGGTTCCTGTACCCATGGCTCAACAACCACATGCCCTACTTGATCCTCAACCATCTCAAACAAATCAACAATCTCAATCTCAATCACATCAGAGCTTTTTCACCCCTGAGGTTGTTGACTGGAGCAGCTTACCAGATGATATTTCTGGTTATTCTGAACAAGTGTTTACTGGTGCTGGTCAACATGGTGGTGATAATCCTTTTGGAAATCTTGCTCTAATGACCCTGGAGTCTACTGATGGAAATACTTCATCATCACAGGTACCACAGGTATCTTCTGAGGCTAAGGCCAAGTTATGTTCTGAGTCATGCATAGCTGCTTTTGTTTCAATTAGGGAAGCAAATGTAGCCTTAATTAATCAAAACCTTGACCTAGAGAAAGTGATTTCCAAAAGAAAAGCTGAGTTTGAGTCTGTTTTAAAAGAAAAGGATGAGGAGATTTACAAACTAAAATGTCAAATCACTGATGAAAAAGCAAAGGTAGAGGTCATTTTGGAGAATCATAAGAATCTCAACGAAACACTTGCAGCTACTCAAGTTAATTGTGAACGTTGGGTAACATCATGCAAGGGATTTGAAATGCTTCTCAGTAAGCAAACAGCTTCAAATGTGAAGTTTGGGATTGGGTATAATCATACCATACCTCCTACAGATTTTACTCCCAAGCTAGAAGTAAAATCTGAAGGTGACTGTAATTCCCAAACCACATCATCATGTGTCTCATCCTCGAGTGATAATTCAAAATCAGAGGATGAAGTCAGTGTTATTACCTCAACTAATCAATTTGCTGATGGTCTCACTGCTTCTAAACCCATGATCAAAAAGAAACTGAGCAATTCAGGTGTTGTCCCATAAAGTACTCAAAGTACTAAAGAGCAAAACACAACACCTGAAGAGCATTTCAAACCAATTGAAATCAAGCATAATTTGACAACTGCTGAAAAGTCTACCAGGAAATCCAAAAGCACTGATAGAAAACTTCTGAAGAACAAATCTTCAGTTGTTACAAATCCTTCAGTACTTACCAAAAGTACTGAAAGGAAGAAAGTATTGAAGAACAAATCTTCAGTAGTTTCATCATCTTCAGCAGTTGATCAATAAAAGATGAAAAGAAAGCCATGTGAAATATGTGGTTTGTTTAATCATCTCACTGATGAATGTTGGTATAACAAGGGTTTAAAATTCAACAAAGAGAAAATCATTAAAAAGAAAATAAATAAAATGAAAGATGAATTTCAAACCAAGTTTGTACCACAAACATCTCAATCTGATAACCCAAAGTTTTTCCAAAAAGCTAAAAAGAAGAAAGGGGTTTATCACAAAACAGCTGAAAATATTCCTTATGGAATATCAAAAACCCAGACTAAGTCTGTAACATCCGCCATTTTTCCAAGTTAAAATCCAAACCCGAACTCATTTTGAGCTTCCATTATTAATTTACTTAATAAATGGATCAAATACATTAAATATGTAATCAACTTATTGATTGATAAATAATTATTTTTCATAAAATTATAAAGTTTGTTAATCATGTTACAAAAAAACTAAATGGAAAAGACTTATTAAAACTTATAAAGTTATAAAATAAATTTTATTAAACTTATAAAGTTTTTAAGTAATTATGAATTTTAAATATTGAAAATAAATAATCAAATTATAAAGTTTACAAGCTTTATAAAAGTTATAAAGATTAACAAATAAATAATTTGATTAATTATTCAAATTGGTTTTATAAATTTCTATAAATATTTTATAAAAAAAGATGTTAAAATTAGAGTCTTCAAGAATTTAAATTTTAAATTATAATTATTCTTTTATTTATTTAAATTATTTAATTTTATATTTATTTCAAATTCCAATCATAACCCCCTTTTAAAAGACTTATAAATCACCATTAACACCATTCATAACCTCCTCCTAACCTCAAGTATAAAAGCAAGGCTTAGGCCTCACTTTTTATTTGCTCATTCTCTAAAAATCTCACTCTCATATCTTTCTTTCATCTATTGGTTATGAACAATTTGAAGAATTTTATTTTACAAGAGATTTCAAGAACTCTTAATACTAAGGTAATCTTTTATTGCTTTTATATTATACATTTTAATCATCCTACCATCCAATTATTTTCATGACTTTATGTTCTTACTATTATTCTTTCTTCTACTAAATCTCTATTTATTTTAATCATTAACATTTTAATAATCACTAACCTTATAACGATCACTAACATCCCTAAATTAAGCTAACAACATACTAACATAAACAAAGAATCCCGTTTGCATATGGACGACTATGCCGCCGCATTCGGTTATTCAACAAGATTATTGTTCTAAATGATGGCTAAGCCAAAGTATTAGAATATTTTTATAACTCAAATAAAGACTAATATTCCATATATTGACATAATAAAATGTCTAACCCGTTTCATGCTTTAACGATTTTTAAAAGTGCACATAAGTGCCTTACTACAATTCTGGCAGAATATAATGTTACTTCAACTGACCATAACTTGATCATAACAAACTAAATTTGAGTAAAATCAGACTCCAATATTAAGTTCATTGAATTAACTTTTCAACGACAGTTTATACGTCTTCAAACTCAATCGGACGACTCAACAATAGCCTTTACAAGATAAGTGCGCATTTCAGCACCTTCTGTCTTGTGCTGCTTGTTTGATCTATTTAAAGATCTTTTCATAAAATTATTTCTGAATGAAAGTTGTCCGGGAGACTTTGAACTAGTCAAGTATAAATTTTTATAATTTTATGAAACCGTTTGCTATTTTAAAAACCTGTTCAAACACGTATCAAACATTCTGTCCAGAATCTAAAATTGGTACAATAATCGTTTATCAATCTACCTTTCGCTTATTGGTATTCCTAAGCGTCCTAACTTCTCGTAATGAATCCCAAACTCAAGTTATTGTTTCTTTTTATCATTTAGGACATCACCTTTTACTCTTAACATCCAAGCTTTCTTATGTACTCTACAACCATCACTATTATTGTGAGTTTTCTATGTGAGTATTTCCATACCCCCTTTTTGCTTATTTTCACACTTTGGGGTGAAACATGTTAACTTATTATCATTGCACTTGTAAACTTATTTGAGACTTGTAATCTTTATGGCAATTCATCATGTAAAGTTGTGGTTAGTTGAACTTTTGTGGTTACCATGTTATGGCGTTATATGTACAATCATTAACTATTGCTAGCCCAGCGAAGTCATAGATCTATGGGTAAGACAAGCCTGCTTTGGTTGATCCAAGCACACTTAGCTGATCGTATATACTTTTAAACGTTTGAGACTTGTAAAACATTGTCGAGGTTTGATTGTTGCATTGTTCATAACATCCCTAATCACTTTATTCACTAACTTATGACTTGAATTGCCATCTTTTATATACTTATGTATTGAAAACTATGGAATGCTCACCAACATTTTTATGTTGACATTTTATTTTTAACATGTTTCAGGAATACCTCAAGTTTGTGATCTACTCTTTGAAGCTTGCACATCTAGGATTGGACCTAGATAAATAAATAAAATGGAATGATTTGTTATATTCTATGTTATGTTTTTCATTTCTTTGAGACTTATGTTGTAATGTTACAATTGAAACTTATGTTTAAATTATATTTGGATTATTAATAGCGTTATGTGGCTGTGAACGATCTTAACTCTCACTCCTCGACGTTTCCGCCGTCAAGGTTGGGGTGTGACAGATTGGTATCAGAGCCCATAACTATAGGGATTTAGGTTATTAGAAATGGTGACCTAGATTATAGTTGCATGAACCTCATAGAAAGATCCTTATACCTTTGTGCTTATATGTTGTTTGCATGCTACATAATGCTATGCCTTTTGTGCAACTTGATGCCTTAGCATAGGATTGCCTTATGTATGCTTAAACTTAGTTACTTGTCTCCCTAAACTTAACTTTGACTCTTTGACCTTCCCCGACAAATGAACTCCCTAAACTTATTCTCAACGACACATGGAATCTACACTTATCGTCGTGGGTTTAGTTCCTTAGACTCTATGTCTAATCTATGAAAATCTCATCAAGGTTTTGATTTCATAAACCAAAGAAATTTATGTGACACATAGACACCTGTATTCTGGATTTCCTGGCAAAAGGCCTTCGGGCTAAGGCAAGCGTATCGTATAAATCTCATTGTGAGACCAGTTATGCTTACCTGGGGATTTCTGGGATGAGTGATAAACTATGGTCAACATACACAAGTCTCTATGGCAAATGGGTCAATTTACCTTGACGTGTCAACGATTCCAAATGGTAATGCGTTACCAAATGGAACCATCCTCTTTGTATCTTAAAAATCTTTGATTCCTTGAACTGGTATCTCTTCATTCTTATCACGCATAATGTTCCTGTTAATATTGAACCTAACCTACATTTCAACTCTTACGTTTAAACACCGTTATACGTTGAGCGTTTCATGTAACTATTTCTATATCTTGACCAACGTGAACGTGGATCTTAATATACCCAAAGATATTGGGAATCTAAACCGAATGGTCATCAAAAACTTTAAACCGTTACTTATGGTTCTCAAGTCTTCTTAAGGATGTGCTCCATAACTAAGAACATGCAATGCTATAGGTGGAATTCTTACATCTCGGGATACTTTGTCTAGGCAAAGTGTAAATGGTGATTTGACTCGATCATTGAATCCATTTACTTGACTCGAAACCCTTGAGATGAGTGATCACTTATAAGTACGCGTGTATTCAATAAGGCTATGGTTGACCTCATATCTTGAGAAGTCCATGTATTCTTTTCGATTGTGAATCGAATGTTCACATCTCATTGTGGTGTTGAATAATTTCCTGCCCTTGATTTCGTCTTCCCGATTGAAACCATCCAAGATTTGAACACCACAACAACTTCTGTTATCTTGAACTTTGACCTTAAGCTTGTAAGCATGATTTTTTCCTTTTTGTTACAATGATGTAACTTGAAATTTTCGAATTTCCAATTGATATTATTTTCCTTTCGTCGTTAAGTCAAACTCCGTACCGTCTGCACCGTGAGAGATGCAAGTGTTTGCAAGCCAACCTATGACTAAGAACACTCATATCTCCTAAATGATTCAAACTCATCAAAACAGGGGTGATTCCCTTACTTTGATGATTTTCTATTCGTTTCGATAAATGGTTTCCAATTGTGATTTATAAAATTTCATCCGCTGGATCGGGGTGATTTCCTTATCCCGAGGATTGACTTCAATTATTTTCGTTGGAATGGCATTTCGCAAATGACATGATCTCACCAAAATAGGATTGAAACCCGTACTTTGGTGACAAATGTCAATCTTCGATTGTTTTCTTGCTATTATGAAATTCAATCATCAAGATAGGCGTAAATTCCATACCTTGATGATAATATCATCTTTAAGAATTGTATTTGTTCAAATGAGACGTCTTCATCAAAGTAGGAGTGAATTCTGGATTTTGATGAAGAAGTTCATCTTGTTATATTTTGTTTTGTAAAACTTCACCGTTAAGATATGAGTGATTTCCCTTACCTTAACGGTGAGTTACCTCGTCTTATTTTTGTGGATCCTCAACAAGGAGTTGGGATCGAACTTTTTGATTGGTAAGTTAGTGGTCATACCTTGGGAATACACCATCAAGTTAGGAGTGAAAACCACACCTTGATGACTATTCTCATTTTTTTGATCTCCAACTTACCAAGATTTTAATCAAGTGACAAGAAACATGTAGTAACTTGAAGGGTGAACCCATGTTAGTGTTTGGACCTATCAAGCCAAAGCATGATTTCTGAACTTGAAAGGAGACCCGAACACTCTAGGTTGATTTTGATTCCGAGCTTGGAGCATTTGAATTCTTAAATCGATTTCTTTCCCTTTATCTTCATGTTTTGACTCGATCTAGCTACATCGAACCATTTATTTCTTACTTATCAACTTTCACTTTGAGTTATCATCAACATATGATTGTGTGATGGTAGCCTTCTTAAACAATCTTTCTACTAAATAAGGGCATTATCAACTTGTGTTCATGTCCTTCTAGACACATAAATGTTCTCAGCTGTGCTTATGGGTATGATGAACCGCGTGTGCAAGCCGTACTTAGAAAACTATTTGCCGTTGCCTTTGTCGTTGATATTCTGAATTGTTTAAATTCCAATCCGATCATGAACGACGTTTTTGTTTAACTCTTTACCCATAATTAAAAATACAATTCCCATTATTTTGGATAACTTTGAACTCATAATTTTGGAAATCTCTAAATCTCTATCTTGACTACGACTCACAAGACTTGTTATTCATTCTGATGGGGACAAAGATGATCATGAATTTCTGCGATTGGTATTCATGGTTTGGCATAAAGGAAATGATGACGTAGCTGGGTATATGTTCAAATTGCCTTGTACTTCTTGATGTCCTTTGGTGCATTATTGACCTATTGGCTTGTTTCTTTATTGATTTTGGCCTCCTAAACCTTAAACACATTATCCCAAATCTCTTAACGACCCTTAATAATCTTTTCCGAATGACTTCCCCTCAAATTCACACTTATCCTGAAAATCTATTACAATGATGTCCTCATTCTGAATTGAATCTCTAACCTTAACGAACACAATCCTTATATCAGCGTTACACTAGTTAAGCTTAAAACCTTAATGACATAAGTAGACAAGAATCAATCATCTAAGATCTATGTTAAAGTTATTACTTGAGAAGCTTTTATATTCCATCCAAAAACATCCTAAACTTATCTCTGAGT
This sequence comes from Flaveria ramosissima, assembly GCA_025215565.1. Taxonomy (NCBI): domain Eukaryota; kingdom Viridiplantae; phylum Streptophyta; class Magnoliopsida; order Asterales; family Asteraceae; genus Flaveria; species Flaveria ramosissima. The sequence continues at coordinate 45,377,556 of CM046041.1, forward strand.
CTCGTGTCACACCAATACTGTGTGACAAAACCTTCCCGAATGTCTTGAACCATTTAAGGTACAAACATTTATCAATTAAAAATTCTAGATTAGTAATCTTGTACTCTTTGCCAAGAAACACATGAAATCATGAATTATGAAACTTGACAAACTTAAGCATAACAAAACATTATAATTAAAACTTGTTGAATTTAAACGCCTCCAAGAGTTCACCTGCGAACGTGAAATGAAATCCAAGTCTTCTCATCTTCTTGAAATTTGTCTTCTCGTGATTAAATTTCGGGACGAAATTTCTTAAAGTAGGGGAGACTGTAACATCCGCCATTTTTCCAAGTTAAAATCCAAACCCGAACTCATTTTGAGCTTCCATTATTAATTTACTTAATAAATGGATCAAATACATTAAATATGTAATCAACTTATTGATTGATAAATAATTATTTTTCATAAAATTATAAAGTTTATTAATCATGTTACAAAAAAACTAAATGGAAAAGACTTATTAAAACTTATAAAGTTATAAAATAAATTTTATTAAACTTATAAAGTTTTTAAGTAATTATGAATTTTAAATATTGAAAATAAATAATCAAATTATAAAGTTTACAAGCTTTATAAAAGTTATAAAGATTAACAAATAAATAATTTGATTAATTATTCAAATTGGTTTTATAAATTTCTATAAATATTTTATAAAAAAAGATGTTAAAATTAGAGTCTTCAAGAATTTAAATTTTAAATTATAATTATTCTTTTATTTATTTAAATTATTTAATTTTATATTTATTTCAAATTCCAATCATAACCCCCTTTTAAAAGACTTATAAATCACCATTAACACCATTCATAACCTCCTCCTAACCTCAAGTATAAAAGCAAGGCTTAGGCCTCACTTTTTATTTGCTCATTCTCTAAAAATCTCACTCTCATATCTTTCTTTCATCTATTGGTTATGAACAATTTGAAGAATTTTATTTTACAAGAGATTTCAAGAACTCTTAATACTAAGGTAATCTTTTATTGCTTTTATATTATACATTTTAATCATCCTACCATCCAATTATTTTCATGACTTTATGTTCTTACTATTATTCTTTCTTCTACTAAATCTCTATTTATTTTAATCATTAACATTTTAATAATCACTAACCTTATAACGATCACTAACATCCCTAAATTAAGCTAACAACATACTAACATAAACAAAGAATCCCGTTTGCATATGGACGACTATGCCGCCGCATTCGGTTATTCAACAAGATTATTGTTCTAAATGATGGCTAAGCCAAAGTATTAGAATATTTTTATAACTCAAATAAAGACTAATATTCCATATATTGACATAATAAAATGTCTAACCCGTTTCATGCTTTAACGATTTTTAAAAAGTGCACATAAGTGCCTTACTACAATTCTGGCAGAATATAATGTTACTTCAACTGACCATAACTTGATCATAACAAACTAAATTTGAGTAAAATCAGACTCCAATATTAAGTTCATTGAATTAACTTTTCAACGACAGTTTATACGTCTTCAAACTCAATCGGACGACTCAACAATAGCCTTTACAAGATAAGTGCGCATTTCAGCACCTTCTGTCTTGTGCTGCTTGTTTGATCTATTTAAAGATCTTTTCATAAAATTATTTCTGAATGAAAGTTGTCCGGGAGACTTTGAACTAGTCAAGTATAAATTTTTATAATTTTTATGAAACCGTTTGCTATTTTAAAACCTGTTCAAACACGTATCAAACATTCTGTCCAGAATCTAAAATTGGTACAATAATCGTTTATCAATCTACCTTTCGCTTATTGGTATTCCTAAGCGTCCTAACTTCTCGTAATGAATCCCAAACTCAAGTTATTGTTTCTTTTTATCATTTAGAACATCACCTTTTACTCTTAAACATCCAAGCTTTCTTATGTACTCTACAACCATCACTATTATTGTGAGTTTTCTATGTGAGTATTTCCATACCCCTTTTTGCTTATTTTCATACTTTGGGGTGAAACATGTTAACTTATTATCATTGCACTTGTAAACTTATTTGAGACTTGTAATCTTTATGGCAATTCATCATGTAAAGTTGTGGTTAGTTGAACTTTTGTGGTTACCATGTTATGGCGTTATATGTACAATCATTAACTATTGCTAGCCCAGCGAAGTCATAGATCTATGGGTAAGACAAGCCTGCTTTGGTTGATCCAAGCACACTTAGCTGATCGTATATACTTTTAAACGTTTGAGACTTGTAAAACATTGTCGAGGTTTGATTGTTGCATTGTTCATAACATCCCTAATCACTTTATTCACTAACTTATGACTTGAATTGCCATCTTTTATATACTTATGTATTGAAAACTATGGAATGCTCACCAACATTTTTATGTTGACATTTTATTTTTAACATGTTTCAGGAATACCTCAAGTTTGTGATCTACTCTTTGAAGCTTGCACATCTAGGATTGGACCTAGATAAATAAATAAAATGGAATGATTTGTTATATTCTATGTTATGTTTTTCATTTCTTTGAGACTTATGTTGTAATGTTACAATTGAAACTTATGTTTAAATTATATTTGGATTATTAATAGCGTTATGTGGCTGTGAACGATCTTAACTCTCACTCCTCGACGTTTCCGCCGTCAAGGTTGGGGTGTGACAAAGTCTGTGTCTTTTAAAAGGGAGGATTTGGTGAATCACACGAACAAATCAACAACAAGTACTGATGTGTCAACTGAGCTGAAGGCTTCGACAACCAATCAGACACAACTTGTTATGATGGTTCAACATCAGTTGGGGAGAGTTAACCAATTAGATGTTTCTGTGATTAAACCACTGAAAAGGAAAACTAAGCCAAAATCAAAGGAATCCTTTTCAGCACCATCTCCACCTTCAAAGGTTGTCAATCATGCAAAATCAGTTAGTTTAAAATCTGTTGATGAAAACAGACCCAAAACCAAAATGGTTTGGGTCTCAAAGGCTAACTAATTTCTTGTGCAAAATGCAGGGTTCTTCAGCATGCCAAAGAAGCATCTGGTATGTAGACAGTGGAGGATCCATGCATATTACAGGGAGCAGCTCTCTTCTTCATGATTACTCTCAAGGGAAGAAGGGATTTGTTTCTTTTGGTAATGATGCTAAGGTTACATCATAGGCAAAGGGTTTGTGTCAAATGGTGAGATACGATTTGATGATGTTAACCATGTGGAGAACCTCAAGTACAACCTGTTGAGTGTCAGTCAAATGTGTGATAAAGGGCATGTTGCACTTTTCACAAGTCAGAACTGTCGTATTCTGTCTTCCAAAGTTCTGAACAAGATTGACAAGATATTGGATGAATATACTCTCCTAAAGGCCAACAGGATTGGAAGAGTATATGCCTTAGATTTATCTAAGAAAATTGATCTTAAAGGCCATCCATGTCTGTTCTCTAAAGCCTCTCCTCAAGAATCTGAACTATGGCATAGAAGGCTTGGTCATGTGAATCTTAAAAATATGAACCAGCTTATTCATCATGGTTTAGTGAGAGGTTTGCCATTGAAGGAGTTCAAATGTGATGACAACTGTCCAGCTTGTTTAAAAGGAAAGCAACACAAAGTTTCATTCCCTCCAATAGAAGAACCAAAGTCCACTGCCTGCTTGCAATTACTGCATATGGATCTTTTTGGTCCAGTAAGAGTGATGAGTATGGCAAAGAAAAAATACTGTCTGGTAATTGTGGATGATTATTCCAGATATGTATGGACTTTCTTCTTACATTCCAAAGATGAGGCTGCCCAAATCATCATTTACTTTGTGTTGTATGTGGAAAAGCAGTATTCACTTCCAGTCAGATGTGTGAGAAGTGATAATGGCACAAAATTTAGGAATCACACTCTTGATGAATTCTATTTGTCTAAGGGAATCAAGAGGCAATATAGCATTCAAAGAACTCCTGAGCAAAATGGAGTGGTGGAGAGAAAGAACAGGACCCTCATTGAAGCCGCAAGGACAAGTTGGCTGACTCAGGTTTGCCACTAACCTTTTGGGCTAAAGCTGTCAACACAGCTTGCTATGTACAAAATAGGGTGTTAGTGAATCAGAGGTTGATGAAGACTCCTTATAAGTTATTACATCATTTGGCCCCTCTGATTTCATTCTTTAGAGCATTTGGGTGTCCCTGTTATATTCTTAACACAAAGAATCCACTTCAGAAGTTTGAATCAAAGGTGGATGCAGGGTATTTTGTTGGGTATTCATCTACTTGCAAGGCATACAGAGTTTTTAATTGCAGAACAAAGATAGTTGAAGAAACTTTGCATGTCAAGTTTAATGAATCTCCAAAAGACAAAATTCCTCAAAACCCTGTGGAGTTGTTTGATTTGGACATACTGCAATACGTTCCATATTAGTCTCCATTTCTTATTGTTTCTGAGGATCCATCATCTCCATCTGGTGGTATAAATGCAAGTTGTAGTGATCATCTGCCTGTGTCTACTACACTTGATGTTCTTGTAGCTTCAGTAGTTCCATCCGCAACAAATGCTGATGAAATCTCTGAATCCTCTACTTTATTTGAACTGCCATCTCATTCTAGGTTTCAAGAGACTGAATCAACATTTGTTGCTGCTGAATCTCCTACAAACACTTGCACATATATTATTGAGTATCAAGAACTGAAGAATCATCCCATGTCTCTGATCATTGGTGACATTAATGCTGGTGTTTCAACTAGAAGCCAATTGTCAAATTTCTGTCTCTATGCTCTCTTCATCAGTCAGCAAGAGCCAAAAAACTATCATGTTGCATTAAGAGACAATGGATGGGTTGAAGCCATGCAGCTTGAGCTTCTTCAGTTTCAAAAGCAGCAAGTGTGGGAACTGGTTCCTCTACCCCAAGGTAAGTGTGCAATAGGCACTAAATGGGTGTTTAGGAATAAAACTAATGAAAAAGGCCAAATTGTCAAGAACAAGGCCAGACTGGTTGTACAGGGGTTTTCACAAGAAGAAGGTATTGATTATGATGAAACCTTTGCCCCTGTAGCCAGACTGGAGGCAATCAGATTGTTTTTAGCTTATGCTGCTTTCCATAACCTTAAAGTTTTTCAAATGGATGTCAAAAGTGCATTTTTATATGGTAAAATAAAAGAAGAAGTTTATGTGTGTCAACCACCAGGTTTTGAAGATCATAAACATCCAGATTAGGTGTATAAGCTTAATAAGGCTCTTTATGGGTTAAAACAAGCTCCCAGAGCCTGGTATGAAACACTATCTAACTTTCTTCTTCAAAATAATTTCACTAGAGGCTCCATAGACAAAACTTTGTTCATTAAGAAAGTAGGCATGCATAAGCTCCTTGTTCAAATTTATGTAGATGATATTATTTTTGCATCCTCTGATCCACAGTTGTGTGATGCCTTCACAAAATTGATGCAACAAAAGTTTGAAATGAGTGCCATGGGAGAATTACAGTTCTTTCTGGGTTTGCAAATCAAACAAATGGCTGATGGAACTTTCATTCATCAGTCAAAATACACAAAGGATTTGTTGACCAAGTTTGATTTACAAAACTGTAAGCCCTGTTCTACTCTCATGTGCAGCAACACACAACTGGATGCTGATCAGAAAGGTAAAGCAGTTGATGAAACTCTTTACAGATGTATGATTGGTTCCTTGATGTACCTTACAGCTTCTAGACCAGACATTATGTTTGCAACTTGTGTCTGTGCTAGATTTCAGGCTGCACCTAAAGAATCCCATATGATTGCAGTCAAAAGGATCTTTAGATATTTGCAAGGAACTCAATCTCTAGGACTTTGGTATTCCACTGGGCACTCTTGCAAATTAGTTGCTTTCTCTGATAGTGACTATGCAGGGTGTAAGTTAACCAGAAAATCAACTTCTGGTGGATGCCAATTTCTAGGCAACTGTTTAGTTTCTTGGCAGAGTAAGAAACAAACTTCAGTTGCTACATCCACAGCTGAAGCAGAGTACATTGCTGCTGCAAGCTGTACATCTCAGGTACTCTGGCTTCAAAATCAATTATTGGATTATGACATTACAGAGACTAAGACTCCTTTACTGATGGATAGTGCTTCAGCTCTTTGTATTGTTAAGAATCCTGTCCAGCATTCTAGGACCAAACATATTAAGATCAGATATCATTTTATTAGGGATTGTTATGAAAAAGGTCTGATTGATCCAAAGTTTGTGCCTAGTGCTGATGAGCTTGCAGATATATTTACTAAGCCTTTGGACAGTGCAACTTTCCAAAATCTTGTGCTCAGGCTTGGTATGCTGCAACTAGAATGATTTGACAACTACTGATGCTCTTAGTTAATAAGTACTGATGAGCATTAGTATACATCTGTCAAAAATAAGTGCTGATAAGTTATTTTATCTTTAGCAGTTTTTATAACTACTGAAGACTAAATTACTTATAAGTACTGAAGTACTTCATTTGTTGAAAAGTACTGATGTAGTTAAAACTACTGTTGCTTTTCTAATAGATAAGTACTGATGACCAATGAAACATCTGAAAATCAGATGATCTGCTGAGTAAGTGTTAAGGTCATTGAAACAACTGAACTTTATGAATTGACTACAACAACTGCTGTCTCATTTCAAAACAACTGATGCCAAAACCAAGTCTTCAGTAGTTTACAACTACTGATGACTAACACCAAGTCTTCAGTTGTTTACAACATTTGAAAGTTAAAACCATGTCTTCAGTTGTTTTCTAACAACTGATGACTCACACCAAAACTTTCAGCTGTTTTCTTTCAGCCGCTTCATAACCTATAAATACCTAACCCTAACTTCAACTTTTTCATAAATCACTTTCCAAACGTTCATCTTCCATTAATGGCGACCATGCAAATCAAACCTCGACACAACTGTGTCGCTTACCTCACCAAATCAGCCTTTTGGACCAAGTTTGATGCTGCCATTGATCTGATGGTTGATTCCCAATATCACACAGCCTTCCTCTTGAATCCTACCATCTATCCCGATACCCTTCGCCAATTCTGGACAAACGTCACTGTTCATACTGATGAGAATGATGCCTCGATCACTCTTCAGTCGTTTGTCAATCAAAAGAAGGTGGTCATCACTTCTGATATCATTCGCCAAACCCTAAACCTGAATGATGCCACCTATGTCACCAGATACCCCAAAGGCACCATTGATTTATCATTTGTTAACCATGGATATAAGGGTGACCTAAGTGCTACCACTATTATGAAGAAGCACTTCCATGATGTTGAGCGTCTCATTTTTCATATGATCAATTTCTGCCTTGCCCCCAAAACATCTTCATGGGATCAAATGTCATCCAGGTGGCAACAGGTATTGTATTCTATCCTTGAACGCCAAAGCTTAAATTTTTCTGAAATAATATTTTTGGAATTAAAAGATCTGGCAATGAAACCTGTAGCTAACAAATGGATATTATATCCAAGGTTTCTTATGGCCATAATTATTAATCAACTAAAATCTGATGGCCTTGTTGGCCTTGGGGTCCCTGCTATGGTAGTTTTGCCAGAAGTATACTCCAGGCACAACTCAAACCCACAACTCAAAGAGGCTGCCAAACTGCTAAAACCCAAGCAGAGGGAACCCACAGCCTCCACCTCCAGATCTAAAGTCCCCTCCAAACCAAAATCCAAACAAACCAAAAAGGCTACTCAGGGAGTTGAGTCCCCTGATGATGCCCCTGCAGCACAAACGCAGGATGAAACTACTAGTATTAATCCCCTTGTAGTTTTAAAGACTCTACCAGCTGAAACCGCTCAAGTATCCTCTCAACAGGATCCTGATGCAACCAACATTGGGGAAACCACATTACTAGAATCTCTCTCACTTGAGAAGATTGCCATTGAAGAGCACCATTCACCCCAGGTGCAATCCTTTTCACCTTTATCTCCCACTGAAACCACCCCTACAAGCCCAACTGCAGTCATTGCACAAGTGCTGACTCAACTACATTCCTCTACCCCTCCCCAGAAACCTATTACCACTGGGAAAACCTCAACAGTTGAGGGAGAGGATTATAATGTGGTTGAGAACTGTGACATCCGTCACTTTAAGGTCCGTCAAATAGCATGTTTGTCCGTCATCTATTCTATATTTGGTCATTCCTCATCATTATTTGACTCATTATGTGGATATCATGTGTGCAATGTTATCGTTGTGTGTGCATTCGTTTAAAATCGTGTGTGAACCTTAAAAAGACCATTAAAACTTCCATTTTTGAAAACGTTAAATATATCATTTTATAAATATAATAAATGTTTTAATATAACCATTTCTTAAGTCATGACAACATTAAATGAACTTTTACAATTAATATAAAAACCTAACGAAGTCGTTTTTCAACCGAACAAAATTTGGGAAAACTCGGGGGTTAAGTGCAGGGACTAAACTTGTAATTTTGGAAACTTGGGCTGGGTATAAATAGCCCTTTTTCCAGCCCTAATCTTCATTATCACCATCTTCTTCATCTTCATCTCCTCTTCACACACCAAAACACCATCTTAGCACCAAATCCGACCCGTGAGGTCTCGTTTTCTACGTCTTGACACCGTCTACAGCATAGACTACCCCTCCTTAGCAGGTAGTTGTCTTTGGTTGTCCATTTTTGAGCCTTTACACGGCTGTCCAAACTAGGGTTTCGGGTGTTCGGGTTCAACCCGAACACACAAGGTCGTATGGGTGCGTGTGAGGTCTTTTTGCTTGTGTCTTATGCTTGTGTATGTTTGTTGAGTGTTTCTGGAGGTCCTTGTGGTGTAAAACCCGTGTTTAGAGCGGCTCGGGGGCTGCTCCTCCCGACCACAGTCGCGATTCTGCAGATCAGGCGACTGGGTCATCCATGCGATTGAGCCGTGCGACTGAGTGGGTCGTGCGACTGGATCATGCGACTGAGTGGGTCGCGCGACTGAGTTGTGCGACTAGGCATGTCGTGCGACTGAGTTGTGCGACTGAGTGTCTGTGTGCGATTGAGTCATGCGTGCGAATGAGTGTATGCGAATGAGTCATGCGATTGAGTGTTTGTGTGCGATTGAGTCAGGTGACCGACTGAATGTGTGCGAATGAATGTGATTCGCACGACTGGGGTCCAATCGCACGAATGAAGGTTCAGTCGTACGAAAGTAGCTAATTCGCACGATTGAAGGTTGATTCGTGCGCATGGAAGTTGAGTCGTGCGATTGGTTGTTGTGTGGTACGACTGAAGGCCAATCATACGAATGAAGGCTCAATCGTACGAATGAAGCTGATTCGCACGATTGAGGGTTGATTCGCACGAATGGAGGTTGAGTCGTGCGTCTGGCCTTGTATGCGACTGAATTGTTGTGTTTGACCTCTTGTGCGTGGCGTGAGTATGTCGTGTGGTGTCGAGGTAACACTAACACAATAATGCCATTGTTTGGCCACGAAAATTAAAGTCAACGCGAGAAAGGGCACATAAACTATTTTGAGCAAATTAAACTAACGCTTTACGAATGACTAAATTGACTTATAACTATTGACACTTATTCAATATTCTTTCGATTAACAACGATACTTTTACCTAAACATCATCATTAGTGGCAACAATGTCTTGTACTTGGATCTACATAAGATCTAGTATGTGTGTCAGTCTGTGTGTGCTGTACGCGACCCATCCGATACGACCCGAACCGACCCATCATTATTGCGCGCTTATACATATATCATATCATTAATGCTATACAATAACTATCAATAGGTGTTTGACTGTTTATTTGCATTCAACATTTGGGATACATCGCTCATACATACTTACCACTTAACAAGTGAGTTTCGTGGCCCCTTTTTACGCTTATACAATATTTCAATCATTTACAAATTGGGGGAAAAGTATGCTTACACAATTTTTATGCTGTATACTTACATACATTTTACATACAAGGAATCAACGTGATACTGTGTTGCAAGTACTATTTGATACATGCTTGGGTCTGCTGTGTGGTTCTATCTTTGCAACTATTTAATTCCAGTGTGGGAACCGACGGTTAGGTATTGGTAGTACTACTGGGTTGACACCCCCACCCTCGTTCGATGGTATACTAGTTGGTACCATCAGTGGCCAGGAACGGGCCCTTGGGTGAATATATGCCGACAATTTCTTTGTGTACGTCGCTAGGTTTGGTTGCAAAGCTCATGTCATGTGATATTTACTTGTGTAATAACTGTATTCACGGTATTCCGACGCGCTATTCATTACAGCATCACTTACATTTTTATTACATAAACCTGCGAGCTCACCAACAATTATGTTGACCGTTTTAAGCATATCTTTTCAGGTGATCATGCAAGTCCAGGAATCTAGGTGTGCTGCCTTAGTGGAGACCCTAGGATGCATTTTTGGGACTTAGCTCATGTTTGATAAACAATCTTTTTGAACAATGTTATCGCATGTAAACAATTATCAACTTTTGAAACTTGTTCCCGGGTTATGGGAATTAACATTTACATTTTCATCATATGTGTATATGTGTTATCATTATCATGTCGCTTATGGCTATGTTGTCGTGAACATTGACTAAACACGACACAAGTCCCCTTGTTGTCGGGTGTCGTCATGACACGCATGTCATCATTTATTTATATTGCTCTCTATCGCTTACCATGTGTTATGACGATCCCGGTCTCGTTACATCCCCGTGTTTCCGCTTTTAGCGGGGGTGTGACAGATTGGTATCAGAGCCATTGGTTATAGAGAATTAGGCAATACGCTTGACCTAGACTATAACCTAGGAACCTTCATGTAGATTTGCATGCTAGGACTCTGTATGCATATTATATCTCGTGTATGTGTTCCTCGCTGCTTGATTTGCTCATCTATTTGTTATGTGATCTTTCTACCCTATGAGAGAGCCCTTGTGCTCACTCTTTTATGGGGATGCTTCTATTGGATCTTCCGTTCCCTCTGCGCGCCGAGTTAGTTATCAGATCCGGGTATTAAACCCGAAGAGATCATCACAGATCATACTATTGCGCTTGACCTTGGACATTGAGATTAACTCTGAGGAGGTATATGTCTGAAACCTCGAAGGATGAGGAAATAGACAACCTCTGCTAGACTAAACGTGATTGTATGCATGGACTTACAACTGTTATGATGGATTATTATGGATATGATGTAAAGGAAAGTCGGATGTCATGTAACCGGATCAGGCATCATTCTCGGTACATCGTGGGTGTGGTGGGAACGCTGCGGGGAACCCTATATATAAACATCACCGGTATACCGAGAATATGCTTGAAATGGGCTGCATGGTAGTCTGGCTGACCTGAACATAAACATTGGAATTTGATAAGTGGAATACATTTGTATCTTATGGTGACTAAAGCTGATATGTTACCTCTTTTATGATTAGAACATGCCGCCTCGAAGAGTCACCCGTAGCAGTAGTGGCGGGAGTGAAGCCCCAAGGGGCAGAGGCCGAGGCAGAGGCAGAGCACCAAGAACAAACGATGCTCCTGCCAGTAACAGTCAGGGAACAGGGAACGCCGACATGGCAGCCCTGATCGCTCAGCAATTGGCCGCACTGATTCCTACTATCGTGGCCCAAGTGAGCGACGCACTTCAACAACACCACCCTCACGGGGATGGTGGCAACGATGATGGAGCCCAAGGTGGGATAGAAACTGAAACGGGAAACGGGAACCCGACTGGAAACGAGAGCAACCAGGAAACCGGGAATGGTGGTACTGCCGGTATCGAGACTGGAGTGGTCAATGCTCGTCGGGGATGCTCGTACAAGGAGTTTGTGGCTTGTAAGCCAAGGGAATTCGATGGGAAAGGTGGGGCGATAGCCCTAACCAGGTGGTTGGAAAAGATGGAGGCAGTGATCGACATCAGTGAGTGCCTCGACAGCCAGAGGATCAAGTATGCTACTTGTTCTCTACAGGGTAAAGCCCTAACCTGGTGGAACACTCAGATTCAAGCTCGAGGAAGAGAGTCCGCGATGCAAATGTCGTGGGACGAGTTCAAAGCCCTAATCACCGAGGAATACTGCCCTCTCAACGAGATGCAAAAGCTGGAGCATGAGTTCTGGAATCATGCTATGGTGGGGGCAGGGCATGCAGCTTATACTGATCGTTTTCACGAGCTTGCAAGATTGGTTCCGCATCTAGTCACGCCGGAATCAAAGAGGATTGAAAGGTACATTTGGGGACTCGCGCCTCAAATTAAGCGATGGTTACAGCAGCCGCTCCTCCTACTATTCAGAGCGCAATTCTGAAAGCTGGCGCTTTGACTGACGAGATGGTTAGAACAGGGGTTTTGGGCCGAGGGGCCGAGAAGAGGAAGGATGTTGGGGAGTCGAGCCGGTCGAGTGCCGGAAGGTTTGAGAAGAGGTCTAAGCCGACCAGGAATTTTGTGGCCGTGTCTCAGGCCAGAAGAGAGTATGTGGGGCCGCACCCCAAATGTGACAGGTGCAATTATCATCATCCCCCAGGGACGCAGTGCCGGGTGTGCGCTAACTGTAAGCGCCCGGGTCATTTGGCAAGAGATTGCAGAACTGCGCTGAATCTTGTAGCACCCGTCAACGCGGTTAACCCCGCCGGGAATGCAAGGGCTTGCTTTGAGTGTGGGAGCCCCGATCACTACAGGAATATGTGCCCCAGGCTGAATCGGGCACCGGGTCAACAAGGGAACAACCAGCAGCAGGTGTTGGCTATCGCTGGGAATCAAGGCCCGGCTACTCAAGCGAATGCAGCTCGGGGACGTGCATTCGTCATTGGAGCTAATGATGCTCGTCAGGACCCGAATGTTGTCACGGGTACGCACTTACTCAATCATCACTTCGCATCTATATTATTTGATACTGGAGCAGATAATAGTTTCATATCTTCTGAGTTTGTGCAATTACTTGATTTGAGTCCTAGTAGGCTAGAAACTAGCTACTCCGTAGAAATGGCCAATGGTAGGGTTGCTCAGGCCGATGAGATTATTAGGAAGTGTTCGTTGACGTTGGAGGATCATACATTCGACATAGATTTGATACCCTTCGAGTTAGGAAGCTTCGATGTGATTGTGGGTATGGATTGGTTGTCGCAGAATGGAGCAGAGATTGTCTGTCGAGACAAGGTAGTACGTATCCCTATGCCAAATGGGGAAGTACTCAAGGTTCAGGGAGAACGACCGGGTAAGAGTTTAAAGCTTATTTCCTGCATGAAAGCACGCCAGAGTCTACGAAAGCAGTGCTACGCTTTTCTGGCTCATGTGGTTGAAAAGAAAGACGAGGAAAGGAAACTGGTGGATATTCCAGTGGTACGGGATTACCCAGAAGTATTTCCAGATGACTTGTCTGGTTTACCTCCTCCACGACAGGTGGAATTCCGTATTGAGTTGGTTCCTGGAGCTACACCGGTAGCGAAAACGCCTTATCGACTAGCGCCATCCGAGATGCAAGAGTTGTCTAGTCAGTTACAGGAACTACTGGAGAAGGGTTTTATTCGACCGAGTCATTCACCGTGGGGAGCGCCGGTACTATTTGTCAAGAAGAAGGATGGATCGTTCCGCATGTGCATCGATTACCGTGAACTGAACAAGTTGACGGTGAAGAACCGATATCCTCTCCCCAGGATCGACGATTTATTTGATCAGCTGCAAGGAGCTTCGTATTTTTCAAAGATCGATCTTCGTTCTGGTTATCATCAGCTAAGGGTTTTCGAGGACGACATACCGAAGACTGCGTTCAGAACTCGTTATGGGCACTATGAGTTCTTGGTCATGCCGTTCGGGTTGACCAACGCACCAGCTGTGTTCATGGATCTAATGAATCGGGTGTGCAAACCTTACTTGGATAAGTTCGTGATCGTGTTCATAGACGATATACTTATCTACTCCCGATCAAAAGAGGATCATGTAGAACATCTTCGGGCTATTCTGGAGCTGCTACGCGAAGAGAAACTTTTCGCCAAATTCTCAAAGTGTGAATTTTGGCTGGGAGAAGTGAAGTTTTTGGGTCACGTGGTTAACAAGGACGGGATTCACGTAGATCCCGGCAAGATCAAAGCGGTGAAGAAATGGGATACGCCCCAGACACCATCAGAGATACGGCAATTCTTAGGATTGGCCGGTTATTATCGTCGCTTCATCGCGAATTTCTCAAAGATCGCGCAACCGTTAACCCTGCTTACTCAGAAAGACAAGAAGTTTGACTGGGGATTTGCACAAGAGCAAGCGTTCCAAACGTTGAAAGAGAAGTTGTGCAACGCGCCTATACTGTCTCTCCCAGACGGAACAGATGATTTTGTGGTCTACTGCGATGCGTCACATCAAGGATTGGGATGTGTATTGATGCAGAAGGACAAGGTGATTGCCTACGCTTCGCGACAACTTAAAGTGCACGAAAAGAACTACACCACTCATGATCTTGAGTTGGGCGCTGTAGTATTTGCACTCAAAATTTGGAGGCATTACTTGTATGGCACCAAATGCATCATCTTCACCGATCATAAGAGCCTTCAACATATTCTGGATCAGAAGGAACTCAACATGCGCCAACGACGTTGGGTAGAGCTTCTTAGCGACTACGATTGTGAAATCCGGTATCATCCGGGGAAAGCTAACGTGGTGGCTGATGCCTTAAGCCGTAAAGAACGTGTGAAACCACTACGTGCACGAGCGTTGGGTTTGACCATCCAAACCAACTTGAAAGCTCAGATTCAAATTGCACAGAGTGAGGCATTAAAGAAGAAAAACCTTGCGGGAGAAGAATTCCGGGGGTTAGATAAACAGATGATTCGCAAGGATGACGGTATTCAGTACTTCATGGATCGCATATGGGTACCCAAATGGGGAGGTGTTCGAACCTTAGTCATGGATGAAGCCCACAAGACGCGATATTCTATCATCCTGGTGCGGACAAGATGTATCATGATCTTAAGGATCTATACTGGTGGCCAGGCATGAAGAAAGACATTGCCTTATACGTCAGCCAATGCTTGACGTGTTCGAAAGTCAAAGCTGAACATCAAAAGCCATCGGGATTATTACAGCAACCTGAAATTCCCGAGTGGAAATGGGAGAACATAGCTATGGATTTCATCACCAAACTCCCTAGAACAAACAGCGGTCATGACTCGATATGGGTCATTATTGATCGAATGACGAAATCAGCACATTTCTTGCCTATCCGAGAAGATTACAAGATGGATAAGTTGGCAAGATTGTACATCAAAGAGGTCGTGACACGGCACGGGGTGCCGGTGTCAATCATATCCGACCGTGATAGCAGATTCACTTCACGTTTTTGGCAGACGCTACAGAAAGCGATGGGTACTCGGTTAGACATGAGTACAGCCTATCACCCTCAAACAGATGGCCAAAGTGAACGCACTATACAGACGCTAGAAGGACATGTTGAGAGCGTGTGTAATCGATTTTGGTGGTAGTTGGGATGCTCATTTACCGTTGATTGAGTTCTCCTACAACAATAGCTACCATACAAGCATTGGATGTGCTCCATTTGAAGCGTTGTATGGAAGGAAATGCAGATCTCCCGTTTGTTGGGCCGAAATTGGTGAAAGTCAACTGACAGGCCCAGAGATCATCCAAGAAACAACAGACAAGATTTTCCAAATCAAAGATCGACTTAAAGCCGCGCGAGATCGTCAAAAGAGCTATGCCGACAATCGTCGGAAGCCTCTAGAATTCAATGTTGGGGATCGTGTGTTACTCAAAGTTTCCCCTTGGAAAGGAGTCGTTCGATTCGGAAAGAAAGGGAAGTTAGCCCCAAGATACGTTGGACCATTTGAGATCACTGAAAGGATCGGTCCAGTGGCTTACCGGTTAAGGTTGCCACAAGAGCTTAGCGGTGTGCATGATACTTTTCACGTGTCAAACCTCAAGAAATGTTTGGCCGATGAATCCCTTCACGTGCCAATCGAGGAAATCAAGATTGATGACAAGCTTCATTTTGTTGAAGAACCCATTGAGATCATGGATCGAAAGGTCAAGCAACTGAAGCGCAGTAGGATACCTATTGTTCGCGTAAGGTGGAATTCAAAACGAGGGCCAGAGTTTACATGGGAACGTGAAGATCAGATGAAACTCAAATATCCACATCTTTTCGAGGATGACACTCTTGGACCTAACTCCAGCTGAATTTCGGGACGAAATTCTCTCAACTGGGGGATACTGTGACATCCGTCACTTTAAGGTCCGTCAAATAGCATGTTTGTCCGTCATCTATTCTATATTTGGTCATTCCTCATCATTATTTGACTCATTATGTGGATATCATGTGTGCAATGTTATCGTTGTGTGTGCATTCGTTTAAAATCGTGTGTGAACCTTAAAAAGACCATTAAAACTTCCATTTTTGAAAACGTTAAATATATCATTTTATAAATATAATAAATGTTTTAATATAACCATTTCTTAAGTCATGACAACATTAAATGAACTTTTACAATTAATATAAAAACCTAACGAAGTCGTTTTTCAACCGAACAAAATTTGGGAAAACTCGGGGGTTAAGTGCAGGGACTAAACTTGTAATTTTGGAAACTTGGGCTGGGTATAAATACCCCTTTTTCCAGCCCTAATCTTCATTATCACCATCTTCTTCATCTTCATCTCCTCTTCACACACCAAAACACCATCTTAGCACCAAATCCGACCCGTGAGGTCTCGTTTTCTTCGTCTTGACACCGTCTACAGCATAGACTACCCCTCCTTAGCAGGTAGTTGTCTTTGGTTGTCCATTTTTGAGCCTTTTCACGGCTGTCCAAACTAGGGTTTCGGGTGTTCGGGTTCAACCCGAACACACAAGGTCGTATGGGTGTGTGTGAGGTCTTTTTGCTTGTGTCTTATGCTTGTGTATGTTTGTTGAGTGTTTCTGGAGGTACTTGTGGTGTAAAACTCGTGTTTAGAGCGGCTCGGGGGCTGCTCCTCCCGACCACAGTCGCGATTCTGCAGATCAGGCGACTGGGTCATCCATGCGATTGAGCCGTGCGACTGAGTGGGTCGTGCGACTGGATCATGCGTCTGAGTCAATCGCGCGACTGAGTTGTGCGACTAGGCATGTCGTGCGACTGAGTTGTGCGACTGAGTGTCTGTGTGCGATTGAGTCATGCGTGCGAATGAGTGTATGCGAATGAGTCATGCGATTGAGTGTTTGTGTGCGATTGAGTCAGGTGACCGACTGAATGTGTGCGAATGAATGTGATTCGCACGACTGGGGTCCAATCGCACGAATGAAGGTTCAGTCGTACGAAAGTAGCTAATTCGCACGATTGAAGGTTGATTCGTGCGCATGGAAGTTGAGTCGTGCGATTGGTTGTTGTGTGGTACGACTGAAGGCCAATCATACGAATGAAGGCTCAATCGTACGAATGAAGCTGATTCGCACGATTGAGGGTTGATTCGCACGAATGGAGGTTGAGTCGTGCGTCTGGCCTTGTATGCGACTGAATCTGTTGTGTTTGACCTCTTGTGCGTGGCGTGAGTATGTCGTGTGGTGTCGAGGTAACACTAACACAATAATGCCATTGTTTGGCCACGAAAATTAAAGTCAACGCGAGAAAGGGCACAGAAACTATTTTGAGCAAATTAAACTAACGCTTTACGAACGACTAAATTGACTTATAACTATTGACACTTATTCAATATTCTTTCGATTAACAACGATACTTTTACCTAAACATCATCATTAGTGGCAACAATGTCTTGTACTTGGATCTACATAAGATCTAGTATGTGTGTCAGTCTGTGTGTGCTGTACGCGACCCATCCGATACGACCCGAACCGACCCATCATTATTGCGCGCTTATACATATATCATATCATTAATGCTATACAATAAATGTCAATAGGTGTTTGACTGTTTATTTGCATTCAACATTTGGGATACATCGCTCATACATACTTACCACTTAACAAGTGAGTTTCGTGGCCCCTTTTTACGCTTATACAATATTTCAATCATTTACAAATTGGGGGAAAAGTATGCTTACACAATTTTTATGCTGTATACTTACATATATTTTACATACAAGGAATCAACGTGATACTGTGTTGCAAGTACTATTTGATACATGCTTGGGTCTGCTGTGTGGTTCTATCTTTGCAACTATTTAATTCCAGTGTGGGAACCGACGGTTAGGTATTGGTAGTACTACTGGGTTGACACCCCCACCCTCGTTCGATGGTATACTAGTTGGTACCATCAGTGGCCAGGAACGGGCCCTTGGGTGAATATATGCCGACAATTTCTTTGTGTACGTCGCTAGGTTTGGTTGCAAAGCTCATGTCATGTGATATTTACTTGTGTAATAACTGTATTCACGGTATTCCGACGCGCTATTCATTACAGCATCACTTACATTTTTATTACATAAACCTGCAAGCTCACCAACAATTATGTTGACCGTTTTAAGCATATCTTTTCAGGTGATCATGCAAGTCCAGGAATCTAGGTGTGCTGCCTTAGTGGAGACCCTAGGATGCATTTTTGGGACTTAGCTCATGTTTGATAAACAATCTTTTTGAACAATGTTATCGCATGTAAACAATTATCAACTTTTGAAACTTGTTCCCGGGTTGTGGGAATTAACATTTACATTTTCATCATATGTGTATATGTGTTATCATTATCATGTCGCTTATGGCTATGTTGTCGTGAACATTGACTAAACACGACACAAGTCCCCTTGTTGTCGGGTGTCGTCATGACACGCATGTCATCATTTATTTATATTGCTCTCTATCGCTTACCATGTGTTATGACGATCCCGGTCTCGTTACATCCCCGTGTTTCCGCTTTTAGCGGGGGTGTGACAAGAACCCACAGCATAGGGATTACAAAGGTCAATCTCCCAGTGTAGAGGAGGAGATTAGAACATCTGGTGAGGCTACCTCTTCCCCTGTTTCAGCACATGAACAGGATGAAGGTGGTATCATCTCTAAGACCTCACAAGAGGCAACTGCCAATGAAGGACTTAATCCTGAGGCAGGAAGTCCCCAGTTCCAAGACAAAGGGGCACATGTGAATACTGATCTACACTCAGCACATGTTCATCCTGATTTACTCAGGAGGTCAGCTGATTCAGCTAAGACTGATGATGACCTGGGCTTTTTCTTTGAAGTTCTAGCCTAAAACACTATTCTTGAGGCTGAGGTATGCAGACTACAAGAACTGCTTGCCAAAATGTCTCAAGAATCAAGTCCATCTGCCCCAATTAACCCACAGATGGCATCTTCTTTTGAAGCTCTCCCAAACACTGAGCCTCTCTCAACAAATCAGCCACCAGCCTCTGTTTCAGGCACCATTTCTCAGGGACAGAACCCCTCTGAGGAAATGGTTTCTGCCTTTAAATCCTCCTTACCTCTCATCACTCCAATCATCACTACCATTGTCCATCAAACCATTGATGAGAGGCTTTCCTCAAATCTTCAAACCCTAGTTGATGATGCTGTCTCCAAGAAACTTTCTGACATTCAAACCCCTGAACCCAATGCAACCAAAAAGGGGGAGTCTAAGTCAGTAAAAGAAGATAAAAGAAAGAGAGTTGAAGAGGAAGAAACCAAAAAGAAGAAAGAAAAAGAGATAATCACTTATAGGAGAAAGAAAAGTGCTGAATAGACTGAGGATGAGAAGAAGTTAGAAGAACCGATCAAAGAAGCTGATGAGCAACACAGCAGATCTATGGATAAGATCATTGATCAGCTCTTCAGACAAGGCTTTGACACTGCCAAACTGGATTCTGAGATCAGACGGCTAGAAATTCAAGAGATTGAGAATAGATGGGCCAGTTGCAATGAGAAAGAAAGGGAAAGGTTGGAAGCTATGATCAGATTCTTGTCAAAACACTTGGAAAGACCAATCATTGAAGTAAAGTCATGGTCCAGAGATAGTATTTTGGAGATAACCACCAAAATTTGTTCTTTTGAAACCTTCAACAAAGGATTGATCATAGAAGCTCTGGATGAAGCTGGTGCTGGGAAAAGGTCTGACATGGCAAAGTTATCCAAAGCCACCCTCACAACCAAAATGATAGAGCAGCCCTTACAATCTCCCTTACCAAAACAACCCTCAAAATCAACCTCACAACCCCCAAAACAATCAACCTCACAACCCTCAAAACAACCAACCTCACAACCCTCAAAACCAACTCCTTCACCCAAGAAACCCACTCAATCAACCACCAATGATGCACCTAAGAGAAAGAGAAGGGTGTTGAGGATGGAAGAAGAAGAAGAAGATGATGAGGAGGATAGTCTGCCAATCTCTGCTGTGATTAAAATGAAGATGCCTGAGCCTAGGAGTCAACCAACAATAATCACTCCTGAAACTCAAAGGCAAATGGTTAAAGTGAAGATTGAAGAAGAAGAAGAACAGCAGAAACAACATGATGAACAGCTGTTGAGGATGGTTGATAAGGAATTTCCTAAGTCTTCATCCATACAAGCTATGAAAAAACATGCTCAGAGGTTGTATGCTCTCAGATTTACATTTCAGTATCAGAAGGAGAGAGTGAGGATTTGGCCTGACCCCAGAGTTAGTGACAGAATTCATAGGAAAAATGTTCCAAGTAGATACAATGGCCAAGTGAGGAAGACTGTAGATGCTGTGATAATGCTGGCCATTGTAGTGTCACCCTGGGAAATCCTTGATGACTTCAAGCGAGCTTACAAGACTAAGATGACTCCATAAACCTTGTTGGAAAACAAAATGGTGAAGAAGGGGTTAATTTACAAGAAGCTTGAAGAAATTAGAAGAAATGAGCTCCAGTTGTTACTTGAAGGTACTAATCCTGATGAGTTCGCATACAGAGAAATAACAACTGTGGAGCTAAAGAATGAAAAGATTGTTAGATACTTGTCTGAGTATTATGGGCCTGATTTCTTTTGAGAGTGAGGCTGAAGAACACACAATAGAAGAAAAAGTTATTCTTCTTGAGGCCTATGTTAGAGAGTCTTACAGACTCATCATTGGGAAGTAGGTTTAATGATTGGGGTAACAGCTCCGTGTCCAATTCCCCAAGACAGAGTTCCCATTCATCTTTTGCCAATCAAACTTTTTGAAACCTCTTCCTGGCGTGAGCTTAATTTGGTGATTTCTGAGCTGATCCAGAAAACGTGTCTGCAAATAAGTGGGACTTCAATAAGCTTAAAGGTTTTGGCTGCATTGGTTCAGGGGGAGTTTGTTGGACCAAAAGAACCAATGAGCCAGATCAGAAAAACCTTTAAGTCCCACAGACATCACAACAAATGAAGTGATATACATCTGCTGAAGGCAAAGTCTGAAGACAAAGTCTGAAGACAATAGCTGAAGACAAAGTCTGAAGACATATGCTGAAGACAAAGTCTGAAGACCAAGTTCTCAGAAGTTGACTCAAACAGCTGAAGTAGTTCCTTTCAGTAGTTGTAATGTTTTACTTTTCAGTAGTTTCTTTTCAGTAGTTTTATTATTGTAAAACGTCTGAAGTTCTTACACTTCAGATGTTATAGTTTCAGTAGTTGTAATTCTGGTTTACACTTAGCTTTTTGTGAAGGTGTCCTCAGTTGTTGTGGACATCTTCAGTAGATTAGTTACTTTCAGTAGTTTGTATAAATCAGTTAGATGTCACTATCAAGTGACATCAGCTGACGTCACATTCCTTTATAAAAGGAACGTTGACCTAATTGTTTTGTAACCGAAGCATTTGCGTGAATGAAAATCTTCCATTAACAGAAAAATTCTCTCTCTATAATCGTCATAGTGTGATTGAATATTCATACTTGTCTTGCTTAAATTTGATCTAATTTCTGTTATATTCCGCTGCAAATTCCAATCTAATTGATCAAACTAGATCCGATCCTATCACATTGCCTAGAGACACTACCTTAAATCCTCAACATCAAACCTCCAGTATAAAGAACATAAAGAGTGTGCAGATCAATACAGTAAGTACCATCTCAAGTTGTAATGTTTATGATTATGAAGATACACCACAATCACAATTTATAGAAAGTAAAGAAAATGAGGCTAATGAAGTAGAAAAAGATAAGAAAGTTAAGGAGATTGAGTAAGGAGCACCCGTTATTCCAATCAAAGTCGGGAAATTTAAAATTAGTAGGGCTTTCTTGGATTATGGAGCTGGTGTTAGCATCTTGCCAGGTACATTGTATGATCAATATGAGTTTGGCCCTCTCAAAGAAGTTGACACCACTGTGGTGTTAGCCGACTCAACTCATAAACGTCCTCGGGGGATGGTGAAAGATGTAGTAATTAAAGTGGGAGAATTTTACTACCTGTGGATTTTATGGTACTTGATTATGCATACCAGAGGACGTGGGAGCAACCTCTAGTTATATTGGGTAGACCATTTTTAGCAACTGCAAATGCTCAAATTAACTGCCGAGATGGAACAAATGACATGACTTTGGAAACCCGTAAGTTGCGTTTTGATGTATTTTTCAAGTCTATCAATTACTTTGTTAATGATGAACCTAGTGAGGCGGGTATTGCTAACGAGTGTGTTCTTCCTTATATTCCACATATAAGTGAGGACACCACTTTCAAGATTGGTTTTAAACATGACAGGGTGAAACTTGTAGATCTAAGGAAAAATAAAGAGTTGGTGAAAAAGGTGGACATTATTAAGGATAAACCAAAAAGAAAGAAAAAAAACAGATGATCCATCTGATCCTGTGAATGTTCGGGTTATGGAGATGGTACTTGGAAGAAAATGGAATGACTTAGAAAACCTACCGGATCATTTAAATAAAATTTACTTATGAAATTCCGAAGGAAAGCACCCCATTCGATCACCATGAGTGTCGACAGGTACGGTCTGGCTGAAGACCTAAAACTTAACGCTACTTGGGAGGCAACCCAAGGTATTTTGTGTTTTTTTAGTCTTTTTATTGTTTATTTATGATTTTATTTTATTTTATTTTAAAAACTTTGTGGGTGTGTTCACTAGAAACCCTCATGTGACTACACTCGTCCACCGGGTCTACCGGATGGTTTAAAAGGCTTGTTGCATATGCTAAATGCAACCGTGATTCCTACGAAAGTGAGTTTAGGACTTTTTATCATTAAAGTGATCTTTTTATATTTATTTAAAAAGTTAACTATTTTTAATCAAATTTCCCCTTAAATGTTGCATTGAGGACAATGCAATGCTTTAAGTGTGGGGAAGTGGATGCATTATTGATTTAAATGTGAGGTGCTAATCATGAAGTGAGAACTTTGGTTTTACACTGGTTTTAGTATGTTTTGTAGATTAGTAAACGAGATGTTGAAGATCACTAGTATAATTAAAGATCTTGCCATAAAGATATAATCAGGTGTATTTGTTTCCCTTATTAATTGTTAAAAATAGTTAATTTGTAGTTAGTTTTAATTTTCGGTTATTGATGGTGTGTCCCCGACTGATTGTAAATGATTTGTGAATGTGATAAGATTGGGTTTGATCTTAAAATTCTCTTGTTTTCACACTAATAGTAACACTTAGTTAGTACATTGGGGGCAATGTACATCTTAAGTGTGGGGATGAGGATGAGGGGAGTTATGGAGAATTAAGAAAAAAAATTTTAACATCTTGTCAAGCTTTAATTTTTGTAAAAGTTTTCTAGTAAAGTTTAATATGTTTATAAAATAAGAATTTTCAATATAAGTCACTTGTTGTTTATTAAAAGATTGATATAGATCGTAGGTCATGGTCATATTCTTTAAGTTTCGGGAAAAGTTTTCTAGCAGGTTATTTTTGGAAATGTGATGGATACCTGGTTAGGGTTAACGAGTTTTGATACAATACACTCATGTGCACATCGGTAGCCTAACTTCCTACTTGGTAAGATTTTGAGCCTATTACTTAAAACACAATTACATATCCATTTGTTGAGGGTAGGCCATATACCACTTTTGTTGTAGAACTTGTACGTTGATGCATATCAAGACTATAAGCAAAGTGTTGCACATAAATGAAAAAGGAAATTTAGGAACCCATTTACTTGTTATCATTTGTTATTGTTATCCATCCTAACCTTAGTAGCCATGTCGAGCCTTAAACCATTCTTTTGTTAAAACCGGTAAATAAAGCCCAAGTTGTTAGTTGATAACCGATCGTTAAGCCGTTCAAAGTTAAAAAAAAGAAGTGAAAAATAATGAAGAAAAAAGTTGGAGAAAAAACATTGTTAAAAAAGGATTAAAGAGAGTAGTTTTGTGATTCATGTTGATAAGGATGGTTTAACGATTTGTTCTACATCTCTCGTTACGTTAGTCATTTTTAAAAGCCAAAAATTTCCAACCAGTACCTAAGTCCAAAAACCCGTAAGTCCTTTAGATGTGTGCAAGATCTATGCAAGTAGTGGAGGTGTGATTACAATACAAGCTTATGCGGGCAAGATGGTATTATTGGTTATTGAGTGATTACACTAGTACATATTTTACTAGTCCAGATATAAACCGAGAAGAGTGAATTATTGTGAGGGGTGTGTACATGAGACTAAAAATCAAAATCATGTTAATCTTAGTTGGGTGATGTCTTATTTTGCCTATAATTGACTTGCTAGAATGTGAATCTATTGAATGATATAAATCTTATATAAAAGGACATGACCTTGGACCTTAATTGATTTTTAATAAGTGACTAGTGATGTATATTTTCAATGATGGTTTTATAAACTAAAATTGAGCTTTGCTTGAGGACAAGCAAAAGGTAAGTGTGGGGATTGTGATCGGGTAGTGAAAGTTCAATGTTTAACGGCTTTATTTTCATGGTTTACATGTAAATTTATGAGAAATAGAGTTATTTTTGGGATTATTTTGTGGTTGTAGGTTAAACATGAAGAATACGAAGAAATTGGAAGAAACAGAACGAGAATTGGAGCTCAAGAAGTAAAGATATGATAAACCGAAGTTGCACGACAACAGTATCTTAAAACGGGCATAACTTGAGCTAGGAAAAGAGTTACAGGACCCACGACCTATCAACAGAAAAGTCTCGAAAGGTTACACATGGAAATCAACTTTGTGCAGGGGGTGGCGCCACCAACGCCATTCTGGCGCCACCGACGCCATTGGCGTCAGTAAACCCAAAACCTTCTTACTTACGCCTCTTTTGACGCCTAGCTTGACGCTGGTGTCCGAGTTTGTTGAGATTTGACCTAATTTGAAGGGTTTTAAAGGGGAATAAACCCTAGGACGAAAATTACATCTTTACACATCAATCTTGGATGAAAATTAACTATCTTGCATCATTCTAAAGGTCTTCCAACATCAAATTCATCCGGATTCACATGATCAATTATAATTTTGTTGAAGAATTGATGATGATGCAAGGCTAAATCAATTGTGATTCACTTCGGGGGCCGGGTTTGTGCAAGTTTTTATTTTTCTTAGTTTGTAACTTAGATTTGGGATTGGATTTTGAACCTTTTAAGTTCTTTCGGATTCAATTTATGATTTGATTATTCAAAAGGTTTGATTATGCTTAAACCTAATTTTGATATTCTATGATTTTGATTGTCTTTAATCATTGTGTGATTGACTATTAGAATTAGGGTTTCATTCTTCAAATTAGTAATTGTGTGAATAAAGTCCTTTAAACTTTAATCTACGATTATCACTTAAATCATATCATGTGTAAGTCACCATTAATGACTTCTCACTAAGTTTCATTCAAGAAAAATTGTAACTTTGTCAAACCTGAATCCTAAAGTGGGTTGATTTTCCACCAAGATTGTTAAAAACTTAAACTTTTATTTCATTCATTAAAGTATTTCTTATATCAATCCATAAATCAATTTACTTTTCAATGTTTAGTTCTTTTAGTTTAATCGTTTCTAGCACTTTCTTGTGATTCCCTGTGGATTCGACACCCTTCTTACCCTTTACTATTAAGGGTGATTAAGGACTCTTTAATTGATATTTTTGACCGACCACACAACATCGATCACACAACTATCAAAATATTCTCCCCTGTAAAAACAATAGAAGAACACATATCAAACTAGAATCAATCTTAGACTATTTATATTAGCTCCCTTTATACTATGGTTTGATAATGTGAGAATTATATTATATTTTTATATATTAAGTTAGAAACACGTTATTACATGAGTTAAAAAATGTAAATAGTTATGGAGATTTAAAAATATATATAACAATATTTAAATTTTAAGTAACTAATAAAACAATGATATTGTAAAAGAAAAGAAGCGAAAAAAAATGTTGAGGAGTTAGAATTATAACATGTGGTTGCAAAATAAAAATAAACTATAAAAAATTATTATAGAGCTAGAATTCTGATACGTAATGATATGAATTACTTATATATTAGAGATATAGATATAACTTTTACCGGCTTGTGACATGTAACATTTACTTAAATAAGTTCTTGTCCTTTCTAATGTTAGGGTTAAATAAAGCAAAGTAAAAGATGAACCTTGGTAAATTAAATGCTTATCAAATTATTTTAGTTTGAGTTAGTTTCTTTTGATTTGGTGTAACAACATTTTTTCCATCAAATTCCATCTACACTTGCATTTGCAAGAATTTAAATCCATATTATTTTTGTGAGGGCAAATACCATACCACTAGACTGTTGTCATTTCTTTTAAATGGTTATTAATTCTTGAAATTGAAAGTATAGCCTCTTATTTGAATTTTTGGGTTTTTCTTCACTAGTATAAAGCTTCTTGTAATAAGTTGATGGTTTTAGTATCGAGTTAACGTAGTTGTGTATTTTTCCTAATATTATCTTACCTAGTACACATGTAAACCTTTACCATTGAATCATCATTGTGTTATCTTCTTGATAACTAAATAATCATTCTTTTTATTGTATGTGTGAAGTATAAAGCTCAATTTGTAATATTCATAGAAGTGTCGGTGGCCTAAATGTAACTTTTCTGTTTTAGAAGCGTTTTTTAACTGTTAATGGTTGTTAGAGATAATCATGCTTTGATTA
This sequence comes from Flaveria ramosissima, assembly GCA_025215565.1. Classification (NCBI taxonomy): domain Eukaryota; kingdom Viridiplantae; phylum Streptophyta; class Magnoliopsida; order Asterales; family Asteraceae; genus Flaveria; species Flaveria ramosissima. The sequence goes on from CM046041.1 coordinate 45,404,482, forward strand.
TCATCCAGATGTGTTCTAATTTCTAAGTATTTGTGAATTCATTATGATATATGAATTAGGGTGTATAATTTATTTTGATTCATCCATAAGATTGAGTACTTCTTGTTTGTTACTGTTCTCAATCATTGTTTATCACTCTCTGGTGTTGGTTATCTCAACAATTGGTATCCTGCATAAAGCTTAATTCAAAGAAGGTAATTAATCGTGAAATTAAAAGATTGACAATGGTGTAGTGAAATTCAAACTAGAAAAGTTTAATAGGAAGAGTGAATTTGATTTTCGGCAATCGAAGATGAGAGCATTGCATGAAAAACAAGGAATGTCAAAGAACCTTATCAACAAAAAAATAAACATATCCCCAAGTAGCACACAATGCCATTATATTGAGCCTAGATACGACATGGTGGTCAGCGTAACAATAATGGATTCTAAGAGAGGGGTTCAAAGAGACTACAATACCGCTGTTGAAGTTTAAATGAAATTAAAGAGTCACTACCTGACGAAATCACTTGCCAGTCCTCTCTACCTCAAGAAGAGGTTGTATTCAATTCATATGAATTCTAGTAAGTCAGCCAAAAACCACATGAACGAATTTAATAAGTTGATATTATATCTTGAGAATATAGAGTAATACTCAAAGATGAAGACCATGACAATACATTACTAACATCTCTCCCTTAATAATTTAAGCATTTTATTGACACTTTCATGTTTGCAAAAGACGCTCTAACTATGGAAGAAGTGTTTGTTGTGTTAAATTCAAAAGAACTCAAGAAAATAACAAGTGAGAAGGTAGATTCTGGTGATGGGTTGTTTGTGAGGAACATCCTTGAACAAAGACATAGTAAGGTCAAAGGAGGTATTAATTCAAGGAACAAAAAAAGATGTTTGTTGGGTCTCGAATCCAACAAATAAATGATACAACAAATCTATGTGACGTACAATAAATAGTATGAGCAGAAGTAAGATTCGTGTTCTTAGTGATACTAATTAACCGAGTTTATAACAATAGGATTTAAGTGCAAGTACACATGTTACGAAATTGAAGTAATGGAGTTGTAACAATCAACTAAAATTAGAAAAAAAATGTAAAAGTTTAAAAATTACATCACGCTGAAACCGTCGTGTCAAAACTGCAAAAGGAATCATACGTGATCATGTTAAGGTCTTGTCAAAAGAAAAAAAAAGATAAAGTTTGATTCTTCTTTAATAATTTATAGTTATGAAAAAGAATTACTAATAAAAAATTTATTAAATTGTAAAGTAATTAAAATATTAAAAAGTAATTCCAACACTAAGTTAATTTATTGATTTGATTCGGTTTAAGATATTAATAATTATGATGCATGGTCATTTTAGTTAAATGGTTTGTATCGATACTAGGCATCACGTCATTCGTACATCCACCACATCTAATGTCTAACCAAACACATTTCATTGATTAGAGCTAACCCGCTACTTAAAGCTCACGCCATTTGAACCTTAGTGTATGGGTTGCGGTGAAAGAAGTATCAATTATAATCAAACACACACGTATTTCAGAATGTTTTAACTTGATTGTGTGATTTCATGAGTAGTTTGAATTAATAAATAAACTCAAAACGTTATTAATTTCTTGTATCAAAATTTAAAAGCGGATTAGGGGTTCAAAAATTGAAGACATTATTAGAATTGTTACAAAGGCTAATTTTATTAAATATTTATATGTAACCGACCAGGTTTCAAATCAAGAAATAAACAATCAAACTATTAAAACAATAGGATCTTATAAACGTTTTACATAAATATTCAAATTCAACCGAAGCAACAAAACTCTAGTGTGGAAACTAGAATTGATTAGCTAGACATAACAACTAAATCAATTAAAACAAATAAGAAAAATAAAATAAAATAAATTAAAATGCTTACAAAATAAAAACAATAGATAATTATTCTTCCGAGGCATAATCTCCAAAACTAAAATAAATTGATTTTGTTCTTTGCTCCTGTAACAATCAAACTTCAATGAAGAATTAATGGTGGCATATATTTTTTTCCCTTGATATCTATTTAGATATAATATATAGAGAAAATTACAAAATTAGTCCTTGTGGTTCGATCAAATTGCAAGTTTGGTCCCCAGAATTTAAAAATTGTAAATTTAATCCAAACATTTAGAAGTTTGTTGCAAATTTAGTCCCCACCGTTAGTGTCCGTTAGTTTTTAACGATCTGGGGACTAAATATGCAATATCATCAAACCATAGGGACTAATTATGCAATTTGCTCTAAAAATTAAAAAATTAAAAATCAAATAAAATTTAAAAGAAATTAAAATAAAAAATAAGAAATTCAAATAAACATCAATAATAAAATGCAATAATTTAAAAAAAATAAAATAAAGGTTGAAAAATCAAATCAAATTCAAAACTAAATAAAAATAAAAATAAAACGCATGTAAAAAGAGAAAGCGAGAAATATTGAAAAGGAAGTATGCGATTAAAGTAATTATGCAATTTGGATTTATACTTTCACAATGTTTTTGGATTCTTCGATTTAAACATGACATATGAACTTCATCAAAAATAAATAATAAAAATTTTAAGCATATTTCTCATTTTCTCCTTTTCTATTTTTATATGCATTTTATTGTTACTTTTATTTACTTTTATGATTTTTTAACCTTTATTCTATTTTTTAAAGATTATTGAATTTCTTTATTAAAGTTTATTTGAATCTTTTAAATTTTAATTTTAATTTTTTATTTCTTATTTGATTTTTTTATTTTTGGAGACAATTGCATAATTGGTCCCTATGGTTTGACCAAATTGCATATTTAGTCCCTAGATCGTTAAAAACTAACGGGCACTAACGGTGGGAACTAAATTTGCAACAAACTTTCAAATGTTTGTACTAAATTTGTAATTTTTAAAACCTGAGGACCAAACTTGCAATATGATCAAACCACATGGACTATTTTTGCAATTTTCTCTAATATATATCTTTAATTTTAAACCCAAATTTAATTTCTCAGTAGATAAATTTTTATATTAAATTAAATCTATTTTTTTTTCAAAAATTCAAATACCATCCTTTGTATTCAATATGCTTCCCAAGCTTACGTTGATTTTTATTTTTAACTCCCACAACTACCTTTTACCTACAAAAAACAACAAAAAACAACCCAAAGTAGACTACATTCCACCGCAATGAATATTATATGTGCGTATAAAAACATAAGTAATCAAAATAAATAGTGCCTTAAATTACTATTTTGCAACTCAAATAAGCATTTAAAGAGGAAATGTTAAGATAGAAGATAGAAGAAAGAAGAAATTTAAGTTGTCATCTTCTAAGGACAAGGCAACGTGTCACGAGTTAAGTCCAACGATGAAAATGAGAGCTGTGATGTGCTAGTAGTATCAATAGGTGAAGGAGATGGAGAATGGATACCAGACTCAGGTTGTTCTTACCACATAAAAACTGTTTCAAAGAGATAGAAATACAAGATCTTGGTGTAGTCCAATTAGAGGATGACAAACCATATGAAATTCTTGAAAAATATTCTTTAGTACTTTAATTAGATAATGTAGTAGAGGTGACCTAAGAAGTCAGATACTCATATCGGATAATGGAGTAGAGGTGACCTGAAAGAAATCACATACGTACCTAAGTTGATGAGGTTCTTGATTTCTCGTAGAACCTTTGAAAAGTTTGGTTTTAATGTGAGTCTTAAGAATGGCAAAGCCAAAGTAGTAAAAAGGTCAATGGTAGCTCTATCAAGAATAAGAGTGAATTAACATTTATTTGTTAGTGAAAATATTTGTTAACAAAATCAATGAATAGGTTAAAAGTCACCCGGACAATAGTATAGTAGGTTTGATATATTTATGATGCCTCTTGAGCTTTTGAAAAGCAATTATGATTATTGCGTATATGTGAAAGAATATAAATATGGGAACTTTGTGTACTTATTACTTTAGGTGAATGATATGTTCTTGGAATGTAAAGATCATGATGAGATCAAAGCTACTAAGCAGCTACTAATGGGTGAAATTGACATGAAAGAACTTGGGGATGTAAAGAAGAATTTGGGTATGGAGATTACTATATTCAAAGATAAGAGGAAGATTAGATGGACTCAATGCTCTTATATCCATAAGTTGTTAGTAAATTTTAGCATGTAGAATTGTAAACTTGTTGATACTCCTATGGTATAACATTTCGAGGTGTATGCTTAAGATTGTATTAAAGATGACGAGAAATTGGCTTACATGCAAAGGGTGCCTTATGCAAATCTTGTGGAAAGTGTAATGTATTTTATGGTATGTACACAACCTGATATTGGTTATGGAGTAAGTGTGGTTAGAATATACTTAGCAAATCGATGTAAAAGGCACCTGGAAATAGTAAAATGGTTACTTAGATACCTTAATGGAACAACAAAAGTTGGTTTAACTTTTGGTGAATTATGTTGATAAAGACATGGTATTGGGTTGTGTTGATGTTGACTATGCTAAAGATAAGATCACGGGTATGTCGATTATTAGGTATGCTTTCGAATTAATGAGTAGAATTATAAGTTGGAAAACAAGTGTTCAACATGTGATGGCCTTGTCATTTATATAATCTGAATATATAGATTTGATAAAATCTATAAAGTAAGCTCTATGGCTAAAAAGTTTTGCTAATGTTGATGACCTGGTGGTCATTTGTGACAATCAAGGAGTGGTCAAGCTTTCTATGAACAATTATCATATAAGGACATATAATGTTAAGCTTCATTTGTTTGTGATGTTGTTAACTCAAAAGAGGTAAACTTTTTAGATGTTAGCATTGATGACAATGCCCTTGATATGCTCACAAAAGCTCTTCATGATAGTAAGTTTTGGAGGTGTTTATAGCTACTTGGAATTAGTTAACTGTTGTTTAACTTTAGTGGTTGAATATTTTTTAGCTTTAAGGTGGAGATTGTGAAGTATAAAGTTGAATTTGTAATGTTCTTAAAAGTACAAGGGCTTATGTGTAACTTTTTTGTTTTCTATTTTAAAAGGGTTAATTAGTTGTTAATGGTTGTTGGAGATTGTCATGATTTGATATCATCTATAAGTAAATGTGTTCTTAGTTGTTGAATGAGCTTCTAATAATCTTTGTGAGTTCATTCTAATACACTTATTTATATAATACTAATTATCAACTTGGTTATGCATTATGAATTGTACCATGTGCATAGTAGTATAGTAAGTTTAGTAGTATCTGCGCGATAATTTATGTCCTAATTATATATAATACTAATTATCAACTTTTGTATGCTATTATGGTTGTACTATGTGCTTTAGTGGGTTGTACCCACCTTTCTTCTTCTTTTTTTTTCTTTTTTTCTTTTTTATCTTTAACTCTTTTATTTTAACCCAAAACTTCTACATATTTTACAATTTACCCCCAATATTTTTTTACTTCCAACTTTGTTTCCCTATACTTTTCATATATTGCAAAATTTCCGTCTTACGTTTCAGTTTGAATTTTGCGAGTTAACACGCTATAACGTGCGTATGTGGTTTTACGTTTTTACGCTTATTTTTTCCCCGTTTATGGCTCCGTCGCAACACGTTGGTCCTACATCGACTTATTGTTTTATATGTTTTAAGTTTCGCATGTGTGGTAACGTCTACTTTTTAATCGGTTTTATTATTATTTTTATTTCTTTTTTAATACGAATTTTTACGGTGTTGGTGGTCGCTAACGGTAGTGTGTCGTTAATGCTACCTGTCACGATGTTACGCCCCCCGCCGCAACGCGGGGGCTTAATACTAGTATAATACTAATTATCAACTTGGTTATGCATTATGAATTGTACCATGTGCATAGTGTGTTGTACCCACCTCTTTTTTTAGTCTTTAGCTTCTTTTTTTAATTTTAATCTGATACTTTTATATATTTTATAATTTAGCCCCAATAATTTTTTTTACTTTTAACTTTGGTCCCCTACATTTCATATTTTAAACATTTTCGTCTTTCGGTCAAAATTTTGCGAGTTAACACGCTGAATCGTGCATGTGTGGTTCAACGTTTTTACGATCATTTTTCCCCACTGTCCCGTCGCACGTGCTAATCCTAGATCAACTTACATATTGTTCTAGATCTTTTATGTTTTGTTTGCGTGGTTCAACGTTTATACGTCTACTTTTTGTTCGGATTTATTTTTTTTGTTTTTTTATTTTTATAAAACAAGCTTTGTCAGTATTGATGGTCGCTGACGTGCTGCAACGCGGGTGGCTTAATACTAGTTAGTCTATATAATTCGTTTCACTTAATTCGTTTCAATTCATCAATAAGATTGAGAGTATTTCTTGTTCATTAATATCATTAATAAATGTTCATTGCTTTATGGTGTTGATTATCTCAACAGCCGGAACTATAATATCTTTTACATTTGTAGGCAACGACGTAAAATGTGCTTGTCTTGGTGCTCAATCAAGGCGACGCGTAACAATAACGCCTTGTCTCTGTCAAGAAATTCATGCAAGGATTCCAGCCAAATTTAAAAAACCGGCTTGAACTCCTTTGAACATGTCTAAACGCACCTAAACCGGACAATAAAAATGTCTGGATTGACCAAAATTGACTATGGTACTTGTCAAAACTAGATAAAAAGCAACATGAAGAAGAATTTTGTGTAGTGAAGGAAAGGGATAGATAGGGAATGAAGTTAAAAAACTAAATTCTTTCTTTTATGATAAAAGGTGATAACATTTGACGGAATGTAATTGTGACACCATCGATCGGGGGCGTGTGAACCACTAATACGTGTATCCTCTATCGATATAAGTATATTGTGTTATGATCGCTTAAACCCTTGCTTAATAAAGTTAATATAGTCACATGGTGGTTTTATAATAAGATAAACATGCATAAATAAAACATTTCATAAACATGCTTGAAATCATTTTATAAATATTGCGCACATAGACATAGAATGCAAATAAAGTTTAGAAAACATGTTCACCTTTTATAGAAAATGTAAGAATGTTAAGATAAAATGTCTAAAATGCCCCTCACATGAGCGGAGCACATGTAGAGGTGTTCAAAAAAACTGGTTCGGGAACCGGTTCGAAAAAAAAACCGAAACCGGTTTGGGGCCCAAACCAGTTTGGCCGAAACCGGTTTCAAACCGACCCAACCCGGCGGTTTAGGTTCGGTTTGTAGGTTGCGTATTTCAAACCGGTTTCTAACCCGGTCCGGTTTCAAACCGGTTTCCAAACCGATACCCGAACCGGTTTCCAAACCGGTTTTCAAACCGGTTTTCAAACAATTATTTAAAATCTTATGTCATTTAAATTGTTTCTATATTTTATATATTATATATTTCACTTTATTTTAAATTGTGGACTTTGTTTTTAAAAAACAATTATGTATTGTTTCCAATTTTATATGTTTTAATTTTTGCATATAAAAATATGTAAACGCATCTTATAGGTTTATTTAATTTATACAATTAATATGTAACATTCATCTAATAAGTTTATTTAATTTTTACAATTAATTGTTTTTTTAATTTATAATGCTTTAAAAAAGAAAAAAAAGAAAAACCAAACTGGTTTTCAAACCGAATCAAACTGGTTTTATAGGTTTGGGTTTTTTTAAGCTCAAACCGGTTTAGAACCCGAACCGGTTTGAGACACGGTTGACCAAACCGGTTCCGGTTTGAACCCCAAAGCGGTTTTAAAAAAAAACCCGATTTGTACACCACTAAGCACATGTAAGTTGACTAACAACAACAATAGATGACGTGACAGATGCAGAGCCAATTATGATAGATTTTAAACCACACTAACTAAACCATACGTTTTTAAACTATCACATAAAAAATGTTAACCATAGAGAAAAACAATAATTTACTCAAAGTTTTATTTTAAACTACTAAAACAATAAAACATGTTTTATACATAACCTAAAGATCATGATCAAACTCAGATATTGAGTTCATCTTTGGAGTTTGAAGATGGCAATGGACAAAGCTCAGCTTCTTCTCGTAGGTTTGCCCCTCTTCCTCTTCTGCTCCGATGTCTTCAACCTCTTTGCTCCGGCGCCGCCCAAACCCGCCGCCCATCGCCACCATATTCCGCCGCCCCAACACCTTCAAACTCCGGCGATCCACCAGCCCCTCGATTTCCCCGCCCAGGTTCGACAAATCAAAACCCTTTTCCTTCATCTTCTTATTGTTCTAAATCATTCATCAAAATCCCCATCTGGGTTTGCTTAATTGCGATTGTTCTTTGTTGAAATTTCACAGAAATCCGTTGGAGGAATCGGGTCGGGTAATACGGTTCGGATTGACTTCTGTGCTTCATGTTCTTACAGGTTTGAGTGTCTATTCTATTTCTAGCGTTTTTAACTTGGTTTGATTCAGTAATAAGGTGTTTGATTTGTTTACTTTTACTTGTTTTTAGGTTTTTGTGAATTGACTGTGAAACCCTGCATAGGGATGAACATTTTTGTCTTTGTTATTTGAAATGTCTATATGTGGGATTATAGTTTCCAAATGTTATAAAATTATAAAGCAATGAGCTTTAAGCTTTTTGGCATAGTATGCACCATTGACTTTGGTTAGTATTAATCAGTTTGTCTTCTTAGATATTTTCTATAGTATAGATTGTAATTATACATCTTTTGCCCGCTGCTTGAATTTGTTTGTAGTTAATCGGTAGTGATTGCGGTTCCTTTTTGTTCAGAGTTTAAGATAATATGTATTGTTACCATTCCTTAATGTTTATGTCGCAGTTTAAAAAGCATGAGGTGCTCTTAGATGTTTAGGTCTTGAAAGCCGGTGTGCGTAGCGAAGGCAAGAGCTTCACGTACATGAGGCGTTGTTTTATGTATAACAAATAAGCTTATGGTCTTATGTACAACCAAACATTGCATATCTCATCTGTTCTACATATCAACCTTCTTCATCCATTTGAGCAATTTTGACTCAAAGTCCCTGATGCATTTTCTTGATCGTCTCGAGGCCATAACCATACGTAGTACATCCCATCCATAGCAAGGCTATTGGTAGGGTATGGGGAGGGTCGGATGTAGGAAAGCTTACCTCTAACCCATAGGGTAGAAAGGCTGCTTCCAGTGGGACGCCCGAATCCAATGGACCAATGCACACAATAGGAGCCACTCACCCATAGGGCGAGAACATAATGTTCGGCAAGACAACTAATAATAATATATAGAAGATACAAGATACAAGAAGCACTCACTGCAATACTCGATCAGGCAGCACATATTAGGCAATTAGTATATAGTAAAACAAACACATATAATGATCAACAATATACCAGGATCAATAATTGATCACTATACATTTGACACCCAAAAGCACACAATGGACATAAATAAACAATGATCTAGAAGATACAAACAGTGACCCTGAACAATTGACAATAACAGTCAAGTACTAACATGCAGATTGCAGAGCTACCACTAATACACATATAAGCTGCATTGTATGGTGCTTTGTAAAACAAGGTTTACACATATGATACACAAGGATCTTTTACTTTGTGGTATTGGTCTTAATTCTATGGGCATTTACATTAATTTAGCAAGGTAATGGACAAATGATTTTAATTTGCTGATTTCACCTTTTAACTTGATATCAAATGGTTTACAACCATTTTTTTAAATTCTAGATGGTTTGGTCTCATGTTTATGTCATGTGCAACGACTTTATGCCCGTATAAGGAAAGCTTTTGTTGGCATTAGAGAGGACGATAATAAAGGTTTTCCAGTTACATCTAAGTATGTTAATAAATATTTCGAAGAGAGCAACTAAATGTAAAAGTGATCTTTTGTGGTGAACTACACGTGTTAAATATAAACTAAGTGATAATAAAGCTTCATGATCTGTGTCAATAAGAAGAATGGGTGTGTAATGTAGGTCATCATAGGTGGTAGGATGACTCATGAAATTGCCAATCTCCATGTTGTAATAAATTTCATTTAACAAGCAAGGGAGAAACAACTCTTGGTGTCGATTTTTAAGGAAAACTGGGTCTAAATTGATACATATAACATATGTATCTTTTCATTTTCTAATTTAAATGTTCAGCTGATGAAAACAAATGTGGTGTTGCTTTGCGCGTTTAAACACGATAAACCAGGTTAGATGGTCGTGAATTTCCTTGCCTAAGGTTCTTTCTTAATTGCATTCAACACAATGAGGAAAGATCAAAGATGTATATTTGTGATTAACATCAAAACTAGTCATGCACGTTCATTGACGTGCATTGTCCAACCTAACTTATATGATATTACTTAGTGAAGTGTTTTTGACTTTTTTTTTGTAGTATATATCTTATGGATCTTATAATACTATTATGCATGCTACTTGATGCCATGGATATTTTTTCTCTCAGTGATTGATGTCTATTTTAAAACTTGATACTCCACCATACCAAAACTGGAGTCCACTTTTACTTTTGTAGAGTCAAAGATACATGTTGATGTGGATCATAAGGGCAATATGTTTGAAAATATATGAGGATTTATGTGTAAATATCTTATTTTTATGAGGAGTATTGTTGGTATTAACGGTTGTCATTTTGTTATGGTTTTTCTATATGATACCTACATTTTGTTGTAATCCTAAGTGCCTATACTGTAATCCCCAAATTTTGGATCTTGTTTCTCATGTAGGAAATACCCACACATAAGATCTAGTATTCACAATGACTGTAAAAACCGATTTGATATTCCTTGAAATCAAACTGCCTCAACACTCTGACCTTTGTAATTTAGAATACTTTGATATTTTGGTGTTATTAGTTATCACCATATAATTGATATTATTCCATGATTGCCATGTAATTGTTGTAAAGAAACTTGTTATAAGGAATTACTTAGGCATGTTGTTTTTCATTTCTTCCAAGGTTCACTTTTTGGTAATTCGAACTTAGGTTGCATCACTAAACACAATACTTAGCACAAGTCTTCTGTTTACTATGTTAACAAATGATGTTTCTTGCATTGATGAAATAAATGGTTATACACTCGCATCTTTTTTATAAAGATCACACCTTTAAACAATTTTCGTCCTAAATGTATTAATTCTTGTTTCACGTATTACTTTCCCAATCAATATTGGTCTGCATTTACAGACATTTTCATATATAAACCTTTTAGTTTTCTTTTGCATTGTTGTAAGTTTGTGGAATTATTATCTTAACGATACAAGAGATATCCTTTTAGCAAATAAGAAGACAAAGACTTGTGAAGGACATGTTCAATATATAATTCTTCACAACAGGTTTTCCTTACAATGAATACATTATACAAATCTTTTGAAAATATTATTAGTATGGTTTTGATGTCTAATTACATTGATGAAGATTGGAATTTGCAAAAAAAGGCTTTAAATTATGGAAGTATTTCCAATCACAACGGTAGGACCTTTGTAAAGATGGTTTGATTGCATGGGTTATTAAAAGGGTTTCCACAATTATTGTGGATAATGGAAGTTTTAACGGTTTGGTTATTTTCTGCATAAAAATAAAATCCGGGTTTAGTGGAAGAAACTCTTACTAATCTATTTAGTCAATAAGCAAGCTCTGAGGATATTGACAAAGTTGAAAATGATATGACTTAATGTGCTTTACATAGTTATACATCTGTTAAAGGTTTGTTTAATACTTTAATTGTTTATTGAAGATATTGGTGACATTTAAGATATTTGGATGGTACTTATTTAAATAATATCCTAAGTAGACAATTTTTATATTAGATTTACGTATTCTATATAGTTATAAAGTTTTATAATCTAATTTGTGTCATGAATTTACTGCGTATTCTAATAAAATATGTGGGTTTCATGGCATTCCCTTGTGATTAAGTACTACATCACTTGCTTATAGGCTGTTCATTGCGAGTGAATGCTTCTATTATTTCTTTTAAAGGTGGTAAGACATGTTTGATTGAATAAGTAATATAACTATGCATTAATACTTAGGTAGTGTTGTAAATCTATAAATTAAGCGATTTAGGATGTTTTATGCATAAATTGCACTTTGGCCTACTTTCAACCCGTTTAACTCGTTCATTTGTTAGCTTCATTGATTTGTTTGAATCGATGGGGAGTAAGAATAAACCAAACCAACTTAAATAATAAGCAAACAACTTGATATGACGGCTCTAGTTTCTTTGTTTGATGCAGTTTTATGATTTCCAATTTTAAAACTACAAGAAGATTTTGCAATTCACACTTATACAATTAGTTCACATAAAGATATAAATTATGCATATCTTTTACAGAGGGAACGCAGAGACGATGAAAAACATGTTGGAATCAGCTTTCCCAGGATTGGATGTTGTTCTAGCTAACTACCCACCCCCACTTCCAAAACGGATGTTAGCCAAAGTGGTCCCCGTGGTCCAGTTCGGGGTGATCGGGGTTGTGATGGCGGGTGAACATATTTTCCCAAGGTTAGGGTTCGCTGCACCGCCCGCGTGGTATTACTCTATGCGCGCTAATAGATTTGGGACCATTTCTTCAACATGGCTAATGGGGAACTTCCTTCAAGGCTTCCTTCAAAGTTCTGGTGCTTTTGAAGTTTCCGTTAATGGTGAACAGGTGATGTTTCCTTATGCTGTTACACGAAATAAGTGATTATTTAGACCTTAAGGAATCTAAGAGCGCGTATTTGTATGGAATGTAGGTTTACTCGAAGCTGCGGGAGAAGAGGTTCCCTGGAGAAATCGAGTTGCGTGAAGCTGTTGGCAAAAGGATTGTGAATTCTCGAGTCGTGGATGGGTTTTGATGAGTGATAATTATCTAATACTTGATGTGCTCGCGCTTCGCTTCTCTTGGCTTGGTTTGGTTAACGATCAGAATAAAAAAGGGCGAACTTATAAGCATAGGCTGATGTTGGTTCATGTTTCTTTGTTTGAGTAATAACAAGCATCCATATGATATGATTATTGATGGTATTTAGTTTTAGTTATGTGTTTAAGTACCTACACATTGGATGTGGTTATATCTATCACTCATATACTTAATTATAAAACGATCTCTTATATCTACTCTCATATCTGCTGTTGTTGCGTATACGTTACCTAATACTCATTGGCATGTGAGTATATCTTAAACTTTTTTAGGAATCAACTTGAAACATCAATACATTTCTAACAAATTTGTAATTTTGATATCTTTAAGTTTTCAAAAAGTTTAACGTATTATTTATTATATTTTTAAGAGACTACAATATATCATATTATATTGTTGGTGTAAGTAAACATTAATTTTGCTTCAACATCACTCACCATAAGGTGTTTTTGTCATGCCAAATTATAAGCATCATCATCTTCGAGTTGTTAAATACACATCAACAACACCAAGGGCCCAATATGTTCTTTGTAGTTAGTACTAAGCAATCACAAATTGTCAAATAATCACTTTTTTTTTTTTGGCATTATATAATAAAAACTAGGATTCTTAATATTTGCATAAAATAATAAACAAGAAATGGGTTTAAAGTTTATGATGCTTTACTTGTAATTTGTCCTTGAAGAAAAATCTTTTTCAATACTAGTAGTCTTAATTCATCATTAATGAAAACATTACCGTAAGACACCGTTTGGTTCACATAATTCTCAAAAAATGCAATTGGAATTGGAATTGGAAATTTTTTCCTACATTCATTGGAATTCACATTACTTCGACTTACCATGAAATGTTTAACATTTCAATGGAATGTTTAAAATTAACATTCCAATTCCACTCAAATTTGACCAACCAAACACGTTATCAGTTTTAACAAGAGTCCAATTTTAATTCTAATTCTATTTTCAATTTCAAATCCTTTGCAAAACATTCTGCAAAACAAACGACCCCAAAATGCTTCTTTTGTACTCAATACGAGTTCACCATGTAACCCATAACTTCAGTACCTTTTCCAATAGTCCCTTGTCCTCTTGCAACTTGACAAGTTTCAATCAAATATCATTTCTATTATATGATTTATTAAGTTGTTACTTCTCTTTCTTTCCTTTCAAATATATAATGAAATTGAAACTCAGGTTAAATAAAGTCATTAGAACTAAAATAGAATTAGAATTAAAATTAAATTATAATCTGTATTCGAGGATGACATATTTGATAGAGAACGAACAGAACGAAAATTGAAATGAATTGTTTTTAATTCCTTCGACTATAGAAGTGAGTAGTGAAAGAATTAAACGTAAATAATTCAACCTCAGTCCTACAGAAAATATAAGGGTAAGATTACAATAGATTGCGAAATGATGCTATCACTTCCCGGATCATATGCAAATACAATTCAACCTCAGTCCTCAACAACTTAACTTTAACAAATACAATATTTTTTACTATTTCATACAACTTTATAGCAAAAGTTTGATATAGTGTTAAATTAAAAGATCTAATCGATTTAGTTTATTTTTGTTTTAGTTTTTACGAAAGGAAAAGTTGATTATTCAAATATGGTGACTTTATATACCAGAACAACTTCGTATGTATTAATACCAAATATTATGAATAGTGAATATACAAATTCTATAGGCACATCAGCACAATCAAGATACTAGTGTATGGCTTTTTAGACGGCCATAGATATTTTCTTTTGTTGTTTAGTATAAACTAGTATTAAACTCATCACCTTATATAAAAGTCGAGTTTCAAAACTTCCAGATGAGGTGGATTTAGAGTAGATGAGTAGTGGTAAAAAAAATAAAAATAAAAATAAAAAAAAAAACTCAACAATATTTTTTCATTAGTACCATTGAAACTAGATCTAATGTTTACCGACTAGACACCAAATTTAACATATTGAAATTGAAATGACTAAACCTTAATAAGGATATAATTCTACCAATTAAATGCTCCGCGTGCTATTGCATCATGTGATCATGACTTTATTTAGCTGCCATTTAACCTTAATTTGGTGGTTAGATTTGTATAATACAAAAGTTTAAGTTACCACTAATTAAATTCATATAAATTATTTTCTCATCTATTTATGTTTTGACTTATGTATAGATTAACTTTTCTGATGGTATAAATAGCTAACATATAACTCCACTTGTTCAATAAGAAAATATAGAAAAAATTATTTAGAAACTTTTCTAAAAATATTAATCATTAATGATTGTTATGGAATTTAGTTTCTTTATAGTAAAATTAAATTAAATAAATATATGAGAAGTGTTGTTAGGTAGGTTGAACCTCTTTTAGATATGAAAAGTTGATTCTTCTGTTACAAAACTGTAGTTGCAAGTCACAAGAGATAAAGAGATCTTACCTCAAAAGAGATCGAGACTTGGTGATTGTTTTCAACATTATAATTGATTTATATATCATCAGATTATTAAATTAAATCAAATATAATAATTAACGTCTTCTTTTAAAGGAAATTAGTAACAGAAATAATAAATTTGATAACGTTGGGTATAAGTAATTTAGTGTTTGTATCCAAATTAGTGAAAGTTCAATTTTAATGCAACCGGAGTACTTGACCTAACAGCACTAAGCAAACCTTGAGCCCTTAACCTCATACTAAAATAGCAACTATCACCGACGAACGAGATCCTTCGGTAAACACCGACACATCACAATGAATCAAAAAACAGTTAAAACGTAATAACTCGTCATTATCTGGTGGTGATGCCAAAGAACGGTTAAACCATATTTTACTGATAGATACTATTAAAACACATAATTTACATTTACAGGAATCCAACAACATTTTTAATAAAAACTAGTTGTCAAGAGAAACACGCGTTGGTGAGTATCTATCTAAGTGAGTATATAATGTAGTTTTTTCTCTTTCTCCATGAAGGATATTTCAGAATAGTTTGTTGGTGATAACTTGGTAAACATTTCATCACTGACCCATTGGTAATAGTAACATGTAAACTATCATTAAAAAAACCCTAAGTTGTCCTATCGGTGATAATCTTCACCATTCGCAAATGAATTAATGATCCCTCAATTCTTAATCTACACAGTGTTTTTCGACAGCAACCTCTTTCACCGAAACTTGACAATTGATCTCGCTCCCGGTTGATGTTATAATGAAACGAAATGAAATGTGTTGTAAAGATTTTAAATGATATAAAATGCAATGCTTAAGCTTCACTCTTACTCCATCTCAAAAAACAAAATCATAATCATTTTATTTTCCATTATGATCGATCAAGATATATAATAACTTTAGTGTGACACACAATATCATAATCTCTCTCTTCAATGGGCACCTCTCTTTCTTATGTTGTCACCATTTTTATCTTTTTATTGGCATTTATTGTTCTGTTGTATACTGAGAGAATCAATTTGGTATCTTCATCCACTCTTTTCAACTCTTGTGCCAAAAAAGGGGTTCATTTCACCTCCATACAAGGTCTATTTTTAGCGATTGTAAACCCTTTTGATTACCTTTTCATAATTCTATCGGGTCTATCTTTGATAGAAGCCGTTGGCAATGTTTTGTCGATAATAGTTAATACTCTAGTAGCGCGTCTGTTTTTTTTCCTTTAATTTTGTTCTGCTTAAAGCGTGCATAATTAAATGAATATACTTTTTTTTGTTTTAAAGGTGATGATAGAAATGCTACGGCGGAAGATAATAGATTGAAGGCTATTGTAGATGACAGATTCATCTTTGACCCTGATGAATGCGATGTTACTCGAGGAAAATGGGTCTACAATCGCTCATTTGAACCCTTGTATACAGATCTTTCTTGCCCCTACCTTGATCGGCAAGTCTCATGTGTTAAGAATGGCAAAAACGATACAACTTATCGCCAATGGGAATGGCGGCTTGATGATTGCATCCTTCCTAGGTTCGAAACCAACTTTTCAATTTTCGTGTATGTTATCACATTGAATACAATACATGTTTTCTGACTAAATTTATGGTTTATGATGACTTAATGGGGTGTTAGATTCGATGCAAGACTCGCACTTGAAAAGATACGAGGAAAGAGGGTAATGTTCGTAGGAGACTCTTTACAAAGAGGGCAATGGCAATCTTTCGTATGTTTGGTTGAATTCCTCATACCGAAAGATCAGAAATCAATGCGACGAGGAAAAGTTCATTCCGTTTTCAAAATAAAGGTTAGAAACAATGAATCTCAATGCTTTTGGTTAAAACATCTCAAGTGTTAACGATCAAGAGGTTGGTTGGTCGGTTTATTTGAACAGGATCACAATGCAACCATCGAGTTTTATTGGGCGCCATTTTTAATAGAGTCGAATACAGATTTGAAAATAATAGGAGACCCGAAGAAGAGAATACTAAGAGTAGATTCGGTCGCAAAACACGCTAAACACTGGGTTGGAGTCGATGTGCTCGTTTTCAATACCTATGTTTGGTGGATGACCGGCACCAAGCTCAAATCCTTGTAAGTTACAAACCACCTTAAACTAAATAAGCAGACAATCAATCAATCATGTTTCAAAAATGTGTTTTAGATGGGGTTCATTTGCAAATGGTGAAGATGGTTACGAAGAACTAGATGCTCCAGTTTCGTATAGAATAGCTTTGAGGACATGGGCAAACTGGGTTGACTCGAATGTCGATCAAAACAAAACGCGTGTTTTCTTCACCACCATGTCCCCTACTCATCAAAGGTTAGACTCAATCACTCTGCAAACTGTAAGTTTTCTTTTAAAATGCATGCTTTTGATGTGAAATTGTGTTTTTAAACGAAAAGGAGTGCGGATTGGAACAATAATGGAGGGATAAAGTGCTTCAATGAAACCGAACCAGTAAAGAAGAAATGGCACTGGGGAAGTGGGTCAGACAAGAGGATGATGAGCGTCGTGGGTAGCGTGGTGGGGAAGATGAAGGTTCCAGTAACTTTGATCAACATAACACAGTTATCAGAATACAGAGTGGAAGCTCATTCATCGATTTACACAGAACTCGGAGGAAAACTGTTGACGGATGAACAAAAAGCCGACCCGTTCAAATTTGCAGATTGCATACATTGGTGTTTGCCAGGAGTTCCTGATACTTGGAATCAGATATTTCTTGCATATTTGTAAAAAAATATATAAAAAGGAAGGTGAAAAACAGAGTAACAATTCACCATCATCTGCAGCTGAATCGGCTAAATCTGTTGATTTGATTGATCTTGTTAGTGAGTGAAGGATACCAAAGAATTAACTGTAAATGTGATTGTTTTACATTGTTATTCTTTTTTTTGCAAAATGTTAGTTAATTTGATATTTTTACCAGAATAATTATAATTTAATCAATTAATTTAAATTAAAACTAAAAATCAAAAGAATAGAATGCAAGTTTGTAAAATGTATGTATACTGATATGGAAGAGTCAACCATCAGGAGTTTTATATACTGTTATATAGATTAACAGTATATGTTAAACAAAAAAGATCTTTAAGATAAGTATAAGTTGATATTTGGTATGTTTCAAAACTTGTGCAGCCTAAACAAACAGATACTTATTCCTCGGTATCCAGCGTCAACTCTGTTGCAGGTTTATTCAACTCATGATCAGCAGTTATGTGCTAGTTTGAGTACAAGTGAACGTTTATCTGGGAAAGTGCTTGAACCTGAGTTGTAGGGTATATATGCTCACTCATCTCTTGGGCTTCATGCAAGCTCATATTACTTCATCAACACAGCACCACCTGAGAGAAATTGCACAGATAGATTAAATTATATTTCCCTTGGCAACATACAACCCTCACGGCATTAAGTACAAGTTACTGTAGCATTACCGCTGTTGATTGATCGATTATTACAGATAATAATGTTCAAGGAGAGTGTAATAACAGATGATCCTAAGTGGAAATATACCTCCAGGAAACTAAACCGTGATGGGGAGTTTGCATGAACAGAGTTAGGTCTCGATGTATTCAGGAAACTCAGCCTTCCCCAGATACACCAGCTGCATCTCCTCTTTCCAGATCTGCATAAACAAATATAATTGAAAAAACAATACTATTAAAATGATTAACGTAACTTTTTAAAATAAATAGAAACTGAGGTACAAACCATGTCTCTGAATTCAAGTCGGATATGAGGTACATTTGTCTTGTGAATATCATTTCCATCTGGTCCTCTCTTGAAGTATTGTGGGCCAATCCAGTGAGACTGGAAAAAGAAAATCAATCATGCATTTCATTTTTCAAGTGAATGATGCTCATTAATTCCTCTGTTTTGTCTCGTATACGTGTATTTTAGCAATTTGGTAAGCAATTACCATAAACTGGATTTGAAATTAAAATACAAACACCGCGATTTCATGGAGTAGAAGGAGGATTACATACGATTCAAATCCACTAGATGTGGCAAAATGGGCAGGTTGGATGAGTTGGGTAATTAGTCAAAAATGGTAACTTTTTGTCTGACTTGCAATCAATTTTTACCTAATTTTTAAAATTTTTATAATTCGTACTGTGCTAAAAATGATTATAAAAATGATATTAGTAATTCTAATTTTCTAATAAACATATTCAGAGGTTTTATGCATATGAAAACACTCCCATGACTTCCACAACCCGTTTGACCAATTTTTATGTTAAATCATTTTTAGCTACAGCCCATTTGACCACTTAAGGATAAAACAAAACCAACTTTGACCAGTTTACACGTAAACTTGTCACATTGCCACGTTCAACAGGCCAACATCCAAATACCACTTTAAAGACTGTTCATTATCAGAATACACCCAATATGAAGAGACAAGAATAATTTCTCTACCAGTAAAGTTACACTGATATCTTACCTTCAAAACATGTGAGAAACCTGATTGATATACTGAATTACGGGCAACCTCACAAAGATCACATGAGCTCAACTTCCACACCTATAAGGAATCAATAAATTTAAAGGCCCTAATGACATAATACAACTCATTGCATAATGGGTAATAATAATGAACAAGAATGCTTACGGAAGCAGCAATACTGTATTCTTCCACCAATGGTTCCTTTGTAAGGTGGATTTGCAATGGATCATCAGTAGATAACGAAACATTAAGGCCTCGTAGGAAAAATAATGGAAAAGGGTTTCGATGGTAATCCAAAAATAACGAATTGTTGCTTAATGGAGACATTGCAAGACCAATCTGTCAATGAAGTAATACAGACCTTTAGTAATCATATTTAATATAGATTATTATTACACAACTACACAAGTATACTGTCATTGAATAATATAATGTTTTTGACACACAAATTAAATTGGAAAAAAGGTAAAAGTTAAAAGCATATATAATCCGACTATGACCTATTACCCAGTCCACCCATTTTGTCACATCTACTACTAATCAATAAGCACGAATCAGGAAAAGGGAAGTTACTAATTTACCTGGGCAAGGTAGTAAAGATATTGTAAAACAGGAGATTTTCTGAGATTAATTCCATGTGCAATATTATGAGTTGTAAGAAATGAAGCAGCTAGATGGTCAATGTCACCAGCCTGTATCATTGAAATGGTGATTCACAAGTTATGATGACAGCCTGTTTTAAACAAAAGTGAAGTGGAGTTTTCACACAATAATACCTCCCCACAATGAGGTCGGAATCTGATCGTTGTCATGCCCCTTGATTCACGAAGCTGAAACAAACCCGAGGATTATTAACACGTGTATGCATAATTATAAAAAGTTGATTTAATGAGTACCCCACCTTATTTAGAGTATAGAGATTTGCATAACAATAATAAACATAGTATGAGAAGGCGGGATTGAATATATTTGTCCATTGGGCAGGTGTTGGCATGTGCTTGGTAGGCCGCCTTTCCGGCTTGCTTTCATCATCCACCAAATCCAATCCCACTACCTGTGATTATATATCAAATTGCAATCTTAACATCTGAAAAAGGTTTTTCAAGAAAAGAAGTTATTAAAAGTATGCAAGCCATGTTTTACACATAACTCGTACCTGTTTTAAGAAAACATGCAACTGAGGATGTGACTCTGGGTCCACTGTAACTTCAAAAAGAGGTAGGAATACATTATCCAGAATGGTCTGAAAAGATGTCACTATGCCCATTTCCTTGTATACATTGTAAAGCCGGGGAAGCTAAGAAGTTGACAAGTCAATACAGTGATATTTGTACGAAAGTAAATCGTCAATGTATATCTCATAACTAATGGGAATGGTTAAACTTAAGTACCTGAATCAACCAGACGACATTCTCACTGTACAATTCATTATTCACGATCCAACTTGCCAAATTGTCCCACTCACTTTGCTTTCTTCCATATATAGATATTCTGTACTCAGCCATCTATTAAGGAATATAGGTTAAGATATTAATCACTTTGTAGCAGGATAAAAAGATGTGCCAGCTTTGTCAATAAACTTAGCATGTAAGGAAACGACTGTGTTATTGCATTAGCATCATTGTATCTTTTAGAAATGAAAGAAAAACAAAATTTAAACAGAAAAGGAATGAAATAAACATGCAATAACGACAGAATCATCCTCATACGCAGACCCGTTAAAAGGTTTCAGAACCTTTTTTTATCAATGATCATGTCAAACTCACTTGATATTTACTTGCATCAAGATCTGCAAACACTTGTTTTGTCAGCTCAGCAAGGAAACGACCTGAAAAAAATAGTAAGCATGAGTCAATAGTTAATACATAAGACACACACCCATTCAAATTTAAGTTAGTAAAGATTACCCTGAATCAGATTATCTTGTTTTAAGAAAATCTCCCGTAGTCTACTCTGACCACAGGGATTGTACTTCAGATTGAATTTATCAAAACGATGAAAAGTGCTCTTGTCGGCATGCACATCTAATAAATCAACATTCAGGTCATACCTGCATGAACAACTTCCATCAGCTATTTGTCAACTTGTCACCAAAGCAAGATAATATATTCAAAAAAAGTAAAAGAAAATAAATAAATAATTAAAATACCCAGTTAAATCCAAGCTTTCAAAAACCTCTTTTAAAGTCAGATATGTACCGTCACGAAATATTACAACCTGAAAAAACAGGAAGAAAAAAAATAAATTCACAGACCGCAGACTTATTTAAACATGATACACAAGTTAGCGAACATGTTTCGATTACATCACTTTACATAATCAGAAAGAAATTAAAAGCATTACCTCATCAGGTTCTTTCCTTAACTTGGACTTTATGAACCTTAAAAGATGCTTCTGATTCATGCATGCAGAGTGATGAACATGAGTGTCGACTTTACGGACATTATAAAAGTCACGGTGCGGTGCACTTTTCTGAGCTAGGAATTCTTTGTCGGCATTTAGCATCAAATGGAGGTTGAATTTCTTGATAAAAATTAAAGGAAAACTCATCAAAAACTAAAACTACAGTGAGTCGGTAAAAAAGAAATTCAAGACAAGAGTATCTACCTGTTCCAAGAGACCAAGCCGATGATGACATACAGTTCTTGTATTGCCAGCAGCTATTATCTTAAGAATGTGATGCAGGTCAGTGAAAAATGTTGTTGCGTCAGCAACTGGAAAAAGTTTCTCTTTTGCTGAAATGGAAAAAAATACATGCAAGGTAAAAGCCCCCATCAACTCAGCTCAAATTAAAAACAAAAGCAACACACCAAAAAATTATGGCTTCTTACAATCTTTGTGTGCATAAACATGAACCACTCCATCTTCCATTTGGAAATAATGCTACAAGAAATTAAATATCAAGAAACTCAACATTGATTAACAGTAAGTAGGTAAGAGATAAGCTTCCAAGAGCTAACTCACATTGGATTTTGTCTCAGGGGTATACTCAAAAGGATTAGGGTTACGTTTTGGAGTGCTAGGATCAGATATAACTTCTTTCTCCCACGGAGCAATGCTTTCTCTAAACACATAGTTTTTCCGCATTTCAAGACAAACTTGCAAGGCTCTGTAGACCTCTGCTTCATCAGCAGATGGTGTTTCTGCAAAAAGGGAAGTTGGAAAAACTGAAACTTTTTATAGCAAATAGGTTTAAATTTAAAACAATTAACTAAAAAATGGATCTTTGGCAAACGTGTGTATTAGCACAGATGAATTGCAAATTAGACATGGTTACCAGATGGAGTAATTTTCAGGCGTACAAAAGTTTCGTGCTCTGGTTCTTTTCTGAGGATATCAGCAGCTACAGGATCGGGTTGAACACCATGCAGGTCTCCAGATACACTGTGTGATCGGATCATGCTAGATGCAGCTATAGGTAACTGCTCTCCATTTGGAATGACATGCTCTGGTAAATTTAAGCTTGTGCACCCCTGATTTTAAACAAATGTCAAGCAGATTAATGCTTGGTTCTCAAACAAAACACAAACAAATCTAACAGTGTATCAAAAGCTTACATCATTTCCATTGGTGTGAAAGTATGATGTGTCTAGATTAGCTTTCTCGGTCACGTCAGCATCTTCTTCAGATCCTTCTCCGCTTTCAAGAGCACATGCACTTGCAATTGGAGACTTCGGAGATGTTGGTCTATGTAAATGCCCTGTTCTCTTGGTTGTTCCACACTCAGATTTCTCTACAATAATATTAGCAAACTCAAGGTATATCAAGAATCAAGTATGCTCAAAGCTATAATAAAAATAAGACTATAGCATATGATATCTCCAGAATTAGACAGACAAATGTGCTCCTGAACATGATAACAAAAATATCATGCACAGAACGATGAACACAAAAGAACCACACTTTACAGTGATCCATGGCAGACAGTAGATATTCTGATTCGACTTTAAGTGGTGGATGATGGGACTGTTACAGAAAACTAAACACACATATATGGCCCTAGATAATATAAATCCAGTAAGCCATTACTACAATGATGCCTATAACAATCCCTATTTCAAGTTCAATAACAACATGCTAAGCTGCAGAACATAGGTAAATGGTAATCTATATAAAAGATTACATACAACCATACAATGGGCAAATGCCTGCAACAACAGAACATAACGATCCAATTACAAAAAAACCAAATTCATCCTTCAATTATACTCCAATCAAAAGAACAACTACTAATCAACCAAAATCTCCCACATTTCATTACCTTCAGGAAGCGTACGTAGCCTAGGCAACCCAGCCGGAATAACATCGGCAACAGCACCACCACCGTGCGCCGCCGTGACGTCCGGCACCGACGTCGACAACCGGCGATCACCCCCTCCCTTCTTCCTCTTATACCGATGCTTCTCCTCACCATTACACTTAGCGTAATGCAGATTCAATTCATCCTCACAATCACCTCCACCGTCCTCCCTCTCCTTCTCAACAATCTTCGCAAACTCCAGCAACTGATCTAGGGTTTTCCGGTGCATGTAGTAGGCCGATACGGCGACGAATGAGGCTCCGACGAGTGCCGCCATCGCTAGATGAAGAGCGTAAGCATCCATTTGAGGTGTTGATTTGTGTAATGGTGTTGAAAACTTGAAGCAGTGGTGTGTTGAAAGTGATGATGAAACCCTACTGATAAACAGGGGTTTGGGGGTTTGTGATCAAATGTAGGGGGTGATGGAGTATTTATATGAGGGGAAGGGGGATATAAGAATAAAAAGAGATTATGCCATGAGTCCTGTCATAGTCTATGGTTATTTAGTGGTGGATGGAATCATGGAGATAAGAAATGGATAAATATAATAATAAGAATAATAATATTAATATGCTCTATAAGCTTCATAATATTGTGATTATACTAAACTTTCTCTAGTGTTAACTCACTAATAGAGAATATTCCATTCTCTAAGTATTAACTCACTCATTATAAAATTTGCTGAAGTATAAAAGAACTGACAGATTAAGTGAAAGCATGACGAATGTAACTGATGCAAACAAATATATAATTAAAAGTATATCATACGTAAGTAGAAGTAACGGATCTAATCCTATGTCGGATGATATTA
This sequence comes from Flaveria ramosissima, assembly GCA_025215565.1. NCBI lineage: Eukaryota > Viridiplantae > Streptophyta > Magnoliopsida > Asterales > Asteraceae > Flaveria > Flaveria ramosissima. Next base: position 45,429,333 of record CM046041.1, read on the forward strand.
AGATATTGATACACACACATGCAAAAATAAAACATCAATAGTATGCACGATAAGTACACAGAGTCAAATCTGAAACAAAACATATACAACGAGGGCAATATAAGAGAAGTTGCTCTCATGTATTCATCAAGTGAGATGGTGTTTTCGCATACATAAACATCCATCTTCCATAGATGAGAATAAAAAATATGTATTATGATCAGTTCATACGTCTTCCTAAAATATTACTTATTGAGTACTAGATATGGAGATGTGTGATCTCTGCTCATGGTCATGAATGGTGCCGCGACATTGTTGGTGTATTATCATGTCTAGGTCACCCTCAATGGTAGGGGCATGCTAAGGTAACAAAGTACAAAAATAACATGATATACATATACAAATTTAAATAGTATCATAGTAGAACTTCAGTGACAATGTAACATGTAATAATGAGTAGTAGCAGAATGAAATGTATTGCATGCTAAGATATCAAGATGCCAAAAACTTATTTTTATGCAGCATCGTATGCTTATTTCTAGACTAGGGTGGCATATTATACGACCACCCACCGTATTATACTCCTAACAAGTATTTTGCACTCATTTTTCTTTGCTTATGTGAAGTGCACACTTCAAAATTTCCCATCGTGAAAATAATTAAAAAATATGAAGGTGTTGTTTAAAACTTCACAATTAAAACTAAGTTGCTTAAATTTTCAAAAACATAAGCAAAGAGAAATTTGTTAACTTTCCCATATAAACTTTCATGAGATATTTTACGCCACTTTACTATAATCTTCATGCCATAAGTTGTGAATTTATTTCTAATTTGGTTGATATTATTTCTATGTATTACCTTAGAGGTTGATTTGGATTATGATTTACTTCGATCAAATGGATTGAAATATACCCAAAATGTATTTTAAATGCATACGTTTTCTAAAAAACTTTTAGCTAAAGTGCTTGATTAGTACCGCAAGAACATGTTGTAATCATAAATATTTTTAAAAAATGAACAAAATAATATAAAAATTATAACGGGCCAACTCAACCCATTGTGATACACACTAGGAGAAAGTGAGCAACCAGTTTTGATATGCAATTAAAACAACTAGTTTTGGCCCATTCGTGTTTCTTGTAGCCGTATGCAGATGAGCCATGGAATGTTGGCCTCCAAGATACAAATGTAGAAAGCTTGCATAATATGACCGATGAATATGGCTTTAGGTATTTCTTTTTTTTTTCTTCTAAATTTAATCATTAAATGTATGCTTCATTGTGTATATGTGACAAGTTATTACTTATACAAATAAATACATTATGTTTCTATTCATGCTATCATAGACAAGTCTAATGATTTGGCTTTCTATATGTACAAATAAGTTGCTCACAACATATAGGAAGAAGGATTAAAGATTTCCATTATATTTTAACAAAAATTTATAACGAGTAACCAATAATATTGTTGTTGGATCTAGAGAGGCTGTTGCAACCAAAACCATGTCACTTAGAAGATTTTGAGTACAACATACAAAGGACTTCCGAAGCCAAGTGTGGGACTTCCGAAGAAAGAAGGAGCTCTTCCGAAGTCTAAGTGTAAAATACACTTCCGAATGAAAACTCCAACTTCCGAAGATAAAGAAGTTACTTCCGAAGAATCAAGACTTGAAGACAAAGCTCTAAAGTCAACTTCCGAAGTATAAAGAAGTCCTTAAAGCCTCGGAAGCATAGAAGCATCTTCCGAAGTATAAGTGGCTTCGGAAGAACTTGTTCTTCCGAAGCCAGTTAACCTTCGAAAGACACTTTTATTATCCAGTAGACATAAGTATGGTCTGTCTGACAGTCCGCTGCAAATCTCTGAGATACTGCATGGCGTTTTCTCAAAAGCCATGTAGTTGACCATACTTTAATCTACTGTTTACCTTTTATGTTAAGTACAGTTGTCATCTTTAGTTGGTGACAAAAGGTAAGTCATGGACATGTCATGACTACCATATCTTAGATAATACTTTATCTAAGATACCTTAACTTTAGCATTGTAGTATATGCTTTAGTCGTAGGTTTCCAGCTGGTATCAAGTATAACCGGATGTAGGATCTAGTATATATAGTTTCTCATTGTAACTCATGTTCAATGCTGGTAAGTGTCTTGTAATCTTGAGTTGAGAAGTAATATATACAAGTACCTTGAAAATACTCCTGCTTGTTCCTTTGATTACTTATTATATTATTATCAACTCTTGTTAAAGGCATTGCTTCATCTTGTTTGAGTAATATTATAAGTGAGTTTGAGAGAATTACAAGTGTTAAGTGACAAAACCCGATCCTGCAAACGGTAACTCATTAGATTACAGAAGGATTAGAGATTTCCATTATATTGTTTATGTGATTTAGCAATAGCTAAGACATATGCCGATAAATATAATGTTCAAACTGATAAGTTTGAGAACTTGATTGTCTTCACTAAGAACTTCCAAAAGCTTTATCAAACAAAGACAGGCTTGTGGTACAATGTTGTAGAACCACCAATGGTTTACACTAGAGGTGGCAAAATGGACGGGTTGGATTGGATTGCTTGTTGGGTTGGGATGGATTTGGGTTAGGATGGATGTAGGTCAGGATGGGTTGATTAAAGAAAAGGTCAGGATGGGTATGGGTCAAAATGGGTTTAGGTCAAGATGGGTTCGGGTCAGGACGGGTTGATTTAAAAAGTCTCAAAAATTCGTGGAGCATGTGTTTCCGGTTGTTATTAACTATAACAATAGGTTTAAAACAGCAAAATAACCAAAAATGATTCTCGAAAAATCCCTTATGGGCGTGACAGAACCACAAGAGTAAGAAGAAACATCAATAACCATATATAGAGCAACCTTAAGGTGGTACAGATTTGGTGCCAAACTCAAATCAATGCTTGTGCTCATTTGTCCATTAGCATAAGGTCCTGATATGTTAACATACAGATTAGTTATAATTCAATATAAAATACATCTTTTACATCAACTAATAGGATAACAAATAATCATTTTGATTTGGTGCCGAACCGCCGGTTTCTATACCGGTTTGCTAGCCACACACTCAAAACAAAACCGGTTTATAAACCGGTTTAAAAGTTAAAAACCAGTTAAACCGGTAAGAAAAAACAGTTTAGGTAAAAAAACCGTTTCAAATCGGTCCGAATTGGTTTGATAGGTTTGAGTTTTCGGTGAGCCAAACCGGTTTGAAGAAAAACCAGTTTAACCCTACCACAAAAAAACCGGTTCGGTTTTGAACCCGAACCATTTTGGGTAAAAAACATCGGTTTGTACACCTCTACTAGTAGGTAAAAAAACGAGAGTGGGGTAGAAAGGTAAAGTCTCCATGAGCTAGATAATGACATAATGAAACATCAGATCCATGCCGTTTGACGGAAGATTGATAGAAGAAGTCGGTGACAAGGGCAAACATACCGTTATTTTAGTCCGGTGATGGATTTTAAATTGAAGAAATTGATTCATTGGTAGTTTAGAACCAATTAGCTTATCATATAAGAAGATTCGTTGTTTATCTATCCGTTCTTTTTGATGAACCCATCCTAACCCATCCATTTTCCTTTCCCACCCATCCTGACCTGCTTTCATTTTATATAATATTTAGATTTACCCATCCTAACCTATTTAAGAATACTAATAAACCCAAAATAACCCAACTAGTTTTGTTTAAAGTCCAAATCAACCCAAATCTAACAAGTTGGGTTTTGATTGCCAGCCATAGTTTACACCCAGCATACACTCCTAGATGTAGCTTGGAGGTAAAGAGCAGATATCTGTCGAACCACTTAGTGTAGAGACAACAGATGATAAATCTGAGAAGTAGAGAAGGGAGAGAGAAGAAGGAGAAGTTAAGAAAGAAGTGGTAAAGAATCGTAGAGAATGGGAAAGAAAGATGAAAATAGAAAAGAAGAAAATGATTCGGGAGGTGGAGTTTGTCAAATAAAACTCAATTTTTGAAAACAACAGCCGAACAAATGGGTCAACTTCTTTAATCAGACCAAAATCTCAACCAAAGCATAGCTATAACAAGAGAACATGTGACATAAATTGTTGCGTAGGAACTTTTGTTGCTTCAAAAGAGAGACATCAATCGCATGTCCAAAAATATACTTACAAAGTAGTGAAGATTCACAACAAAGTTCTCGGGTAAGAAGATTGATCTTACCACACATGTTGATTACAAACTCAAGAGGAGTGTGTCTGGGAAGATGCAAAAGGATGAAGAAAATCAAGTGATGAGTTCTCTAAAGAAGGTACACTTGGATATTTCATCGACCCTGAGTTGATTAAAAGAGGCGAGAGAGAGGAGATGAAGAAAGAGCTGATAGAAACAGACAGAAAAATTAAGTCAGCCAAAAGGAAGAACAAGATCAAGATCATATGTTTGATGTATGGTGAAGATAATCATTTTGCTAAAGTTTGTCATTATAATCCTTTAGCCCAATCCACCAACCACTCAAAAGACCAGGATCTTCAAAGAGGCCTGTAGCTGCTGATCAACCACCTAAAAGAAGAGATGATACTTCCAAAGTTGTTCGGAAACAAAACATCCTAAGTGATTATTAGAAGAAAAATTCAGCATTTTTGAAGAGTTTTCCAAACAAATCAGCAACTACAACCCTCAAGAAGAAAACTTCTAAAAAAGTCTCATCATCTCCAAAAGCTTTAGGATGACATCAAAAGAAAGGTGATGTCAAAGCGTCCAACATTTCCAAAATTAAAGAAAAGAAATTATACAGACTAAATATATCTACCGATCTTGATAAACGTTAAGATGATTCAAAACCCAAAATCAAACATTCAACACTTAAGAATGAAGTTCATATGCTGAAATATGAAAATTTAAGACTAAACAGGCTTAAGTCCTCATTCATCACTAACAAAACTGTTTATATGCATGAACATCCACAGACCAAAGATAACCTATGGTTTGTGGATAACGGATGTTGTTGGCACATGATGGGTGATAGATCATGCTTGTATAATCTTGAACCATATGATGGAGGATCTGTTGCCTTTGAAAGTGATTCAGGAGGAGGATACACACTGCTAGAGGCATAAACAATAATGAAAAGGTAAGCTTTAACAGGGTGAATTATGTGAAAGAGTTGAACTACAATATGTTGAGTGTGTCTATCAAAAGCACAACACTCTTTTCACACAGCATGAATGTATTGTTCTATCTCATGGTTTTGTTATTCCAAATGATAAAATACTTTTTAAGAGCCCATAGAAAAGACAATATGTACATGTTCAACATATCGTATGCATCACCTTGAGGAAATGTGTCATGCTTCATTTCAAAAGTTTCAATGAATGAATATTCACTTTGGCACAGAAGATTAGCACATATAAACCTCAAAGACATGAATAGATTAGTTCAAAATAGGTTAGTCACTAGATTGCCGAACAAAGAGTTTGCATGTGCTGATCACTGTGTTCCTTGTCAAAAAGGAAAGCAACATAGATGTTCTCATAAGTCCAACGAATTGAATTCAGTTATTACTCTAAATTTGTTACATATAAACTTATTTGATCCAACAGGTGTAAGGAGTTTGGGAAGAAAATCTTATCGTTTGGTTATAATAGATGATTTTACAAGATTAATTTAGGTTTTCTTTTTAGAAAATAAAGATGTGACTACTAAAATAATAAAATCATTTGTTATTAAGGTTAAGAATTAAATTGATCAAAAGATAAAAGTAATCAGGTGTGATCAGGGTACAAAGTTTAAAAACCACTATTGATTCCTTTGTGAATCCAAAGGTATTGCCACATAAAATAGTGCTCTTAGGACTTCTTAGTAAAATGGAGTTGTTGAAAGAAGAAATAATAAACTTATTGATGCTGCAAGGACCATGTTGTCTGATTCCAAACTTCCTATAACATTTTTGGCTAAAATAATTAGCACTGGGTGCTATATTCAAAACAAAATGTTAATAATCAAGACATATGGAAAAACCTCTTATGAATTATGGCATATGAGGAGATCATTCATAGGGTTCTTACGACCTTTTGGATGTCCATGCACTCTACTTAATACCAAAGATCATCTATACAAATTTGCTAAGAAATTAGTAGATGGGTTCTTTATAGGATACTCATCACAACTAAGGCTTATAGAGTATACAACAGAGTTAACTACACTATTGAGGAATCTGAAAATATACTATTTAAGCAATATCCCAAGTTGGATATTTAATCTAAATGGATTCATAAATTCTTTTGACCATTTACTTAGAATATTTCATGAGATTTAGTTGAAAGATCAACAGACACACAAACAAGTGATGAAGATACAGAGTTGATCTTCCACTTGGTTTCAATCAATCAACTGTTGATTCCATCTAGTTGTAGTCACCAAATGTGCATGCAAGTACCACAAATATGATGAATCAACCATCAATTGATCATGATGAATCATCAAATAAGGAGTCTCATATGAATAAGCATTGTGGTACTAGGCAATCTGCTGATAGGGAAACAAACACGACAACTACCGAAGAAGGAGTCAATTCGGCAGGTGATCTAATCACTACCACTAGTCCATCTGCTAAGCTACCTGAAACATATTTCACAAATTTGGATTTGTCTCAACAACTTCAAGTGATCTCAAGACTAAGAATTGATAAAAAAAACATCTAGTTGAAAATATCATTGGCAATGTTGATGCTGATGTCAAAACAGGAAGTAAAACTTATGAGGCAAACATTTTGTTTGTTCTCATGCTTCTTGTCTCAACTGTAACTAAGGAAAGTTGATGAAGCGCTAAGAGAAAATATCTAGGTAGAAGCTATGCAAGAAGAGCTTCTTCAGTTTGAGAGACAGAATGTTTAGAAACTATGTTTAGGAAAAAAGAAGGTTGACGGGGGAACACTGCCATAGGAACCAAATGTATGTTCAGGAAAAAGAAGGTTGATAGAGGAATTGTTATTAAGAACAAAGCAAGAATTATGGTACAAGGGTACACACAAGAGGAAGGGATTGATTATGATGAAGTTTTTGCTCTAGTGGCAATACTTGAAGCAATAAGAATTTTTCTTGCTTTTGCTGCCTCAAGAAACTTCAAAGTGTTTCAAATGCATGTTAAGAGTGCAATTCTTTATAGAGAGATAGATGAGGAAGTATACGTCTATCAACCACCTGGTTTTGAAGATCCAAAGTAACCAGATTATGTGTGCAAATTTGATAAAGCTCTATATGGGCTTAATCAAGCTCCAAGAAAATGGTATGAGGCACTCTCTACCTTTCTCCTAAAGAATAGATACACTAGGGGTTCCATCAACAAAACTAACTTTTTAAAGAAAATAAAATGGATATCATGTTGGTGCAAGTATATGTGGATCATATAATATTTGGCTCTACAGATGAGAGATTTTGCTAAGACTTTGAGAAGCTCATGAAGTCAAAGTTTGAAATGTACTTAATGGGAGAACTCGCTTTCTTCCTAGGGCTTTAAGTTAAACAAACTCCTGATGGAATATTCATAAATCAATCTAAGTAGGTTCAAGACATCTTAGTGAGATTTCAAGCTACTGATGCTAAAGTTGCAAAAACACCAATGTCCAGGGCATGTTCCTTAACTCCCGATCTTGAAAGGGAAGCATTAGATCAACAACAGTATCGAGCCATCATTGGATATCTCATGTACCTCACATCTAGCAGATCAGATATTATGTTTACCACATGTCTCTGCTCAATATTTCAAGTTGTTCCAAAAATGTCACACATGATTGCTGCGAAAAGAATTCTAAAGTATCTTAAAGGAGAACATAAGTTATGACTATGATACCTCAAAAGTGCTGATATTAAACTCTATGGATATACGAATAGTGACTATGGAGGATGCAATATCAACAAGAAATCCACGTCAGCAGGGTGCCAATTTCTAGAGGGAAGATTGGTTTCATAGCAATGCAAGAAGCAAGCCCGTATGTCTACATCAACTTCCAAAGCAGAATACATAGTTTCTTCTAGTTGCTATGCTCAGGTACTATGGATGCAAACTCAATTCAAAAATTATGGGGTAACCTTTATGAATACCCTTATCCATATTGGTAATAATAGTGCCATCTCAATCACCAACAATCATATTTAGCATTCAAAGACTAAACACATGGATATCAGGTATCATTTCATTCATGATTGTGCATAAAAAAGATTAATAAATTAGTCAAAGTTCATACAAATGAACAAGATGCAGATCTTTTCACAAATGCATTTGATGAAACAAGGTTTAAGTATCTTAAATATGCTATTGGGATAATCCACTTTGAATAATTTATAATCTATTTAATATTGTTTTGAAATGTTAACTGGTTAAAATTGTTAAAAATTTGTTTTCTCGACAACTCATAGTGTATCTACCTAATTTTAATTTTCAACAGATAAGTGAATTTCAGCACTTAAATTGAAAAGATCTGGTAGGGCCCACATCTATCTTCCAATACATAGTGGTGTCATACTTTTCTCTGAAAAATTGTTCCATCATCAAAGACCTATCGAAATTACAACTACAATGGTAATATTTTCAAAATTACACTATTATTAATTATCTTGTAATTGTAAATCGACTCCCCATTCACCGATTGTTATCTTCTATATTCATCTATCATCTACATCTCTCTTAAGCCTTACTTTAAATCAAAACCTTTCCAAATGGCCGCTTAAACCTAGAGTACAGACACAATCACAACATTGCTACATCACTTGAACCCATTAGTGATTCGGTATATGATCCTGTACTAAAATGTTTATGCAATAACAACTATGCTTTCACCATTTCATTCGAACAAATGATATATGCCTCACACATTCAGCATTTCTGGAATACATGTTCCTTTAACCGAGAACATGGGCTCAAAGTCCTTATGGCTAGCGTACAAGGACACAACATCACTATCTCCCCTGCCAAGATTTGTTCTCTGTTGGATCTAGAGAGGCTGTTGCAACCAAAACTAAGTCACTTAGAAGATTTTGAGTACAACATACAAAGGACTTCCGAAGCCAAGTGTAGAACTTCCGAAGGAAGAAGGAGCTTTTCCGAGGTCTAAGTGCAAAATACACTTCCGAAGGAAAACTCCAACTCCGAAGACAAAGAAGCTACTTCCGAAGATCAAGACTTAAAGACAAAGTTCTGTAGTCAACTTCCGAAGTATAAAGAAGTCCTCAAAGCCTCGGAAGCATAGAAGCATCTTCCGAAGTATAAGTGGCCTCGGAAGAACTTGTTCTTCCGAAGCCAGTTAACCTTCGGAAGACACTTCTATTATCCAGTAGACATAAGTATGGTCTGTCTGACACTCCGCTGCAAATCTCTGAGATACTGCATGGCGTTTTCTCAAAAGCCATGTAGTTGACCATACTTTAATCTACTGTTTACCTTTTTATGTTAAGTACAGTTGCCATCTTTAGTTGGTGACAAAAGGTAAGTCATGGACATGTCATGACTACCATATCTTAGATAATACTTTATCTAAGATACCTTAACTATAGCATTGTAGTATATGCTTTAGTCATAGGTTTCCAGCTGGTATCAAGTATAACCGGCTGTAGGATCTAGTATATATAGTTTCTCATTGTAACTCTTGTTTCATGCTTGTAAGTGTCTTGTAATCTTGAGTTGAGAAGTAATATATACAAGTACCTTGAAAATACTTCTGCTTGTTCTTTTGATTACTTATTATATTATTATCAACTCTTGTTAAAGACATTGCTTCATCTCGTTTGAGTGTTATTATAAGTGAGTTTGAGAGAATCACAAGTGTTTAAGTGATAAAACCCGATCCTGCATTCTCAACTTAGACTCAATAATGCTAATGGAGAAACCTCTTTCTCCCCAAAGAGGTAGTGAGTGCCACGTTTAAAGATATGGGATAGGAAGGAACTCTTCCGACTTCAACCTTCTTCAAATCAGACCGGTAATTTCGTTCCTTAAGTGAGGTAATCATGGATAGTACTGTTGGATTTGACAACCCCCACCGAGTTTGATTGAAGGTCTAATCAGATGCATTATTAGCCTAATCGTCCCCATGATGCAATAGGCATGGCATGGGGCCTACAAAACAATTAGCTTTGGTTTTAGTATTCTTATGATAATATTGTAGCATTGTATGTACAACAATCAAATCATGGAAAAATCTTATGGTCCACTACACTTACTTAATATTACATATAAATCTGTGAACTCACCAACATTGTTATCGACCCATTTTCTTGCATGTTTTCTCAGGTAATTAGTTGCATCATGACAAATTTCATAGGTCATGCATCATTTAGATTCTTTATCATTTTAGGACATTAACTAGTTTACGATCACGTGTGTTGATATACAAGTACATTTAACAAATTATGCTTTCGTATTTGGTCTCAAAATCTATTAAGTAACTATTAATTCGATTTGCGATGTATGAATTTAAAATTCATATAGTGGTCAGTCAATAACGATGATACCATGATAGTCACTCTCCGTGGAAAGTCGATATGGTTGGAGGTGTGACTGATTGGTATTAGTGTCACTGATTACAGGGAACTAGGTTGGATATGGTAGACCTAGACAAAACAATAGCTTATAATAATTAATTATTATGTCAAATCAAATAGATGTACATCAGCTTTTCGTGACAATGAGCTTGGCAACACATTGTATTGTAAGAAGCAACAAGATGATTATTCTTGAAGTGCACGAGGACTAGGTTCCAATTTGCCTGGAGGTTAGTGAAATCGGTCTATGTTCTTGTATAGATTATTCTACTATGCATTCACCTTTAATATTTAAGAGAGAAGCTGTAAATTCTAGTTTAGTTTATTAGAATTTGTTTGGTTATTATAGCATCTCAATGATGGGAATGCTACATTTTTAGTCTTGACATCAATAGCCAAGGTTTATAGAGAAAAATGAGAGAAAGGGAGATGAATTCCTTATTGAGATAAATAAAAAACCTCGTATAGGCTCTTACATTGATATAAGAGTAACCTGATGTGACTTAAGTATATGAAGAGTTACAAAGTTATGATGCATGTATGTGATGGGGACTTAAAACCTAGGTGAGCAGGATAACCAAGGAGGGTTTATGTCACTAAGCTCCCTTCAAGTTTGTATTTCATATCCAAAAACTTATATCTAACACTTTACATGGTAAATTTTTTAGCAAGGGTATTGTTAAAATATATCTAACCCTTTACATGTGAAAATATTAGCAAGGGTATTGTTTATGAGTAATATTGTTGTTTTTTATTTTTAAAATATCTAAGGTTATAGTAAAATTGTATTTAATCAATAGATTAAGAATGATTATGAGATTGCCACGTATCCTTCTATTGTTTTAAAAGAGATGTATTTTGGTTATTGTGTTAAATACGTCAGCTCGTTATGGCTAATATGTTCATTGTATTAAATATTAGGTCAATAAGTTATTTAATTTTCATCATTTGTTACATGTATTATTCATTGTGTTTTTTATGTTTTAGATCATTTTATGTTATTTTTATAATTGTTTTTTATTGATTATATATACTTGTTGTCTATCTTTGTGTTTTAAATTAAAAATATATAATGATGTTATCGCACCAATATATTTTTCAAAACTCATAATGTTCAACATAACTCTGAAAAAGGGGCCTCTTGATCACCTGAAGAGATTTTTAGGCACAATATGTTATTTTTGTTATTGTTATCTATACATTATATAGATTTGTTTTTATCTGTGTTATAAAATTAAAAGCATACAATTATGTTATTTCGCAATGTGTTTTTTAAACTAATATAAAACAATGTGTTATTTTTGTTATTTTTTTGTTTATAGACTATATAAACTTGTTGTTATCTATTATTATGTTCTACAATTATAAGGACACAATCATATGATTTCACCAATGTATTTTCAAAACTCATATTGTTCAATATAATATAATGACCATCAGAATATATAATGACATATTTTATCATTATGTTTTATATTATTTTGTGTTATTTTGTCATTGTTTTTAACGTATCAAATTAACTAGTTATTGCTTTATGATTGTGTTTTACCTACTATAAACAAACAACAATATTTTTTCAACATTATACTTTTTTAGAATTTAAAATTTTAGAAAATTACATTAACTAATTAATAAAAAGACACAAAAAACTACACTAACGACATTATAAAGAGAGAAAATCATATGAGCTTAAAAACATAAAAAGATTTATTATCTTTTTATATAACAAACTATATTGTTTTAGAGATAAAAACGCTTGTTTTTATGGTGTAACTTTATAAATAATTGATGTTGTGTATAAATTTATGAACGTTTAAAAAAATAGCAAAACTTAAAAAAAAGTCAACAAAAGTGTTTATGTCTAAAATACACGTCTAACAAATTCTTTCCCTATAATCTATCTCAACTATTGATTATTGATTGTTAAGATTATTTCTTATATTTTTTAAACTTAAAACCCTTTTTATTTGAAATGTTCCCAATATATAAACAACATTGAAACGTTTGATTAATATTTCCATAAACTGTGCAAAAAGTTATAACCACTATTAAACATTATGCCTAACATCCCTGAACATATATATACAAATCAATGCCTCTTGTGCGTGAAGAAATTAAGTTATTACTCTATAATTAATTATGATGGGGAATGAATAGTAGAGTTTAAGAGTTATTATTTTGACCACTGAATTTTATTAGTTTTCATTGTATCCATAGAATCTTCTTCTACCTTTAACAAAAGCTAAAAAGCCTCTTAAACCTTTTTATTTCGCCATTCTAGAGCGGTAAACTTTTCATTGAAGCTTCTCCTGTGACCTTCGTCATTCTGGTGGTGTCGTCTGACAACAATGAGAGCACTTGAGACTTCATCCATTTCGATTCCAACAGGGGCTAGAAGGAGAACGAAGATTGTGTGTCGTTGACACTTGATTGCAATCGGCTGCATCCATTTCTATTACTCGACGTAAGGGTGCACTTTTTATTTTGTTTCACGATTAGGTAGTTATTGTGAACTGTACCTTGGTTATTAGTTTTTGATTGTGCTCTCATTTGTAGTTTGGCAATGTGCTTTGGTCTTAGGCTATCCCTCACTTTGAATGCATATGCATATTGTTTCAATGGATATATTAAGTACCGTTATTACCAGGTTCTGCTTAAATCAAGTTATGATAGATTTGTCTGTATGACTCATTTTTTATATTTTGCAGGTCTATTTAGAGTGCAGCGTAAAATCTGTCATTTTTAACCTATTAAAAGAACTTTCATGCGCCGGAGGTAAGAATTTTGCTGGAGGTTTACTCTGTTGAATGTCTAGATGATAGACTTCATTGATTTTGGTTTTTTAGAGTTTTTATATCCTCTTTGTTATTGTTTCTTAGGCTTTCGTTGTTGATTGGCAAATGGCTAATGTGATGTAGTCTGTTAGGTATTTGGTTTTTCATTGCTACTTTGTAAAAGGTTCTTAAATCACATTTTTTTAAAGGTTTTTTTATTTGCTGGTTTGTAAATGTTGTTAGAAAATTAACTGGATTCCAGTTCCTAAAGTAATTTGCTTATTTGTAGGAGATATTGTCATTACGCCCATTTGAACAAACACATCTGATTCTTTTTTATGTTACTTCTGGAATATGAATAATTCTTATAAGTTTTTTTTTTCGTGTAATTAGTTGGAGTGATTTTTTAATTTTGTTGAAAGTGGATGACTGTATTTTCATTAATATGAGAGTTGTGATTTTAGGCCATTTGAAATCCCTTTTTGAGTTGAACTGCAATTAAGGTTGTGAGTGCATTAAGATTGTGTCGCAGACAAGTACATAGCAGATATTGATATGGAGTAGGCTTTTAATTCATGGCCTTATGGTTCAACACGGTTGTGGTGATTTTTTAAGTTCATGTATTACTCAATATTGTGTTGTTTTGTATATCAACGACTAAAGCTTTTGCAGAAAATAACAATATAGAAGTAAGCAAGAAGAGCTAAAGCTTTCGGCGCATTATATGTTCCTGGTTGTGAATATTTATAGAATATCCTAAAAAACCTTCAAAAAGAATAACGATTCAAATTGTGATGGAATAAAAAGGGAAAATTAGAGAATAAGTGTTTCCATGCTAGCAATAATTTTTGGGGACAAATTCTTCATAGAATACCCACTAATGTAATGTATTAAAAAGCAACACGCTAAGTTTCAAGTAAACCATTGAATTATGCTTATAAAGTGTATAATCTTTTTACATATTAATTCAATTTTCATGTGAAAATAAGTTAATTTTATAAATATATTTTGTTACTCATAGGTTAAATGGTTTAAATGCCTCTATATATGATTAATTCCTTACAACCTAATAAATTGTATGATATTAAGTATGAAATTGTTGTTTGAAAAATACCTTTTAATAATATTCGTATCAACAGCTATTTGTGAGATCAAAAAGAACAAAGAAAAAGAATAGGATGTCAAAATAAACTATAAAATACGTACTTTGGCTTTAACTTACAACCATAAGACAATTCTTACTTTCTTACATGTGGTATACTCACCTTACAAGGCAACGAGGTTGTGATGACGATTGAGGAATATGTTACCTTGGCCCCGCAAATGTTTACCCCGTGTGGGAATCCATCCTTGTTTTGGAGGAGAGAGTTTGACATTCTTTCTTTCTACCCTCTCTTTTAATATAATTTAAAATTTAGAAAATAGTGCATGATGAGTATTTCGTGTTTGATTTTATTTGAAAAAAACAAAACAATAAAGTTGTGTGATTTGGTTGTTTCATCTTTGAATTCAATTCTAGGTTCCTTAACTTCTGTTATTTCAACTTTGAATCCAAATGTAGGTGTTTCAACTTTGAATTCGGTTTAAGTGTTTCAACTTTGAATTCGATTTACATGTTTTAGTTTGAAGTTGTATCATCTTTTGAGTATAGTATTGAAATGTTTTTTGGTTCATTATAAATACCAAGGTAATATTTGTTGCTAGATACGCTTGAACACACAAAAAATCACCTACTTGAGCTTTCTTATCTTTCTCTATAAATTCTGCTTGACTCAAGGTACCTTTTTTGGTACTAGGTCCTCCTCGATATTACATACTCCTTTGGTTAAGTTGTTGCACCATGAGAAATAAATATGTTCTTTTGGGAGACTCAAAACTCGTTCATGCTTTCTGTTCATTGTAATGCAATATATAAGTGCTTTTTTTCTTTATGACGAATGAATCTTACATTTCGTTGGTTGAAATATGTGATAAAAATAATTGTGATGTGACGTTGAGTTGGCGAAATAAAAATCAATTAGGTGTAAGCATATCAATTAACTTCGATAATTTTACTCTTAAAATAAAAATTCAATCAATTAAATCTTTGACTTATTGTAGTCTAATAAAACATATATATTCAAATATTTAGTTTTATGTAAAATTTAATTTTTCTCTCGTAACTTAATTATTATATTTAATTTTAGAATTCTTTATTGAATACATAGTTCTTTTAGACATTGACATAAATTTCATCAAAAATCAAATACGTATGAAAATATACTATCCTTTGATAAAAGATATCTATTTTCGAACAAACTGGGTTTTAACAAAACTTATGTTGGCATATCCGCAAACCATGACCCTCTCACAAAACTATTTAGATAAAAAAGGTTTAATAAATCCAATAATACCAACAGATAATAAGAAGTCCTTAACACAGATTCAGACTCAAGGATAGTTGCTTAGAAACTAATTATTACATAATATTTAAAAACTAACTAAAAGGAATAATAGGGTCTTAATGTTTATGAATAGACCACAACAATTTTTATGATTTGCATTTTGACAGCTCCCTCATATTACAAGTTTCTTGGGTGTACCCACCTAACCACTCAAATCGAGTGCCCAATCGAGGTGTGAGAAAAAAACTAGTTATTTTTATAAAAACAAAACAAATGTAGATGTACTTTAAAATAAGTTAACATTTGGGTATTTATATTGGAATTAATCTTAGTTATTCACATAAGAAAAGTAAAAGTCAGATCCTATTTGAGTGGAGTTTAATTAAGAGTCTTTTACTTATTATTTAATTAATAAGTTTATCTAGTTATTTAGCTTGATGTTTATCAAGTTGTTTTAATTCCCTAAAAGTTAGGAGATGAGTCATACTAGGATATGTTTTGTTTAATATAAATAACATAATATTTAAAAACTAACTAAAAGGAAAATAGGGTCTTAATGTTTATGAATTGACCACAACAATTTTTATGATTTGCATTTTGACAGCTCCCTACAAGTTTCTTATGCTGTGGTGTACCCACCTAACCACCCAAATCGAGTGCCCAATCGAGGTGTGAGAAAAAACTAGTTATTTTTATAAAAATAAAACAAATGTAGATGGACTTTAAAATAAGTTAACATTTGGGTATTTATGTTGGAATTAATCTTAGTTATTCATATAAGAAAAGTAAAAGTCAGATCCTATTTGAGTGGAGTTTAATTAAGAGTCTTTTACTTATTATTTAATTACTAAGTTTATCTAGTTATTTAGCTTGATGTTTATCAAGTTGTTTTAATTCCTAAAAGGTAGAAGATGAGTCATAGTAGGATATGTTTTGTTTAATATAAATAAGGTTGTTTGGTTGATGGTTAAGGTGTCAAATATTCAATTTTCCTTAATAAAAGTGTGGATCAACATTTTTTGTGATCAAATGGTTTTTTGATTTTTATCCTTTTAAACTTGCGTTTTGCTATAGTTTTCGTTCGTTTGAAGATCATTGGGCCTTCAATTAGTATCAAAGCTATAGCAAGCTATAGCTCTTGATCTTGGTGTGAAAGCAACAAAAGAAAGACAGTTTGTGTTCTGTTCTGGCCAAGAACAACATCAACAAGAAAACATAATGTTTCTGTTTGAAAGCAAGAACAAAGTTAGATTTAAATCCTTGAATCCATGTGAAACTAAGTAAGAAAGAGAAAAAAAAAAAGCAGAAAGAAAGAAATAGAAAAAATAAATAGAAAGAAGAAAGGAAAGAAAGAAAGAAGAAATTGAAAGAAAGAAGGAAGAAAGAAAGAAAGAAGAAAGATAGAAAGAAAAACAAGATAGAAAGAAAATTAGAACAAGAAACAAAAAAAAGCAGGTCAAAGAAAGAAAGTAAGGGGCTAGAGAAAGGAAGAAAGACAAGCAAGAAAAAAAAACAAGTTTAGACGAAAAGTAAGCAAACAAGAAAAAAAACATAGAGAAAGGACGATGGCGACAACCGAAGCACCATCACGAGGTGAAAATCTTCGCAACCCCAAGGTTTATTGAGGTTTCATCAAGTCAAACAATGGGTTAAATCCCTGCGACTAACTTTTAATTTGGTCGCGGGTTCAATCCCTGCGACTAACTTTTAATTTTTTGTGCTTCTTCTTTTACTTTTTTTCTATTCTTTTAATTTAAATTGCTTTATTTTATCAATTATGTTGCTAACATGCATGTAAAAAATGCCGAATTTATGAACTCGAAAACTTTTGTATTACTTTCGATGTGTTTTTTATTCTAAGTTTTGGTTTCCGTAAGCATATATATTCAACTTCATACGCTCCTCTTTTTGGACTTTCCACGTCGATTTAACTCTTGCAACCGGGTTTGCATCAACGTTTGGCGATGGTTATGACCTTTGCAAGCGTGCCCTTTCTCACTTTCTTTTATGTAATAAGTCATGTTCGTGTCACCGACACAATTCACATAATGAAGTTCACAGACACTCAACCATTGTCCATGCTGCACCGTGGGTAACAAAATTCACAAATGCATCTCTACGTGCGGTCACGCCCAACGCGCGGGTACCTTTTCCCTAATATTAAAACTTTATCAACAATAGACTCACCTCTTTAATTTAATTCTATGCATTACCCCTGTACATATTTTACTTAAAATTTTAATTTCTTACGTTTATTTTTATGTACATATCGTTATAACTTCAAGCCCGTCTATATTTTGATGTAACTTTTGTTCAGAAACTAGTTCTGTTAGGTATATAACGTTTTCGTGTTAGTTTTTATTTACACTTTAAGTTATTTATTTTTCAATGTAAGTTTTGTTTGAAAACACGTAGGTTCAAATATTATACGTTCGATATAATTCTGAATTACTCTACATTTCGATGTAAATTTAGTTTGAAAACGAGTTGAAACGATTGTAATCTATACTTTATCACGCAACATACGATGTCGTTGCATGTGCTTTTTATGTATGTTTTGAGCCTACATTTCCACATATATTTGTTTGGAAAAGAACCAAATCAAATATAATACGTTTTCACTTAATTGTATAAATTTAAGTTATTTTATGCGTTGATGAAAATTTAGTTCGGAACGAATTGGATCGATTATAGTCCATACTTTATCACGTTGCATATAACGCCGCGCAACGCGACGGGTGAAAATTCTAGTTATTTAATAATTACTATAATCGGATAAAGACTAATTTGGTAACATGTAGTAGATAAGATAAAACTCAAAATTTTACTGCTACCGAGCGAGGGGTAGATAGTGAGTAATCAACTGCGTGTCGTTATCTAACACCTTAACCATGTCATCACTCGCCACGTCATCCAACCTAGTTGTCTTACGTGTCCGACCAACATTCACTATAAATACAACACCCTCTTTCACTTCAAACCCATGCACACCCAAACAACAACAATAAACCAACAACACAAATCACTTTAGCAACAAAAACTTAACCATGGCATCAGGCCAGCAAAAGAGGTCGGAGCTTGACGCTAAGGCGAAAGAAGGCGAAACCGTCGTCCCAGGCGGCACCGGTGGCAAGAGCCTCGAGGCTCAAGAACACCTTGCCGAAGGTTCGTCTCCGATAAAATTGTCTATTCTCTATAAGTTCACGTATATTTAACTGTTTGTGACGTTTGTGATTTGGTTATTTTCTGATTTGATGAATTTAGGAAGGAGCAAGGGCGGACAAACCCGAAAAGAGCAGCTCGGGACCGAGGGTTACCAGGAGATGGGAACGAAGGGCGGTCAGGCCCGAAAGGAGCAGCTCGGGACCGAGGGGTACAAGGAGATGGGCAGCAAGGGCGGGGAGGCCCGAAAAGAGCAACTCGGGACCGAGGGGTACAAAGAGTTGGGCAGCAAGGGCGGGGAGGCCCGAAAAGAGCAGATGGGGACGGAAGGGTATAAGGAGATGGGGCGAAAAGGCGGTTTGAGCACGACCGAGAAGTCGGGTCAGGAGCGGGTTGAGGAAGAGGGTATCGAGATCGACGAGTCCAAGTATCGAACCAAGACCTGATGAAATTTGAATGTATGATATGATCGGTTGTAACATGAGTGTTATGTATGTTTTTAGGGTGTAATGTGTAGTTTTAGGTTGTGTGTTGTCTTTGGATGTTTAGTCTTTGCTAGTCTATTGCTGGATGTACCTTTTTGTGGGGCAATAGGCTGCACTTTTGGCGTATGAATATCGTATCGGATATGTTTAGTAAGTTCATTGAATTTGCTTGTGAGCAGATAGAACAACAGCATTTTTGTATTTGACAAAACCAACATAACTGAAACAGTGAAACCAACACAACGTAGCAGGCTGCGTGTCACACGTTTTATACTTTGTTGAAATGTCACTAAGCTTCTAATGTTTTTTCCAGTCACCTGTAACTTCTGATTACTAATTAGGTGTTACCCTTAATCTTTTGATTAAACTGCTTCCGGAGACGTTACAGCGGAATCTCAGCTAAATGCTTTCCTCTTTTAGCTATGTTTTTCATGATACATTTGAGGAAGGAACAACTCAAATCCATCTAGAAGTGTGTTCTAATCATAGTAAATGTTGCTGAAAAGAAATAACCCGTTATCTGCACGTGCAGAGCAGTTACACATACTTCTTGAATCACTGACTATGCGCTTCTTGAGGCTGTTGAAAGTAAAATGTTGTAAATTTTAACAAAATGAAAAACCAGTCGATAGAAAATCTTTATTATCTTGTGTAAAAAAGAAGTTTGAGATGAACTTAGTAACTTGGTATAAACACGGGTATTTAACATTACATACTGTATTAAGTTCTACTGAAGTATTTATTTAGAAACAACTCGATCGTAGTCGTCATTGTTATGTCTATTCTTCTTCACATAAATTTTCTGTGAAGTCAAGTGAATACTTGTATTAAAAAAAACATACTTAACTTCTCTATCTAAATTTATAATATTTTTATTGATCATACACATTCCATGATGCTCTCTTTGTGAATTGGCAGAGTGATATGCAACCTTGGACTCGAATGTTTCATTGCCTTTTCTTGTAGAGACGACCAGAGTGAAAAACAATCGGTAATAATGGTCAAAGCATGCATCTTTATGGCATTAGATTTTATGAAGGCATGCATCTTTATGGCATTAGATTTTATGAAGGATTAACTGAGCTATTTATATGTAGTGAACACATGCCACTTTTTCAAAAAAGATTTACTAAACAAACAGGTTACTAAAACCTAGAAAATATGTATTTCAAACATCTAGGGTTGCTTTTTGTATTATTAACTTCCATAGCTAAGCTAATATGAAATGCATTTCAGATCTAATAGTCATAATATATTAGTAGGAATTGATGATAGTTCCAACTTTTAACGATGTATTAGTTGTAAAATAGAAATCATTTGAAAGTCATAATATATTAGTAGGAATTGTTGATAGTTCCAACTTTTAAGGATGTATTAGTCGTAAAATAGATATCATTTGAACTATTGTACAACATATTGGTGACTGCAACCGCTATAGGAGCCAGGCTAACCGCAAATACAATGCCTCCCAGTGCATAATAGCTGCTAAACTTTAATTAACAAATGCTTAACAAATGAAAGCAAGTAAAAGCCCATTAATCTTCACAATACAGTTACTATTTAGCAATTATTTGCCTAAATTAAGATTACTTGCTTACCCAATCAAACTGCCCACTTAACGATGATGCATGAGACCAAGAGTTGGGACCGGCTGCATGTCATCTTTTCTCAAAGTCTAATACTGACATCTGTATTGTTACATCAAACAATAATTAAATTAGGATTAAAGAATTAAGAGATTGGATTTATCCACGTCTTTCTTGTGTTCAATAAAGAAAAGCACCCTTCCTTTGGTTTGAAAGACATTTGATGCGGGCTCAAGTGTGAATGAGCAAGTTTTAGCCTTTTTGGAGGCCCAAGATCGCTTATCCAAGGGGGCTTCACTAAAACGGCCATAAGTTGGGCTAGAAGTCTCCGTTTTGGGCCTGCGACCAGTCAAAACGACCGTCGGACCGAGGAGCCCATTTTCACAAACAGCCGTAGGCGGTTTGAGTCATCGTTTTGGCCTAAAAACAGCTTATTTTAGGAGTTATTTCAATTTTTGTCTTATTTTTACATTTTGTTGGACTTTGCTTTTGGCCTAGTTTTCGGCCCGTTTATGTTTTGTGGCCCATTCGAATTTGGTTTTGTTTCTTTATATGATTGTAAGAGATGGGAGAAATTATTATTGAAGTTTATGAAAAATCTGTTTTTCTCTCTATCACTGTGTGTGTTAGTGTAACCCTGATTATCGGTATTCTTTGTGAATCAACGATAGTTAGAAGGATTGTTCCTGGTATTCTCGTTGAATCAACAGGTTCAGTTATCTATCTCTCTGTTTCCGACTGCATCAACATTTTAGGAAAGAGCTACCTCATTTGAAGAAATTTCTTTAGTAGTTTAGTACATGTTGGTAACATCCTAAAAATATCACTGATGTTGTTAGTGATAAACTCTATGATCAAAATTGATTTGTTATTTCATCTTCAACCCAATATATACAAGAATACAAGAGATAAATGTAGCAACTAAATCTCCTAAATAAGAGGAGATATATACAGAATATTACATCTAATAAACAATTTAACAAAGTAAATAATAATAATATATATCGCTAATATTCCCCCGCAATCGAAGCAGTAGCCGGGCGAATGCACAGACTGGTCTTGAACCGGTTGAAGAGTATACGAGGCAAGCCTTTGGTGAAAATATCAGCATATTGGTAGTCAGCAGGTATATGGAGCACACGAATAGAGCCGATGCGAACCTTTTCCCGTACGAAGTGTATATCGATTTCAACGTGTTTAGTACGTTGGTGCTGAACCGGGTTGTGAGACAGATATGTAGTAGAGACATTATCACAATAGATGATGAATGCTTGTGTGACCGGTACATGCAGTTTAGTAATAAATTGCGTAACCATGTAAGTCCAGCTGCCGCATTGGGTACGCCATGATATTCAGCCTCGACACTTGATCTCAAGATTGTAGGTTGGCGTTTCGAAGACCAAGAGATCAAGTTGTCACCAAGAAATACACAATAGCCTGATGTAGATCTTTGAGAATCGAGTCAGCCCCCCAAATCGGCATCAGAGTATGTTGTGAGTTTGACCAAAGTGGAGGGAGATAAGTGTAACCCGTGGTCGATGGTGCCCTTAAGGTAGCGTAAGATGCGTTTAAGAAAAGCAAAGTGAGGCTCACGTGGAGCATGCATAAATAAGCACACTTGCTGAACAATGTAAGTAATGTCTGACCTTGTGATAATAAGGTATTGTAGTGCTCCTACAAGACTACGATACAATGTGCCATCAGATAAAAGCTCGCCTGTAGATGCACTTAACTTGGAGTTGGTATCTGCCGGAGTAGTTGTGGGCTTGAAATTTTGCATGTTGGCTCGAGCCAAATTGTCAGTCGCATATTTATGTTGATTAAGAAAGATTCCCCCGTTGTGATTATGAACCTCTATACCCAAAAAGTGGTGTAACCTGCCAAGATCTATCATAGAAAACTCTCTCTCTCTCTCTCTCTCTCTCTCTCTCTCTCTCTCTCTCTCGAGAGAGAGAGAGAGAGAGAGAGAGAGAGATGAGATAAAGTGCTGTAATAATCTATAATTAGATGCAGTTAGTATGATATTATCTACATAAAGAAGTAGGTAAGCCAAATTGTTACCACGTTTGTATGCAAATAAAGAGCTGTCAGATGTGGTGCTACGAAAACCACACTGAATAAGGTACGTGACGAACCGTTGATACCATGCCCCGTGTGCCAATTTGAGGCCATATAGAGATTTATTGAGCTTGCACACATGAGTTGGTCGTAGCTTATCAACAAAACCCGGTGGTTGAAACATAAAGACATATTCATTTAGGTTGCCATGCAAAATGCATTTTTGACGTCCAACTGATAAATTGGCTAAGATTTTGATAGAGCAAGTGAGAGCACAGTGCGTATGGTAGTTAGTTTGACAACCGAGCTAAAGGTCTCATCACAATCTACACTGACCTGTTGGGATTTGCCATTAACGATAATTCGGGCTTTATATCGTTCGAGTGTGCCGTTAGCATGAAATTTGTGGCAAAATAGCCACATGCATCTAATAATATGGGCGTTTGGCGGTCTAGGTATGAGGTCCCAAGTGTGGTTTTTTTTAAGGCCTTATATTTGGTGTTCATGGCATCGGTCCAGTTGGGATCAGATAAGGCCTGAATGTGTGACTTGGGTAAGGGGGAGAGGGTCGTAGTGTGAAGGTTAAATGGAGTACTTGGTACTGTTTTGTCGGCTTTCGATCAGGTGATCATGGGGTGAGGTGGTGGTGGCTGGGTGGGGTGAGAGTGGGAGGTTCTGGGCTCGGTAGGAGGGTGGGCTGGACGGCGGGAATAGGTGATGATAATGGGTGGCGAGCGGATGTGGGTAGGTGGTGGAGAGGAGGGAGGGTCGGAAGTGGGCTTCGGGTTTGGCGGGGAAGGGGGTGGTGAAGGGGGGCGGTCTAGGGTGATGTAAGGTTGGGTTGAGGATCAGAGTGGGTGGGTGAGGGTGCGGTGGTGGTGGTAGGTGGAGGTGGTGGTGTGGGCTGCTGGAAAATAAGCGGTGATGGTTCGTATTCAAGGAAGGAGTAGGATGTGGGTTGTGAGGTGTGTGTGCGGGAGAACAGGAAGGTGTTTTCGTCAAATGTAACATGACGAGAAAGGATGACCTTACTAGTAGATAGGTTGAGGCAACGGTAACCACGGTGATCCGATGGGTACCCTAGAAATACGCAGAGGAAGGAGCGGGGAGCTAGTTTGTGTGGGCGGGTGTCGGCTTGGTTGGGATAACAGGCGCATCCGAAAACGCGTAGGTGATAATAGGTTGGGTGTTTGTGGTAAAGGGCGGCCGTGGGGGTGTGGTTGTTAAGCAAGTTGGAGGGTAGAATATTATGAAGATATACAGAAGTGTGTAAGGCTTCTACCAAATATGAGGGGGTACCGATGCATGGGTTTGGAGGGAAAGCATGAGTTCATTAATGCGTCGGATCATACGTTCCGCTTTCCCATTTTGTTGAGAGGTGTGGGGGCAAGAGAGGCGAAACTGTAAGCCGTGTTGGTCGGCAAAGTCCCGAAAGGGGCGGTTATCAAATTCGTCACCCATATCACATTGGAACGTTTTAATTTGTCTATTAAATTGAGTGGAAATTAGTTTATGAAATCGTGAGAATGTGGGTAAAGTTTCAGATTTAAACCGTAATGAGTAAACCCAAGTAAAATGCGTAAAGTCATCAAGAAAAAGAAGATAATATTTATAACCATGTTTACTCTGGATGGGTGAGGTCCACAAATCACAATGTAGGATATCAAAGGGACATAAGGTACTAGAATTGGATAAAGTAAATGGCAAATGTTTACGTTTTGCAACTTGGCATGAATTACAAAAAAAAGATATATTACAAGAAAAAAACATATTACTACGTAAAAATTCAAGAACAGTAGACCTAGGATGGTTGAGACAGTTGTGCCAAGATGCAGAATCATTATGGGAAAGGAAGGCAGTAGCGGAATCTGGATCAGTGGTGAGGGAGTAAAGGTTGCTGGAGCTATTATGCTGACTCAGAATCCTCCCACTCAGGTAGTCCTTCACAGAAAAACCAAACGGGTCAAAGTCAATAGTACAGAATTATCAATAGTGAATTTGCGAACATAAATTAGATTTTTGATAATATCTAGTGTCCGAAGGATGTGTTTAAGGTGAAGTAGTTTTGAGTTGGTATGGGGAAGGGTGGTGTGGCCAGATCCAACAACTGGAACTCGATGTCCATTACCAACGAACATAGACTTAATAGAAGAAACACCGTGTTGGGAGATCATACCTGAGTCGGAGGTGAGATGATTAGATGCTCCAGTGTCCATAAACCATTGTTGGTCACCCGAGTCCATGAGCATGGTTTGGAAGGACGCGCCTAACTCGTTGGGCTCCAAGGAATTAACATCTGAAATATGGGCCTCTGGTCCATGGGCTTGAGCTGGATTGGCGACTGGCCTGGAAGGAGGTGCATTCTAAGTATTTCGAGGGAGGTGGAATGGCCCAGTAAGGGGGCAGATGGGGGTAAGGCGATGGGCTCCAAGTATTTCGAGGGAGGTCCAGGCGATTTGGAGGATTTTCCGACGAGCGGGTGTTGGAGCGAGGGGGTTAATTGGTTGCTGGATGATGTCCGTGGCCCGAGGAAGGGCGTCGGTCGCCGCCGCGGTTCCAGGAGCCGGAGTCACGGCGAGGTGGGGGTTGAGCCGATGAGTTGTTGGATGTATCGCCGGTGAGGGCTTCAGGTGGGGTGGAAGAAGTGTGTGCGCGATGGCGTTGCTGCTCCAATTGAAGCATGCTACATGCTTCCTCCCAGGTAGGCATGCTTTGATTGATGATTGTGCCGAGTGCATCAAACTCCATCGATAACCCATGAACAAGTTGAAGTACCAAACATTGTTTCGAGACTGGGCTATCAACTACATTTAGTTGGTTAGCCAAGTCTTTGAGATTTGGCAGTTCTTCAAGAGAGGGCATGACGCTAAGTTTCATGTTGATAAATTGTTGTTCAAAGGTTGCAGCTTAGGATCCTTTGTTGTTCAAGAAAATCTTTTTGACTTGGTTCCATGGCTGTTGTGCGGTAGAGTCGGTCTAAGTACACGTGTGATGAGATCATCTGACAGGGTTCCGTAAATCCACTGAATGACAATGGCATCTATCTTGAGTCATTGGTCATACGATGGATGATTTTTAGCAGGCGGATCTGTGCCGTCTATATGGCCAAGAACCTCGTATCTGCGTGCATGAAGTTGGAATAGCTTCACCCACAACGAGTAGGAGACTTTTGATCCATCTAGGATGCACACTTTCTTTTGAATATCTGTTACGATGTACACCGGGTGAAGGGTGTTTTGCTTGGGAGGAGGGGCTGCAGGAGTCTCGGATTTTTCAGCCATGACTTCGACATGAACCGAGTGAAGGTGTTGCAGAGGATCGAGTATGGTGGGTGATCAAGGCTTGTCAGGCTCGAAATCCTGGGCGGGCGGTCAACTGGGGTCGAAACCTCCGGTTGATAGCGGTGTTGATCACGCGGTAGAGAGCCAGTAGGGCTCTGATACCATGATAAACTCTATGATCAAAACTGATTTTTTATTCCATCTTCAACCCAATACATACAATAATACAAGGGATAAATGTAGCAACTAAATCTCCTAAATAAGAGGAGTTATATACAAAATATAACAGCTAATAAACAATTTAACAAAGAATATAATAATCTTCCTATTCTAATAAAAGGGTAAATGGGGTGCCACGTGTCAGCACCACAATCATTGGGATGACACGTGTCAGCATCACAATCATCTTTATTCAAAATTTCCCGCCTCTCTCTCCTATTAAATAATTACCTTAATTACTAATAATATTATTTTAATACTTTTTAATAATTAATAAATTAACAAAGAAATCTTTTTATTAAGATTATATCTAAATAAATTACTATTTTTAAATTATCAAATTTGGGAGTTGTAATAAGAAAACTTTTGAAAATGACATTTTTAATACGGTTTGTTTTAAAACAAAATATTTATTTTCAATAAAAGAAATTTAAAAACAAAATTTTAAAAAGTTGATATTATCGTTTTTTTATTTCAGTTATATCATATCTTAGAATATCATTGTTTAATTAATAAATTTATTATATTAATATTTTATTTATTTAAACCGTGTAATACACGGGTTTACTAAAGCTAGTCTATAATAATAAATGATTATAATTTACGCCACTTGTCACTCTCTCCTTCAACCTCACATTCTTTTTCCCGCTCATTCCCATATAACCCAAATTAGTATACACGCGGGTCTTTTCTATGTACCTGACCCGATATCCATATTTTATCTCACCTGTATTCTCTCCAAGAAATTCATTAGGGTTAGCTCTCTCACCCCCTTCAATTCTTCTACCTCATCCTTGTGCAACAACGGTGGAACTTCTAGCACGAAGAATTTTACGATCTAACTTCATCTCTGTTAGTGATTCTCTCTCTAGATCATAATTTCATTTAATCGCAATCCTTTTTCTGTTTTCGTGTATGATTTTAATGGGTCTTTGTTTCAGATTGATTAGGGTTTATGCAGCTGCTCAATTGTAATAATTCAAAAGAAATTGTTGATTTTATTCTTTACTTTTGAGTTCTAATAGTTTTGCGTTTTAGAAGTGAACGATCTTGAATCCCTAAAGAGTGATTTAATCTTATTTTTCGTTTTTGTTTTCATTTGCTGGTTTGAATCGTTCTAAGATGGTACTTAAATGTGTAATTTTAGCATCAATTGTGTTATGCCCTAATGTAGGTGTTAATCGCTGCATATTGTGCTTAAATTTTGAGCCTTGCATCCAGATTTAATAATAACAAAAGGATGACATCTGCTGCATCTTGTGCTTCAATTTCACACGTACTAATAATAATTATTATTCATATGATTTATGGAAAGTTTGAGTAATTTGTTTTATAGGAAATCTTCACAGGTTTAAGGAAGTGAAACAAGATTGGTGATCAGAAATGAAGGTGTTCTATTGCATGACCAAAATCTTGAATACTTTAAAGCTGCTTGCTTGCTTCATTGATGAACAGAGCAATCATGATGTGTTTTTATTTTCATTGTTATTCTCCATTGCTATTAATTTATTTTCGTTGTTATTCATATGATTGATATCTGCTTATATAAA
Organism: Flaveria ramosissima; assembly: GCA_025215565.1. Taxonomy (NCBI): domain Eukaryota; kingdom Viridiplantae; phylum Streptophyta; class Magnoliopsida; order Asterales; family Asteraceae; genus Flaveria; species Flaveria ramosissima. The sequence continues at coordinate 45,457,320 of CM046041.1, forward strand.
TATCAAGAGTAGTGAAGTATAGATGTTTTGATTCCACTGCTAACGATTTTGAAAAACAATAGCAGCATTTGAAACAACACCAGAGGCCAAAACGGTGTAGTTTTGAAGCACTAGATCTCGTCGGAGCAATATTCCAGTGACCGGAAAAATGGAGAAGAACAACACGCTGGTGAGAATGTTCGAATTCGATGATTTCTGATGATAATGGTCGATTTACGTTTTGTTAATTTACTTTTGTTATTCGTAGCGATGTGATATTAGTCTTGATAGATTGGTGTGAGGAATGGTGATTTGTTAAATGTTGTTTGTCAATTAGACTATTAGAGTCAGTTTTTAAGTATTCGGGAGTTTAATAGTTGATAATATAATTGTGTATTGATATTGGAGTCAAATTGATAAACTTATAATTTTGGATCTAAGAGTTAATTTGGTAGTTTGTGATACCTAAAAATAAGGGGAAAGTTGTTTGAAAACAAATTGAAAAAAGGATTATGCTAATTGCTAAACATGGGGCTAATTCGAAGGGATAACCATCTAAAACCACTAATAATCTCTATGAAAGTACTTGACCTAACAAACTAAAAAGCTTCATTTGAATTTTGAAATCCTATAAGTAGGATATTTGAATTTTAGATCAATATAGTTTAAAACAATAAAGTTAGATCACAAGTCATTAAGATATTTGCAGATGCTATATCCTTATGCTTATGAGCAACATTATTATATGAAATGAAATGGGGATGTTGGGAATGTTGATTTATCAGTTGTATTATGAATAAAATATAATTTGTATTTAACCCGTGTAATATACGGGTCTATTACCTAGTATAATAGTATATATATTGCTAATAGTGATATCAACAAGGGTTTTCTTATTCAATTTATGGGGTTTTTTTTTTAGCTGGAAGCTTTAAATAATCAATAACTAAATTAGAGGATTCTTCATTTCGGTCAATCGAAGATTGTTTGTCATGATGTTGTTCATACTCGGTTAATGGTATGCAATTATCGCTGTATAACATATATTTATTTGATATGGGATTATGTTTAATTGCTCAAAAAATGTTTGTTGATTTCATACAAATCTTATGGTTTTGTAGGTTTGAAAAGATACATATGAACAATGTTTTTAGAACCGGATCGGACATCGAACCGGACGACTTACTGATTTGGTGGTCGGACCGGTCGGACCGGTCGGATTGGTTGGACCGGATTTAACTATATTTTAATTATATTTATATATGTAATTAAATATCTGTTGGAAATAAGGGTGTAAAAGGAGGCTCTCTAAGACTCTAACACCTTTGTCCCACATTGGTGTGACAAATGAAACATTATGGGTTTATATGTGATAACAAGGTGAAAGGTATTGAATGTCTTTATGATACCTTTTACACCATGACCTACCCGCGCGCAGGGGGGGTGCAAAAACGGGTTTCTGGCTGGAAAATTTGGGTCGCCCACGCACGACATGCGGACACGAATGCCGTTCGAAAAATTTGAAACCCGGTCGAAACCGGTCCGGTTTTCCCGGCCCGACCGCTGGCTCGGGAAGAACCGGCCGGTTCAACCTTTGAAAAACGAACTACCCCTGACCGGACCGGACCAGGCCCCGATTCCCGGCCGGTCCGATCCGGTCTTAACAACACTGCATATGAAGCTTATCCGCAAATCACTTTTCATGTGACAAATGCAAGAATTTGGTTGATTAAGTTGCATTATAAAACTATAAAATCATGGTTTTCTAACTTTAGTGAAATATTTTTTAACACCAAACTGTTCCTACAAGTTTTTGTGTGAAAGGAAAAAAAAAAAGAAAAAATAAACTTTAGACGGGTAGCAATACTTGTCTTTCAAAACTTTTCACTATGTTTATATCCTCGAGGTTTAGTTGGTTTATAATGTAAAAGGTAGACTCCTCAATTATAAAAATGAAATTAGTCCATTCTATATGAGTCAAACAGGTAATTAAAGCCTGTTAATTATCTTCACATAAAAGAAGTCAGATTAAACTTGATCTTTTGAAAAGTACTAAAAAATTCCTTCTATTTCTATTCATATACACATTACCATTAAAAAGATGGTCTGTTGTCTTCTCAATTGAAGCCAACATCAACATATACTTTCTTTCATTAATTGTCGTTTTGCTCTAAGTTTAGGTTATATATTGTAAGGATTCCTTAAGTCTGATGCAACCCAAAACATCCAAGTGTCTCTGCAACATGCACTAAGTACTGAAGTATAGAATGCTTCGGAAGTTTTACACAATGCATTAGAAAATACTCTAAGTGTAAAATCTTCCGAAGCCAAGACCAATATCTTCCGAAGCCAAATATGAAGTCTTCCGAAGCCTCAGAGACAAAGTCTTCTGAAGCTTCAACCTATGAAGACAGATTTCTTCCGAAGACTTTTAGTACACATGCTTTATCTGATGTACTGTTCCATAAAGCACCTTTTCCGCTGCATCTCTGTAAAGTCACCAACTTACATGAGTTGGTGAAAAGGTCCATGCTTTTGGTAACTGTACATTGAGGTCTTGAGTCTGTAACTTTCTACTTTATGTACTTTATCCTTTTTGTAATGTATAAGGATGTGAGCTATGGCATGTCATAGTCACAAGGTCAAAAGGCAGATATGTCTTTTGATCCTACAATTGATTTTGTTAGTGTCTAGTCAATTGTATCCAGCTGGCTTTCAAAGTATAGCCGGCTGTAGGTTATAGTATAAGTATTTCAAGTTCTTGTATCTTTCTTTATGCTTTGTAACACTTGTAAAAGAACTTGAGAAAGCAATATACTGCCTCCTTGAAACCCAAACTCTCTTGTTCTGTCTCTTTACTTTACTTGTGTCTTAGTATCATACTTGGTTAAACCAGTTCACTGTTTGATTAAAGTTTAGCTTCTCTCCTCATTGTGTTGTTGTGTTGTAATTGTGTTCAAGCCCTTAAACGGTCCTGCAATTGGTATCAGAGCATTCCAGGCTCTTGATATAAGATCTCACCATCTTAAGATCCCTCACACACACAAAAACTAAACTCTTCAAATGGAATCCATCTCAAAGACTGATATGGAGATTGGAACCATGAACAAATCCCCACTGATCACTCTTGATGATTTTGACACCTGGTGTATGAGAATGGAAGGTTTCATCAGGTCTCTTGATTCAAGAATGTGGGAATCTGTTGAGAATGGACCTTTCATACCAAGCACCCCCTCTGCTACTGGTGCTGGTATGATTCCAAAAGATGTGGCCAACTACTCAGATGAAGATAGAAAAAGAGTAGAGATTGATAGGAAGGCCATGACTGCTCTTGTTGGACCAAAAGAACCAATGAGCCGGATCAGAAAAACCTTTAAGTCCCACAGACGTCACAACAACTGCTGAAGTCCACAACAGCTGAAGACAACAACTGATGACAAAGTCTGAAGACAAGTGCTGAAGACAAAGTCTGAAGACACAAGTGCTGAAGACAAAGTCTGAAGACAAGTGCTGAAGACAAAGTCTGAAGACACAAGTGCTGAAGACAAAGTCTGAAGACAAGTGCTGAAGACCAAGTATCAGACGTTGTCATAACAGCTGAAGAGGACTTCTTCAGTAGTTGTGACGGTTTACTTTCAGTAGTTTCATGTTTTCAGTAGTTTTGTAAAACGACTGAAGAGCTTGTTCTTCAGGCGTTGTAGTTTCAGTAGTTTAGTTTCAGTAGTTTTATATTTTGTACTTAGCACTTTGATATGTTCTCAGTAGTTGTGAACATTTCAGTAGTTTGTTAAGTGTAAGTTATTTTTGTAATAGATCTGCCAGTTGTCACTATCCCGTGATAACAGCAGTGATTGCACTCTATATAAGGAGTGTCAACCTTATTGTAATTGGTGAATGATTGAGCAGAAATATTTGTTATAATTGAAACATTCCTTGTCACAGAAATATATTCTCTCGTATTTGTTTTTAATGCATACGAATATCAAATTCTTGCTACAATTTGTCTAATTCTTGATCTTATTCCGCTGCGTTACACTCAAAACTATCAAACTTGTGATCACTGATCCTGACAAATGGTATCAGAGCAGGTTAATCATTGATCGATCTAATAATTGATCATTGAAACTGCTATTAAAGATCCAAGTTTGATTGAATTAGCATTTTTGCAAGAAACTGTTATAGAGATTGAATTTTCTGTGTTTTTGGTCATTCATCCTGAGATTTATTCTTGGTTTTCATTGAGTCTGTTGTGGTCTGTGTAAAATCTTTTAAAAGCTTGAATTAAATTGTTTTTGGACCTAAAATGACTACTCCTTCCAATGATCCTCACAATACTGGTTCCTCAACCAAGCCTCCAATGCTGGTTAGGAATGAGTATAACATATGGCAACGACGTATGCTCCATCACCTGTCTGTTAACAGCTCAGGTTGTTGGACATCAGTGGTACATGGTCCACACAAGCCTATGGTGAATAACCCGGAAACCAATCAAATGGTTCCGAAGAGGAGGGATCAATACTCAGATGAGGATAAGAAATTGTTTGAGATTGATGCAAAAGCCCATGGAATTCTGGCCATGGCACTGCCCAATGAAATCTATTCTGGGCTAATGCATTATGAATCTGCCCATGACCTCTGGAATGCCTTGAAAGAACAATTTGGAGGAACAGATGAGGTCTTGGCAAATAATAGAGAGATCCTTGCCCAACAATATGAGACATTCTCTCATAGGAAGGGTGAGACACTGACTCAACAGTTTGAGCGGTTCTCTTGTTTGATCTCTGAATTAAAAATGGTCAAACATGAGTACACCAATATCCAGATGAATAACAGATTTCTCAGATCACTGCCTGAGAGATGGGACACATATACTATTGTCCTACGCTCCAGTGCAAATTTGGACAAACTATCTCTCACCCAACTCCATGGGAAATTGCTCACATTTGAGAGAGAGATAGAGCAGAAACGAAAACTGTCTTCATCTGGTAAGCTCACTGAAGACTTTGTACCAGGCAACACTGCCTTGGTTAGTCATGAGTCAGAATATGCTTCATCTGAATGCCAGTATGATGAGCATATTGATTTCTCTTCAAACATTTCTGATTCTGCATTTGTGAGTGTTGATAGTCAGTTTACTGGGTGTAATAATGACAATTTATGCTTCATCATGGATGATCTCAAGGGGATTGCTGATGATGACTTAGAAGAGATGGATATTTTGAGCCAAATGGCCTTGATAAATATCAGATCTCAGAAGTTCTACAAAAGAACTGGAAGAAAGTTCCCAGGACTCTCTGGCAAAACCAAAGTTGGTTTTGACAAGAGTAAGTTGAGGTGTCACAAATGCCACAGGCTTGGACACTTTGCTAGAGAATGTAGATCATCTGGATCTAATTCCTCTGCACCTTTTGTGACTTTCCCTGGCAATAGTCAACAAAACAGAGGGCAACATCCTGTCAATTCTAGTCATCATTCTCAACCACAATCTCCTGCATATTTTGTTCCTCAGGGTCAAACGCCATATCCTTACTCTTGTTATTACATGCCACAAACCAGTCAAGTTCAAGCTCATATGGTACCACAACCTCATGCACTACCAGAACCTCAACCATCTCATCAACCTCCTCAACCTCAACAACACAACTTCTTCACCCCTGGAGTTGTTGACTGGAGCAGTTTGCCAGATGACATGTCTGTCATGAACAACTGTTCACAGGTGCTGATCAACATGGTGGTGACAGTCCTTTTGGGAATCTGGCACTTATGGCTCTGGAGTCTACTGAGGGTTCCTGCTCAAATGCATCATCTTCACAGGTAACTCAGGTATCTTCAGAGGCTAAAGCCAAGTTATGTTCTGAATCATGCATAGCTGCCTTTGTCTCTATTAGAGAGGCAAATGTAGCATTAATAAATCAAAAACTTGGGTTTGAGAAAACCATTTCCAAAAGAAAAGTTGAGTATGAGTCTGCTCTTAATAGTAAAAGTGATGAGATTTATAAGCTTAAATGCCAATTAAATGATGAAAAGGCCAAGCTAGAGGTTATTCTGGAAGACCAGAGAAGTCTCAAAGAAACCCTTGCAGTCACCCAAGTAGAGTGTGATCGATGGGTACAATCATGCAAAGGTTTTGAAATGCTTCTTAGTAAGCAATCTGCTTCCAATGTGAAGTTTGGCATTGGTTATAATCACACTGCTCCTCCTACAGATTTTGCTTCAAGAGCAGAAGTGAAATCTGATGGAGAAAGTAATAACCAATCCACCTCATCATGTGATTCACTTTTTGATAGAGCATCATCAAAAGTAGAAGTCAGCACTAAGCCCTCTCAGAACCAATCAGCTGATGTTGATGGTTCCATTGCTGACACTCACATGATCAAAGAGTTGATCAACTCAGGAGTTATTTCTGGAAGTCCTGAAAGGACTGGAGAGCAAGATTTAACACCTGAAGTTCAAACTCCAACTACTGTCAGCACTGAAGAGAAGAAAACTGTCAGTAGAAAGAGTTTGAAGACTACTAAAGAGGAAGTCAAGAAAGCAAATAATGCTTCCAAAGTACTGAAGAGCAAGTCTTCAGTAGTTTCATTCTCTTTAGTTGATGATCAACATAAGATGAAGAAGAAACCATGTGAAGTATGTGGTTTGTTTAATCATCTTACAGATGATTGTTGGTACAAAAGAGGATCCAAACTCAAACATAAAGAGGAAATTAAAGAGAAAATGGTTAAAATGAAAACTGAGTTTGAAGCCACATTTGTACCAGCAACATCAAATCCTGTAACCCTTAAGTCCAAAAAGAAATCCAAAAAGGAAGGGGTTAAACAGGTAACAGCTGAGATTGCTCAAAAGAAGAAGGTGCAACATAGGAACTTATCAAACTCCAATGCCAATGTGTCTGAAGAGCTGAAAGCTTTATCACAAAATCAGACACAGCTGGTTATGATGGTTCAACATCTATTGGAAAGAGTTAACCAATTAGATGTTCCTATGTTGAAACCACAGAAAAGGAGGTCCAAGCCAAAGGATTCCTCTTCTTCACCATCTTCTTCCTCTCAGGCTGTTGTTTCTAACAAACCTGTTAGTTTACCATCTGTTGATGTGAACAGGCCCAAAACCAAAAAGGTTTGGGTCTCAAAATCTAACTAATTTGTTTTGTTTTGCAGGGTTCTTCAACATGCCACAGAGGCATCTGGTATGTAGACAGTGGAGGATCCATGCATATGACAGGAAACAGATGTCAAGGAAGGAAGGGGTTTGTGTCATTTGGCAATGATGCAAAGGGTTACATCATCGGCAAAGGCTTTGTTTCCAATGGGGAAATAAAGTTTGATGATGTTAACCATGTGGAAAATCTCAAGTACAACCTCTTGAGTGTCAGTCAAATGTGTGACAAAGGCCATGTTGCTCTTTTCACCAGTCAGAACTGTCGGATTCTGTCATCCAAAGTTCTAAGTTTGATTGATAAGGTGTTGGATGAATACACTCTCCTAAAGGCCAACAGGACAGGAAGAGTGTATGCCTTAGATCTTTCCAAGAAAATAGATCTCAAAGGCCATCCTTGCCTATTTTCCAAGGCTTCCCCTCAAGAATCTACTCTATGGCATAGAAGGCTGGGTCATGTTAATCTCAAAAACATAAATCAGCTGATAAACCATGGTTTAGTAAGGGGACTGCCTATGAAGGAGTTCAAATGTGAAGATAACTGCACTGCTTGTTTAAAAGGAAAACAGCACAAAGCTTCATTTCCCTCCATAGAAGAACCTAAGTCCACTGCCTGCTTACAGCTTCTTCACATGGATCTCTTTGGTCCTGTGAGAGTGATGAGTATGGCTAAGAAGAAATACTGTCTGGTAATTGTGGATGATTACTCCAGATTTGTATGGACTTTCTTCTTGCATTCAAAGGATGAGGCAGCTCAGAAGATTATCAACTTTGTGTTGTATGTTGAGAAGCAGTATTCCCTCTCAGTCAAGTGTATCAGAAGTGATAATGGAACAGAATTCAGAAACAATACACTTGATGAGTTCTACCTCTCAAAGGGAATCAAGAGGCAGTTTAGCATTCCAAGAACTCCTGAACAAAATGGAGTTGTAGAGAGAAAGAACAGGACCCTTATTGAAGCTGCAAGGTCCATGTTGGCTGATTCTGGACTGCCAATGACTTTTTGGGCTGAAGCTGTCAATACAGCTTGCTATGTACAGAATAGAGCTCTAGTAAATCAGAGGTTGATGAAGACTCCATATGAAGTTCTTCATCATTTGGCCCCTCTAATTTCATTCTTCAAAGCCTTTGGGTGTCCTTGTTTCATTCTCAACACACGGGATCAACTCCAAAAATTTGATCCTAAGGTGGATGCAGGGTACTTTGTTGGTTATTCATCAACTTGCAAAGCATACAGAGTCTTCAACTGTAGAACAAAGATGGTTGAAGAGACTTTACATGTTAAGTTTAATGAATCTCCAAAGGACAAGATTCCACAAAGCCCTGTGGAGATATTTGATTTGGACATACTGCAATATGTTCCTTATCAAACTCCTGCTGTTGCTCCTGTCAACAGTTCACCACCTGGTGGTACTGCTGGTGCTGATGATGATGATGATGATAGCAGTACTCACCTCTTCAAGTTTAGTGATCAACTGCCTGATTCAGCTAGACCTGATGTTCCTGTAGCTCCAGTAGCACAATCCACAACAAATGCTGATGAGATTTCTACAACTTCAACTTCCTTTGAATTACCATCTACTGATTGGTTTCAAGGAAATGCTTCACCATCACCATCTGTTGCTGCTGAGCCTGCTACAAACACTTGCACTGATCTCATTGTGTACCAAGATCTGAAGAATCACCCTATGTCTCAAATCATTGGTGATATCACTGCTGGCGTATCAACAAGAAGTCAATTGTCAAATTTCTGCTTCTATGCTCTCTTCATCAGTCAGCAAGAGCCAAAGAATTATCACATTGCTTTAAAGGACAATGGATGGGTTGATGCCATGCAGCTTGAGCTTCTTCAGTTCAAGAAACAGCAAGTGTGGGAACTGGTTCCTCTACCTCCAGGTAAGTGTGCAATAGGCACTAAATGGGTGTTTAGGAACAAAACTGATGAAAATGGGCTTATTGTTAAGAACAAGGCCAGACTGGTTGTTCAGGGGTTTGCACAAGAAGAAGGTATTGATTATGATGAAACCTTTGCCCCTGTAGCCAGACTGGAAGCAATTCGATTGTTTTTAGCTTATGCTGCTTATCAAAATCTTAAAGTTTTTCAAATGGATGTCAAAAGTGCATTTTTGTATGGGAAAATTAAAGAAGAGGTTTATGTATGTCAACCACCAGGTTTTGAGGACAATAAACATCCTAATTGGGTGTATAAGCTTGATAAGGCTCTTTATGGGTTGAAACAAGCTCCTAGAGCCTGGTATGAGACATTATCAAACTTTCTTCTGGAAAATAATTTCACTAGAGGCTCCATAGATAAGACTTTATTCATTAAGAAAGCTGGGCAGCATAATCTACTTGTTCAAATTTATGTAGATGATATTATTTTTGCATCCTCTGATCCACAGTTGTGTGATGCCTTTACAAAGTTGATGCAACAGAAGTTTGAAATGAGTGCCATGGGAGAATTACAGTTCTTTCTGGGTTTGCAAATCAAACAAAAGGCTGATGGAATTTTCATTCATCAGTCCAAATACACAAAAGATCTTTTGGAAAAGTTTGATTTACAAAACTGTAAGCCCTGTTCTACTCCCATGTGCAACACCACACAACTGGATACAGATCAGAAAGGTAAAGTGGTTGATGAAACACTTTACAGATGTATGATTGGGTCCTTGATGTACTTAACAGCTTCTAGACCAGATATTATGTTTGCTACATGTGTTTGTGCTAGATTTCAGGCTGCACCTAAGGAGTCTCATTTGATTGCAGTCAAGAGGATCTTTAGATATCTGCAAGGCACTCCATCTCTAGGTTATGGTATTCTACTAGACATTCTGGTAAATTAGTTGCTTTTTCTGACAGTGACTATGCAGGGTGTAAGTTGACCAGGAAATCAACTTCTGGTGGATGTCAATTCCTAGGCAACTGTTTGATTTCTTGGCAGAGTAAGAAACAAACCTCAGTTGCTACATCAACTGCTGAAGCCGAGTACATTGCTGCTGCAAGCTGTACATCTCAGGTACTCTGGCTTCAAAACCAATTATTGGATTATGGCATAACAGAGACTAAGACTCCATTGTTAATGGACAGCTCTTCAGCTCTTTGTATTGTCAAGAATCCTGTCCAGCACTCTAGGACTAAACATATTGAAATCAGACACCATTTTATTAGAGATTGTTTTGAAAAGGTCTGATTGATCCAAAATTTGTTCCTAGTGCTGATGAGCTTGCAGACATTTTTACTAAGCCTTTGGATAGTTCAACTTTCCACAACCTGGTGTTAAGGCTTGGATGCTGCAGCTAGAATAAGTGACAACTACTGATGATCTCAGTAATAAGTACTGATGATCATTGGTAACCATGTCACATATAAGTACTGATGAGTTCTTTTACCCTCAGTAGTTTTTATAACTACTGAAGGCTACATGCCTCACAAGTACTGAAGTACTTTATTTGTTAAGACAGCTGATGTAGTTACAACAGCTGATGAAATCACAACAGCTGATGTAGCTACAACTACTGATGTCAGAAATGCAGATAAGTACTGATGACCAATGAAACCTCTGAAACTCAGATTTAAGTCTGATAAGTGTGGAGGTCAGACTGAAACAGCTGAAAAGCTATGAATTGACGAAAACAGCTGATGAGTAATTTCTCTTCAGTTGTTTCTACAACTGCTGTTTCTAAACAACTGAAGCCAAACCTATGTCTTCAGTAGTTTACAACTACTGAAGACTAACACCAAGTCTTCAGTTGTTTACAACAACTGATGACAAAACCACTGTCTTCAGTAGTTTCACAACTACTGATGACAAACACCATGTCCTCAGTTGTTTCACCACCTGAAGTCAAAATTGTCTTCAGTAGTTTTATAACTACTGATGACTAAATCAGAGACTTCAGCTGTTTCAACGTCTGCCGGTTAAAACCAAGTCTTCAGTTGTTTTATAACAACTGCTGATCACACCAATACGGTCAGTCATTTCAAACCTCTGAAAGTTAATACCACGTCATCAGTAGTTTCAACAAATGATGACTAACACCAAAACCTTCAGTCGTTTTCTAACCCTACCCTTTAAATACCTTATCCCACCTTCAGAGTTTTCTCTCCTCTCTTCTCAAACCTAACGTTCAAAAACTCTGTAACCTCTCTTCATCAATGGCGACCATGCAACTAAAACCACGACACAACTGTGTCGCACATCTCACAAAATCGCCATACTGGACCAAGTTTCACAACCCCATTGATTTAATGGTTCAGTCACCTTACCAAACAGCTTTTCTGTTAAATCCCACCATATATGCCGAATCTCTTAACCAATTCTGGACAAACGTCACTCTTGTCTCTGAGGAGAATGACACAGAGTCTCTTCAATCGTTTGTTCATCGTCAAAAAGTGGTCATTACTCCAGACACTCTTCGCCAAACCCTCAATCTGGATGATGCCACTTTCCCAACTGGTTATCCAAAGGGCACAACAGATCTATCATTTGCCCACCATGGATACCAAGGTAACCTGAGTGCATCTACCATATTGAAGAAACATTTCCAGGATGCCGAACGTCTCATCTTTCATATGGTAAATGTCTGCCTTGCCCCCAAGACTTCATCATGGGATCAAATGTCCACAAGGTGGCAACAGGTAATGTACTCCATCCTTGAGCAACAACCTTTAAATTTTTCTGAAATACTATTTTTAGAGCTCAAGGATATGGCCCAAAAACAACTTGCTAACCGTTGGATATTATATCCTCGGTTCATAATGGCCATAATTGAAAACCAGCTTCAAGCTGAGGGACTTGTTGGCTTGGGAGTCCCTGCTATGGTTGTCTTGCCTGAAGTATACTCCCGGCACAACTCTGACCAATTAAAAATGGCTGCCAAGCTGCGCAAACCCACGCAGCTGGAACCCACAGCCACCACCACCAGATCCAGAGTCCCCACCAAACCAAAAACTAAACGCCCCAAAACAGCTATTCAGGGAGATGAGTCCCCTGAAGATGCTCCTGTACCACCAATGCAGGATATACTTGCTGGTTTAAACCCCCCCAAGTATCAGAGACTCTACCTGCCAAAGCCGCTCAGGATTCCTCTCAAAAGGAGCCTGCAGCAACCAAAGAAGGGGTACCCACTAATCTGGAATCTTCCTCATTTGAGGAGATTGCCATTGAAGAGCACCATTCTCCCCAGGTGCATAATGCTTTTACCCCATCTCCCCATGCAAATGCCCCCCAAAGTCCAACCATTATAATTGCAAACGTGCTGACTCAGCTGCATGCCTCTCCTCCTCCCCACCAAACACCAACAAAGGGGACAACCACAGCCATTGAGGAAGAGGATCAACATGCTTCTGACAACCCACAGCACCGGGGTTTAAATGTTCTGTCTCCTGGTGTGGATATGGAGATCAGAATATCTGGTGAGGCTGCCACCTCTTCTGAATCAGCACATGATCAGACTGAGGCTGGTAACATTGCTAAGACCTCACCAGAGGCAACAGCTGATGAAGGACATCGTCCTGAGGCTGGAAGTCCCCAGTTCCAAGAAAAAGGGGCACATGCTAACTAGTCTACACCTAGTGCATGTACATCCTGCTACAAACAGGAGGTCAGGTGATTCAACATTTGCTGATGATGACCTGGGCTTCTTTATGATGTTCTGGCCCAGAACACAATTCTTGAGGAAGAAGTCCGTAGACTACAAAGACTACTTGACCAATTCTCTCAAGAAGCAAGTCCATCTGCCACCAACATAAACCCACAGATGGCACCTTCACCTGAAGGTCTCCCACACACTCAGCCACTCAAAAATTCCAACCCACCAGCCTCTATTCTGGCACTGCTTCTCAGGGACAGAAACCCCTCTGAGCAAACAGCTGCTATCTTTCAGCAATCCCTACCTCTCATCACCCAATGATCACAGACATTGTGATCAAAAACCATGGATGAGAGGCTTCCCTCAATCATACAAACCCTGGTGGAGGAGGAGACTGTGAGCACAAGGCTTTCTGCTACTCAAACCCTTGCAACCAATGCAACCAAAAAGGGGGAGAGTCAGTCAGTGAAAGCAAAGAGGAAGAGCATACTGAAAGAAAAGGAGACTGAGAAGGAAGAGGAGTTTGTGAAGGAGACTGAGAGAACTGAGAAGGAAGAGGTTTGTGAAGGGAGCCGACATTGATCAAGTGGGTGAAAGTCACAAAGACTTTCATATCACATATAGAAGAGGAAGGTTGAAGGAAAAGAAAAAGAAACTCCAACTCGATGAGATGATCAAAATGGCGGGATGCTACACATAGTAAATCAATGGACTCCATTATTAATCAACTGTATAGACAAGGGTTCGATACTGCACAGCTTGACTCAGAGATTAGGAGACTTGAAGTTGAAGAAATAACTCAAGATGGGCAAGTTATGATGCATTAGGAAAGAGAAAGACTAGAGATCATGATCAGATCATTGCAAAGCACCTTGGGAGATCATTGATCGAGATTAAGTCATGGACCAGGGACAGTATCTTGGCAATAAACCACCAAGATTGTTCGTC